>CM063256.1:6132415-6729671 GCA_032158295.1 Pycnopodia helianthoides | reverse complement strand
GGGACGACGACGAATAGCTGCACGGTGTGGATCGGACTGTGTTTATCTCGTTTTTTTAAATTACACGTGAATTTGTGCTTTCTGGATATGAAGACTGGATCCTTATGCCTCGCCATTGTTATAATTAATACATAAACAGATCACTAGTCTACTTAAAACAATGTCACGTAAACTTGACAGTTGCAACGGCTGGAAAAGCGTATAAGCTGACCTTTGACCGCGTTTTGTTTTTTTCACATTTTTTGTTAATTACGTGACATTTTGATGTTTTTTTTTTAACAACAACCATCGAAAAATTATTGTCTGTGATTCAACATCACTAAATTAGGTAAATAGTAAGCCGGTGTGTCCCTTTAACAACAATTAAATAAAGAATTATACACTTACAGTTTCAATTGGCTTCCTGTGCACAAACTGGAGACTCGATCAGGGTTCAACAATGCCCCCTTCACAAACTTAATCGATCACAACTACTCTCACTGGCAGCTACCGCTGAAAAACTGCTGGCTATTATGTTGACAAAACAATCTACTCGATATGTAAAGTTATCAAGGCTATCACCCAACTCTCTGGGAAACTAAACACCCAACACTTAATCATTTTAGTCTTGATCCCTATATTAAACCAGAGCTACGGCGCACTCTCAATACTAACGCAACCTTCATCGGTCTCCCTTTCTTCACAGTCTTAGCCAGTCCCTCAGGAATTTTCTTCTTCCCTCCTTGCAAGAAAAACCACCTTTTTATTAACCAAAGTAGCCTGTCTAAAATAACGCATAAACACAAAGGAAATTAACGGTATGACCGGCGACATACTACCACGCCCTAGAAAGATGCATACGTAGGAATTTGAATAAAACGTAAAGATAACGTTAACAAAAAATCTCCTTCTTGATGTGACAGGTGGAAATGTTCGGCCATTAACACTTTTTGTAAGCATCTGCACCTTACAGCTATTGACCCCTTGTACCAACGTCACACGCGGCCGACAGTCTGTCTCGCTCGCCATTTTGTACGGAAGCCGGGTGGGTACCTAGCCTAGCGAAGGCGGTCGCAGTTTTACATGTACTGTATACCCCGTTCTACTACCATTCTCCCGACGGTCGTAGACCGGAGGATGGAAGGTTACGATTATTTCAACTAAAAGTTGGCTAGGGCTTGCAAGATAGACATTGTGGGGTGAATTTTAGGTAGGAACTGTACTTGTGCTTTTTTGACATTGTGGGGTTAACCCACAATGTTTTAAAAGGAAATATTCAAGAAAAGGGACAGTAGAAAACATACGGGTACAGCCCAAAATGTTCTCTACTAAAGATGTCTGACTTTTCAGGGTATAAGTTTGAGGCATTAAATTTTGTAATAGCCACTCAGCTGAGAATACAGATAATATAGGTCGTTGCTCTAATAACATGAGCTAATAGTAATACAACGATAACTTGTCCGTAGTGTTAGGCCTATTTGGCTCTACTCGAGCGTGTATTTATAGTGAACATAGAAACATGGACAGTGATGAGTGATGTCAAGTGCTGAATGACTGCCCTTCTCTACCAGCTAAATAAACAAAGTAAATTGAAATAAACAGTGATAAAAAGTAGTTTTTACTTACCACGTATCGTTTCTACAATCTCGGCTGCGGTTTCTAGAGCATGCACATCTTGAATTCAAACGAATCCATGTTTCATTACGCGACCATTAGCACAAATCGTTTCTTACACTAACACGACAAAACAAGATGGCGTCTGCAAACTTTCTTTTGCGCCGCCCATCCGAATCCAAAGAGCCAATCACCGCAGAGCTTTCAGAGAAGTTTTACATTGCGCATTAAAGGGAGGGTATGAATCCGGTAAGAAGCACTGCAGCTCTTGGTAGTGTATCACATGTTGAGAAACGATTCCCTTCCAAGGAATGTGGTTTTTAGAGAGAGGGATTCAGATTACTGGAGTTTTCTTCTCTCTTTCTAACCACCAATAAGAAAAGAAAACAAAATTTCAGTATGAAAAAGGAAACTTCTTAAAGCAAACTGTTCTCTTATCAATTATTTCATGGGAAAAATGAAAGGAGAAAGTTTGAGCTGTTTTTATGTAACTGAGGACATGTTGCCAATGATACCTCTACTAAATCAACTTCATCGTGCAAAATAAAGAACTTGACAACTTTAACACTTTAAAGTTTTTATTGTTTTTTACTATTCCTTTAGAAACCCTGCAGGTACGCGTATTATAGCTCATTTTTTCTATTTTCGCCCTTCACTGTTGAATTGTAAAAAAGTTAACGCTAACGATGATAAGATTATGTAGCTCAGACAAACACCACGCTCACTTTTAAAGGAATATTACAGAATTGTTTTTTGCTAACAAAACAGTTGCTGGCAGTGTAAGCACTTCATGTAATCCACCATGTACATAAACTGACAAACCTGTAGAAGTTTGAGATCGATCGGCCATCTGGGTCGCGAGAAAATAGTGAAAACCCGATTACACATTTGCATGAAATCATATAGATTCAACACATGAATAAAACGCTCACTGAGCGATAAACACCAATCGGAAAATTAGTTTATTCATTTCTCATCAAATATGGCATTTCAGACAAAAAAATTTCGTGGGTTGTTTTCTACTATCACCATCATTAGACCGTGTAAGTTTTATGTAAATCTGTGATAAAAAAGTATATTTTACAAGTTTTTTTCTTACCAATTCTGTAATGTTCCGTTAACAAAACAATTTAGTTTTCTTTCATCATGATGATACTGTTAAATACTAATGCCTTAGCATTTAATCAGTATGAGCATTTCATGCTAGGTAACAGCCTCATAAACTATTGTGTTTATTTTAACCTAATGAAAAATAACACGAGGCATTTATTGTTCCCTTGGGACTTATCACCTCCGAAATTGAAATAATATGTTTATCAATGACAATATTAACGAAACGACAATTGTACGTAAATAACAAGCCTAATTGGGTATCTTTTAAATAGTTTGAACCACGATTCGAGTAATTAACTGCAAGAGTCTTGAAAACTAAAATATTTTCAGCAAATTCGGGCAGTGCAGGGACTAAAGGGTTAAGGATATCCCTTTCCTGCCGCTACCCAGGTTGTATCGTAAAACTTGAGTGTAAGACAGCAGTTACAGGTTGAATAGCTTCTGACTGGCAAGTGGCAACCCCGCACAAAGATATTAACAAAATGGGGAGACCGCCAATGTAGGGCTAGATAGGTCAGTTGGTAGAGTGCTGGCTTGTTAATCCAGAGGTCCCAGGTTTAAGTCCTGCTCTAGTCAATTTTTCTTTGTTCAACCCAAAATAAGTTAATATGTATCTACTTCAAAGTATAATGACCGACTCTAAGGGTAGTCACATGAGACCAACACAAACAACAAAGGTTCAATAGGCCGAACTAACGTTAAAACTTTCATATGCATGTAAGAACATTACAAAAATACACTAGAATTTGCACCAAGTGCTTTTTGTGTAGAGTTTGATACAATTCAAATAAATATGGATTACATGAAATGCCTTATCAGTACTTTACAATATTAAAATATACATGCTTTGACAACAAACTTACAGATCTGCGTCAGCGCCTTCTATGGTAAACTGTTGGTAGCGCATTGTGTGAACTGTTGTGCTAATATTGTATCTAAAATCAAAAGGGAACAGACAGTTCTCTATTCGTGACTGTGTTTTTCCGATTTCCATTATTTTTCAGGACTAAACATTGCATAAGATATATTAGAATAAAGGGAAACTAAATAGTACCGTTTCAGACGTGTACATGATTTCCTATCGTCTCTGACCTAAAAAAAAAAAAAAAAACCTGTGAAAATGTAATCAATGGATACCTTTGAACAACAAAATTCCCTTGCAGATTGAACTTTTACATTTAAACTTCTGAAAAACACAATTCTGATAGTCCTGTACATGAATTTGTGAGAAGAAAGGGGTGCATTGGTAACTAGTAAGCTGTTTAAGATATTTTGATTGAATAAATGCTTCTTTACAATAATATTGTGAAATAGACTTTGTTTTATGCTTCTATAACAACACTAGATTACCATTACCCTTAACATCACTATAGGAAACTATCTTATTGGACCATTCTTGGTAACTCAGACTAACCAAGAAAATGTGACATTTACAAATTAGTGGGAAATTGAAAGTAGCCTTAACCTACAATATTGTGGAATTTAAAAGGATTTGACAACTAGTTAGAATTTGAAAACAAATAATAGTGTAAGGGGATTTGACCATTTCTTGGAAAGTGATGAACTTAACAATTAAACGGCAACGGCATTTGACACATTTTCACAAGTTTAACAAACTAAGTGACTTCACCAACAAATATGTAAAAACTGGCCCATTAAACTTAAGAGGAAAGTGGCTGCTGACCAATTACTTATAAGGCAAAAATTGCCGCTTAAAAAAAAGTATATTGACTTCTTAATTAAGGATCAGATTTTTGATAATTAAAATATTAATAAAAACACTAATCGTTAATGAATTTCGTCTATTTGGTTAAATAGGCAACCGTATAATATCAATATGGTCTAGCCACGGACTACCACATAAACAAAGCAGCCTGGCTGATCATCTGCCTTCAAGTCTCCAGCCTTTACATCATAGAGCCTACACTGACCAGAAGTCATGACGTAGTCGAAAGACCAACACTCGTTATTCATCTTACAACTAAGGAAACATTGCATGGGTGATTTTTTGTTTACGACCGACAGAGGGCGTGGATTGGCAACACATTTCCCCTCAAACATCAATGTGGACATGCATGTAATGGCGACCGACGGGTCTACGTTTGTGGCAGCTGTAGATATACCAAGGGCTGATGATTAAAACCAGAAACAAAATGTCACGGGTAAAAAGTGAGAAAATGGTGTGTCGTATAAAACTTATAGCATAAATTAACCCTGATGTGCTTTTCTCTGAGACATCAGCGTTTTGACTCGTTTTTAACATATAACGCAAAAACCCCTAAATGGTATTGACCAAAATCGACCCCTAAAACAAATGCAGTGTCGTCATTACAGCAGGCGCGGCTCTAGGGGGGGGGGCCTTTAGCCCCAAAACTTTTGTCTAGCCACTTTTGTCTCAGAGCCTATACCGGCCTCTATGGCTATGTTAAGAGGTCAAACACAGCAAGAAAACCTACATGATGACGTCCGGTTTATTCCAAAAAAGCACACGCACAGAGCGAGTTTAAAATACCTCTAATTTGTAGATGTGTTTTTATGTCTTTATGCAATCCGATTGTCCCAAAGTAGCGCAGTCGCAATGCGTCACTTTGTCCCCATCCACTCGTTTCTGTAAACACTACCAAATGCGCAATATTTCCCTTGTTTGAACTCCTTGTGCACGGCCATTTTACGTGATAATCTTCCTTGTATTTTTGCCGGCATTTCCAAGTCTTTGTGGTCATGATTTTCAACGTTTGTTTTCACAATCAACTTTGTTGTGGATTGATGAACACATGTGCTTTTACTATTGGCTGATGTTCAGGACATGGATGTTATTGGCAAATAGGACAATTTGTTATGACAATCTGGGATGTTTTAGACGTGCTGGGACGGTGATGTCGGGAGATTGACGCATTTGTCGTGATCTCCTTTGAAATTCTTAAAATTCAAATATTTGCAAATATCTTTGCAAATATTTGCAATGTCGCAAATATCTTTGCAACTATTTGCGATGTCGTAAATATCTTTGCAAGTATTTGCGATGTCGCAAATACTGTCGCATACTTTGTTGCATAGTTTGCATATTTGTGCCGTGTTTTTTTTAAGAGCATAAAGATCCTTAAAGTTGTTTGGGTTCCAGCCTTCGTTCCATTAACATTATACACGGGTGGGTAGTCGGGTGCAGTTTTGGTATGATTGATTACTCTTCTGCTCTTTCCGCATGCGTGTATAACCATTACATGGAGGTAGAATATGTAGGCATCCGTGGTCGTTTTTGATGAATCTCGAGAATTGGGTATTCTGTTCGCACTGTCATTGACGGTCGTTGACTAAGAATTTTAAAATTTGGTGCTAGCACCAAATTTCTTTTCAGCACATTTGTATAGTGCCGAGTTCAGCCTGGTCTCGTGGATCCGGTGTGAAAGGCAAGTTTGCCCCCAGGTGTATGTGTCCCCCATATGACCACGGATGTGTAGAAATCCTAGCCCACCCTGTTGGGCTGCTATGGCTCTCTTTTAAAGGAACATTACAGAATTCGTAAGAAAAAAACTTGTAAAATATACTTTTTGATCACAGATTTACATAAAACTTACACGGTTCTAATGATGATGATAGTAGAAAACATCCCTTGAAATATTTCTGTCTGAAATGCTATATTTGGTGAGAAATGAATAAACTAATTTTCCGATTGGAGTTTATTGCTCAGTTTTTTCGCTATTTTCTCTTGACCCAGATGGCCGATCGATCTCAAACTTCTACAGGTTTGTCAGTTTATGTATATGGTGGATTACATAAAGTGCTTACACTGCCAGCAACTGTTTTGTTAGCAAAAACCAATTCTGTAATGTTCCTTTAACATCAGTCTTATTATACCATTAAAGCCCACCATCTATACATGTCTAAAACGCGTAGTTTTTTAAGGGCCATCAAGTCGAGCTACTTTGATTGCAGATTTCTCCCATTTCTAAACATCCCATACTACTCAAACCTACTCATAATATTTCTTACATTTGTGGAATTATTATGACACATGACAGGGCTTTGAAAAAACTTTGCTTTTTAGACATGTGGTGGGCTGTAATGGCGAGTATAATAAGACCGATGTTAAAAGAGAGCCATAACAGCCCAACAAGCTGGGCTATACAAGGCATCAGTGGTCGTTTTTTTTTTTTTTTATGAATCTCGAGTATTTGGTATTCCGTTCGCACTGGCATTGACGGTCGTTAAATAAGATGAACCCAAACAACTTTAAGATCCTTTAGGCTCTTGAAAAAATACCCGGCACAAAATATGCAACAAAGTAAAGGTTTTTTTTGGCACCATATAACACTAACTATACCCACGTGTTGGGACATTGATGTCGGGAGATTGACACATTTTTCGTAATCTCCTGTAAAATTCTGAATACTCCGGTCCGGTCATTTCGTTGATCGACGTGTTGATATTCAAGCAAGCGTTTTTATACAAATTTATACTGGATCGTATTCTCTCAATTCGATATTGTGTTCGTTGAGGCGTACATATTACGTATCGATCAGGTCACCGGTTATCTGTTGTGAGTTAAACCGGATGAGGTCATTTTCATTCTGTCCACACGTAGTGTTACTGTTAAAAGATAAAACCGAAGTGGTCTGAAGATAACCCTTCCCGCTCGACGGTCTAACTTTTCGAGGTTAAACCCGAATCGGTATTACTTTAGAACCGTTCGTACACACAGAGTTTAAACTGACTTAAGTACTGTGTCTGAACGACCTCTACTATTTCAACAATTACAATGTCATACTCAACATTGCAAAGCCTACAATCTTTAAACTACATTGTTAAAACACTCAACTATAATACACTGGATGTTTACCAGAAAAAAATAGACCTTCAGATCAGGCCAGTCATATTAATAGTGTCATTGCAAAGCCTCATTTTTGACATTTTGAACTTGCTGTTAAAATAATACGCATTTGCACGTAAACACCAGTACGTCAAGTAGACGTTGACATTTAAAGTCATTGTCACAGGTATGCATGCTGGTTTGACATGTAGCCATCATAGACCTTTCAAAATAATTTATAATTGAAATAAAAGTTTGAACTTACAACATCCAGCTCTGTTGACAAGGGTGATACGGCCGATGCAGTGGTTGGTCCCCAGGTCCACTTTCCACCAAGGATGAAAACTGGCATCTAAAACAAGGATGTAGAGATGTTGGAATTAAGTGAATTTTGGAAGTAATTATTATTTGGTGTCTAATTAAAAATGGTAAAAGATCTGGTAAGGTTCGGTGGGGTTCGGAGGAGGTTGAGATATTACTAGATACTGGGTGTTCGTCCTCTGCAAAAACACCACAAAAGAATTTAAATAATATTGCCAGGGAGCGAAATGGCCACTTCGTGGGAACAAAATATATTGTTTTGTTCCCTTAAAATAATTAAGCGGGTCCAAAGACCTTGATAAGACATTTAATTCCAAGTAATCCTACATGCAGAAATCGTTGTAGGACTAAGTCTGTTTATGGTTATTTTGTTAAACTGTGTCACAATTTTAAATGGATAAGATGCATTCCCTAAAGGGCAAAAAAGGGAAATTAAGGGGCTATCAACCTCTCTGCCTCGATGTTGGTATTATTTGTTCGTTCATTTAGGAGAGTCATTGAAATACAACTCGATATAGCTGTAAGAGAGGGGAAGATACTCTAAAATAATAGGTTTTTATATCCCCAAACAATAATAGCATATCAAATATTCCGTAACACGTAAACTATTTCGTTCGCTCTAAATATTATTTTGTTTTGGAAGGTCATAAATGTATAAAGTATGGACTTCATAACAATAACGTAAAATATTTGTAAAACTCACATCCAGAAAACCGGAGGTTGAAGTGAAAACACAAATTCCAGGGCCTCGTTTTGAGGTCTGCAAACAATCTAGAATTTGACATGGTTTCTTTGTCTAAAACAAAGTTTTAACCCTGAGTACAGCTTAGCAAAAACTTACAAATCTCAATGTCTGGATAAGAAATAAGCTATGACTTCATGATAACATGTTTAATTTCAAGTTAGGCTCGATCAAAGTTTTTTATAGAAAAAAGAGACAATCTTTAGTACCACAATTAACCTCACGTAAATCAATATTTCCTACAAAGACATGTTTACAAAAATTTTCGCTTTACCTTTCACCAGCTCTGCTAATTTGGACATGTCTACGCCGAACACCTTTTTGTTTCAACAAAAACTTATGTCTAGAGTATTAATCTTCTTCTGCCACGGCACTCTTCTCTACAACATAACTCAAGATTGAAATTGAATTGAACCTTGAAACTAATCAAACAATCGACATCAAGACGGTACTTGAACAATGACGTCCTGGTGACGTCATCGGGTATCGAATTGCATTCAAGTTTGATACTTGAAACATCATATCTCCTAAACCACAAATTGTTACAATCTAGGCCTATGCATGATCGTAAATGTCTTTAAAAGTTAAACATCCGATACACACAGTGTGACCTCATTTCTTATCTCAATAACTACTTTTCATCTTAGCATAACTTTTGCATCATGCTGTAGAGAAGAGTCCGTTGCAGAGATGACAACATTTTGTCCTTTACTATACTGGCAAAATTGGGCGTTAAAGCGTATACGTCTGTGTTGACCAACATTGATAAAGCACGATAGTGTAGGACCTTATGACGCATGTACACGAAAGTTTAATGTACATATACTGCGTATAATCCATTCAACATTGCTGTTACATTGTATATTGACCATCCAAAAATTGTCAAATTGTGAACCAAACACAAACTCATAACTTTAAAATTAAACTTAACTGAACCTTCATACTCATAGGACAATTATTGACTTTAATATGAGACGGCACCTGAACAACAGGTGTAAAATAAAATTAAATCAACGTTTAATAATACAAACAAATCATGACTCCTGATCTACAAAGTTGACTTTAAAAATATATACATCGTCGGAGTAGTCTTTAAAAAAAAATTAACAAACACTATTTAGTGTGTGACCCCTTTTGATCGTTCTTTTGGTTCAAACCGGAAGTTGAAGTTTAATACTTTAAAATAGTCATTGCTCCTGATCCACGCATTGGATTTGTACAATTTAAACATCATCGGAAAGGCCTTTAAAACTTAGCATACGCTACAGAGACTGTAACCCTATTGGACTTTGACTTCCGGTTCCAACCGGAAGTTGAAATTTAATATTTGAAAAAATTATAACTCCTGAACCATACATTGGTTTTATAAAATTATACATCGTACATACACTGAATGAACACGTTACACATGTTTGTATATTTCAGTATGACCTTGTCTTCCGGTTTAAACAAAAATAATACAAAAAGCTATAAGTTAACCTCTATATGGTCAATATGAAATAGAATTTAGACATGGTTTCAGAGCATGCAATTAACTCTTTTACGTTTCATTTTAAACAATGATGACGTCATAATAGTAAACAGCACCCTCTGGTGACAAACTCAAGAAGTAAACTGAATTGAACCTTGAAATTCATCAGGTACCTGAACCTCAACATGTCAAAGGGCACAAATTTAATGACGCCATGATGACGTCATCAGGTGTTACATTATATTAAATCATATTTTAACAGTTGAAAAACTGTATATCGTCACAAAGTTCTTTATAAACTGAACAAACGTTACAAAAATATGACCCCAATTCGACGTGGTCTTTCCAGTTAAAATCGCAAGTTGAAGTGAACAAACTTGAATCTCAAATCACGAGACATTAGAAACAAGTATTTAATTCACTCACAATAATATGTCCTTCCCTCAAAACGTTTTAGGGATCGATGTGTTATTTCAAGTGAATGAAATACTGTACGAGGGGATGAAATGTTATTTTGGTGAAACGAAATAAACTTTTTAGGGGAACCGTTCGAGGGAAAGATTTATTAATCCGATGAATTGTTCGTCCCCTCGTGCCCCTTATCGTTATAACTTCAAAACAGAAGTACGTTTATCTTTTCCATCTACCTCGAATGAAGGTTAAATTTAATTATCAGGAAAAACTGCTCACACAAACTCATAAACCGACTACATACCCATTTAAATATTTAGAGGAAATGAAACATTATTTTTTTCCAGAGAAATCATATTTCGCGGGAAATTTTGAGGGGAAAATAGCATTTCGAGGGAAAGAACTGTTATTTTGAGGGACAACCATATAGTATTTCGATGGAACTTGAAAACTTGCAATTTGCATCTTGAAAGTTAATATTTCTATTTTATACTTACCAGTGTGGGTGCAAGTGCGATCAGCCAAGAGTGTTCGTGAATTGCCGTCAATTGCTAGTCCTGCTAATAAATTTCCGAAGTTCGAGTTCTGGCTGGCGTGCATCCCACGGAGATCCAAACCTAAAATAAATACGACAAGTTTAACAAAGAAAACAAAATCATTTTGAAACTCAACCCACAGTGATGTGATAAAGTTAGTAAAGTTATGGTGATGCTCTGTTTATGTGTTCGTTTGTCTGCGATGTTCCAGTTCTCTGCATAAAATTCTCACAAAATCGTACACTTTTAACCCTCTAGTGCGCAAGCCTACCAGTCCAGCAACTGGCTGATTAAGCGGTTTTTTTAAATTACTCTGCTTATGAATTTAGTTGTAATCCCATTAAAAAATATTCAACACCTACGTGTGAGACCATTGAGGCACCAGCAGCAAAGCGGGAAAAACATCACGAGGAATCCAGTGAGAAATATCAACAGGGTTTTGTCCAGCATTATTCCCTTGCAGTGAGCCATTATAACAATTCAGCAGACACTCACTGGTATCAGAGTATAAATGCTGAGATTGAGAAAGCGAGGTGTTATAAGCCAAGCTCTCCGCCAATACGTGCACGAGACAGAACGAAACAAAGCACTGGGTTATTCCAGTATGGGTTAAGTGTGCAACTGTTCACGAGGCGCATAAAATTGTATAATAAAGACGTGCCTCATTGCATTTGAGTTGAAACTGTTTTATAAGACCTACCATGCACTTGACTGTTTGGTGGAACACACGCCACAATCTATCTACTATTAATTGTCACGTTTCACTGCCGCCGTACCCTCCTACTCAACAAACTTAACAATAAACAATGGATAATTAATACGAACTTATAGTTCCCCGACCTTTTTTTACAAATGAGGCAAGGTCGTATCAAGGATGCCAAGGTTGGTTTCTACATGCCGTCCACGTTGTGTAACAGTGGTCTCAGAGTGTGGGGTGGTCGAGTTTCCCTGTCTGTTTTGTGTGTTTTTTGTGAACAATTTCAACTGATCTGTGGGTGCGTTACAAAAAACAAAACAAAAAAAATCTGGCTCTTTCATTTCACTCGGATCCGTCTAAAAAAAGCGGCCAATGTTTGCATAGGCCATATATTTTGAAAATTGTTACGGGCTCTCGTTTTGCGAAGGAATCAGTATGCAAGCCACGCTCAACGGTTGTGCATACGCGCGCGTACTAACACTAACACTACTACTAGGTTGAATACCGATTGCGTTTTCGCGCAATAAATTAGTGCCTGCGTAACATTGCGCGCCATGGGTGTTTAAACACTGTCTTCTAGCCGTGTTTATATCGCACGTAGAAACATGGCTATGTGATCTCCACTCAACCATTCAGAATGGATAACCTGTCCCGGGTATTTACAGTATTTATTGACCGGTATCTACGATGTCTACTCGGCCATAAAATGGTAATAATTTAAAAATAAAGAGCATCTTAGAGCCGCTCCTTAAACATATTTATGCAATCAGTCAGTCTGTGTTGCTTTCAGCCGACAATAATAAGGGAATCAATGTGTGGTGAAGAGTTTTAAACTAGTGGTTTAAACCCGCCGAGGCCTGGTTCTTGATAATATCACCGAGACGATGTCGAGGTGATATTATCAAGAACCAGGCCTCGGCGGGTTTAAACACTAGTTTAAAACCGATTCAACACACTTTGATTCCCATTCATAAATACCTTTCTCCTAAAAATATCAAAAAACCCTGTAAAAGTTGAGAACAAATCTGACAGTTTAGCCTTAGCCTTGATATCAAGGCTGTGTAGACAAGTACTCTAGCTAAAACCATAGAGCAAGGATACTAAAACCTCAGCCGCCCGAATGCGATACAACCTCAGTCCCCCGACTGAAAAAATAGCACACCGCACTCTCACCATGCACATACACAGCGCCTGTACAATGTACGCAGCCCCACACACACACCGCTATTCCACACACCGCTATCGTATGGTGGCCCTGAAGGGACATCATACTATTTGAATTACGGTTGCTCTCCACTGCGGGCCGTCGAGACTGCTTGGACGAGTCCATTTTATCAGAGGGTGTTGTTATCTTCAAATGTTGTAAATTCACAAAATCTTTACACCAGAAAACATTTGTAATTTAACAATTTAATAAATAACATATATTTTAACGTAAACGACATGTATAACATATCTGTTTAAGATGTGACGTATGTTGCCTCAGAATTAAAATTACCTGCAGAAAATGTTCCCGTCCGTCAACAGAGATCGTTTGAACGCAAACTAAGCATCGGCAGAAACCATTCTCTCAAAAAAACCTTTTAAAAATCGTCAAATATCTAGAGGATGTACAGATGGATTTTGTTTAAACTTTCAGGAATGAAAGATCTATTCCTAAGTATTACGTTAATGGAAAAAAATCAGAGGATGAAGAATAATTTGTTTCATTATGTCGATATTTGTAGCCATTTTAGGGGAGATGTTTTGTAACGAAATTCCCACCTGGACCCATTCATACACGTCAGCCGCTGCAATAAACCAACGGAAAATTTTCGTTAATATTTTAACGCATTTTATTTAAAACTAAGCACCTCAACAATTGAAAATACTCTTACGATATACACTGTTATGTTTTCAGTGCTGTTAAAGAGATAATTTTAACGGTATACATGGATTGCTTTTTGGTTTTTAATGGTCATCACCTCTTTTTAAAATGGAGTGTAGCCAAACTGCGATCGCAAATGATTGCGCAACACCCCTTCCGCCCCCCCCCCTGTGTATTACTATTCATAATGTTTATTAAACATGACTACTTCCAATGGCCAATCAAGAGCCTTTTATTACAAGTAGAGCACACTCATTACCATAACCGCAAGACCCGGAAGTGTACAAGATCGTCAAGGCTGTGAGCCTGACGGCTCACGGGCTAGGATTGTGGGCGATAGCGGTGTGTGGAATAGCGGTGTGTGTGGGACTGTGGAAACGAGCGTGTGTGTGCTTCCTTGGGTGAGAGCGTGGTGTGCTGTTTAAAGACATTTTGGTTCCGAAAAGTCACGTGACCTTCGTTTTTTGAAAAATGCTCAAAAACGGCCAAATTTGACGTTTTTTTTGATGAACCAATCTTCTCCATTTCAGGAAGACCTTTAGAACCATGTTTCAGTCTATTTTATAGCCCAAATAGCCCAACGAAGCCGGTGTGTACCTTTAACTGTTGACTCCATAGCCGACGTGTGCTGCAGAAAATAAATTTGCGCCCAAGTGTGCCCTGCATGCACACACTGCCTCTGCATTGGCTTTGTTTGTTGAGCTTCCAGCTATCCGCGTCGCGAGACGAATGAGATTCTTTTCAACGTAGGTAAACACCTTCCGCCTCCCCCCCTGTTTCTTGTCTTCCTGTTTATTACCAACAATGCTGTCACCAGGGTGATATCAGGCATATTGCCAGAACAGTATCCAAGGATACCACACAGCCTAAGAAAAGAAAAAAAACCGGTATGAAAATATATATCATTTATATAATACACACGCGGGAAACCCGCGTCATATTACCAATGACCATGCAACAGGTTTTAAAAAAATGCACATCTTTCAAAACGTCCTTGGAGATTTAAAGGAACATTACAAAATTGGTTTTTGCTAACAAAACAGTTGCTGGCAGTATAAGCACTTTATGTAATCCACCATAATACATAAACTGACAAACCTGTAGAAGACTGAGATCGATCGGCCATCTGGGTCACGAGAAAATAGTGAAAAACCGATTACACATTTGCATGAAATCATATAGATTCAACAAATGAATAAAATGCTCACCGAGCGATAAACTCCAATCGGAAAATTAGTTTACTCATTTCTCATCAAATATGGCATTTCAGACAGAAATATTTCAAGGGACGTTTTCTACTATCATCATCATTAGATCATGTAAGTTTTATGTAAATATGTGATCAACAAGTACATTTTACAAGTTTTTTTCTTACCAATTCTGTAATGTTCCTTTAACTAATCCATCAAATATGCTTTGCAGCGAAGCTGACAATACTTTTCTGTTCTCAACACCAAACACACCAAATATCTACCAATTGGAAGGTCTGTGAGAAACCAATCAAAAAAGTCATTACACGGTCAGTTCGGTAAACGTTTGTGGAGGCTAGCTCCCTACTCAACCCCACCGGATAACACGAGAGTCACCTGACCGAGGGCGCGGGTCAGAAGCCAAAGAGCCCTCGAAATGAGAAGCCCTGAAAATATTGATATTAAACACAACAATAATCCGACCCTATCTGACAAGTTTTCAAGGTCGATTTCGTAATGCTCTTCCACAGCAAAAGCAAAGTACCCGTATCTATTGTTGAGCAGTTTTGTCTCCGCCACAAACATTACTCAAACTGAATAACCAGCGTTGTCCTACTCATAAAACTAAAAGCTTCTCTTCTATTGTAAAACTCAGCCACTCAAAGGTACACACCGGCTTCGTTGGGCTATTTGGGCTACAAAATAGACAAAAACATGATTCAAAAGGTCTTCCTGAAATGGAGAAGATTGGTTCATAAAAGAAACCATCAAATTTGGCCAATTTTTGAGCATTTTTCAAAAAGCGAAAGTCACGTGACTTTTCGGAACCAAAATGTGGTTCCGAAAAGTCACGTGATCTTCAGAATTAGTTTTACTTCCAGCCGTGTAAAAGTAAATTACTGAACCAAATTCAAGTATTTTTTTTAATTTAAAAACAATTATTCATGAGTATTTGGCGAAAAAGACTATGTATTCAGTTTATGGATGCAAGTTGTAAATAATGATGAAAAATCGAACGTAAGATTTGCATTCAGAGAGTCCGTGCTACAGAAGCTTGTTTTACAGCGCATCAGCGTGGGGGGCTAGCGGGTAAACCTTGCATGGGCATGTCCCGTACAGCCGGTGCCGCGTCTCGTGGGGCCATAGAGACAAACCACGGGGCATGAACTCGGAGCGTGTGGAGGGGTATAGGGATCCAGACCATTAATTACGTTTTGTCTTACGAGGGTTTTAGTCTGTAGCCCTAGCTATTATCCCCTAACTATTGTCACAATACGTGATGCCTGCGCTACACAAGCGACGGGACGACGACGAATAGCTGCACGGTGTGGATCGGACTGTGTTTATGTCGTTTTTTTTAATTACACGTGAATTTGTGTTTGATGGATATGAAGACTGAATCCTTATGCCTCGCCATTGTTATAATTAATACATAAACAGATCACTAGTCTACTTTAAACAATGTCACGTAAACTTGACAGTTGCAATGGCTGGAAAAGCGTATACGCTGACCTTTGACCGCGTTTTGGTTTTTTCACATTTTTTGTTAATTACGTGACATTTTGATGATTTTTTTTTAACAACCATCGAAAAATTATTCTCTGTGATTCAACATCACTAAATTAGGTAAACAGTGAGCCGGTGTGTCCCTTTAACAACAATTAAATAAAGAATTATACACTTACAGTTTCAATTGGCTTCCTGTGCACAAACTGGAGACTCGATCAGGGTTCAACAACTCCCCCTTCGCAAACTTAATCGATCACAACTACTCTCACTGGCAGCTACCGCTGAAAAACTGCTGGCTATTATGTTGACAAAACAATCTACTCGATATGTAAAGTTATCAAGGCTATCACCCAACTCTCTGGGAAACTAAACACCCAACACTTAATCATTTTAGTCTTGATCCCTATATTAAACCAGAGCTACGGCGCACTCTCAATACTAACGCAACCTTCATCGGTCTCCCTTTCTTCACAGTCTTAGCCAGTCCCTCAGGAATTTTCTTCTTCCCTCCTTGCAAGAAAAACCACCTTTTTTATTAACCAAAGTAGCCTGTCTAAAATAACGCATAAACACAAAGGAAATTAACGGTATGACCGGCGACATACTACCACGCCCTAGAAAGATGCATACGTAGGAATTTGAATAAAACGTAAAGATAACGTTAACAAAAAATCTCCTTCTTGATGTGACAGGTGGAAATGTTCGGCCATTAACACTTTTTGTAAGCATCTGCACCTTACAGCTATTGACCCATTGTACCAACGTCACACGCGGCCGACAGTCTGTCTCGCTCGCCATTTTGTACGGAAGCCGGCTGGGTACCTAGCCTAGCGAAGGCGGTCTTACATGTACTGTGTACCCCGTTCTACTACCATTCTCCCGACGGTCGTAGACCGGAGGATGGAAGGTTACGATTATTTCAACTAAAAGTTGGCTAGGGCTTGCAAGATAGACATTGTGGGGTGAATTTTAGGTAGGAACTGTACTTGTGCTTTTTTGACATTGTGGGGTTAACCCACAATGTTTTAAAAGGAAATATTCAAGAAAAGGGACAGTAGAAAACATACGGGTAAAGCCCAAAATGTTCTCTACTAAAGATGTCTGACTTTTCAGTGTATAAGTTTGAGGCATTAAATTTTGTAATAGCCACTCAGCTGAGAATACAGATAATATAGGTCGTTGCTCTAATAACATGAGCTAATAGTAATACAACGATAACTTGTCCGTAGTGTTAGGCCTATTTGGCTCTACTCGAGCGTGTATTTATAGTGAACATAGAAACATGGACAGTGATGAGTGATGTCAAGTGCTGAATGACTGCCCTTCTCTACCAGCTAAATAAACAAAGTAAATTGAAATAAACAGTAATAAAAAGTAGTTTTTACTTACCACGTATCGTTTCTACAATCTCGGCTGCGGTTTCTAGAGCATGCACATCTTGAATTCAAACGAATCCATGTTTCATTACGCGACCATTAGCACAAACCGTTTCTTACACTAACATGACAAAACAAGAAGGCGTCTGCAAACTTTCTTTAGCGCCGCCCATCCGAATCCAAAGAGCCAATCACCGCAGAGCTTTCAGAGAAGTTTTACATTGCGCATTAAAGGGAGGGTATGAATCCGGTAAGAAGCACTGCAGCTCTTGGTAGTGTATCACATGTTGAGAAACGATTCCCCTTCCAAGGAATGTGGTTTTTTAGAGAGAGGGATTCAGATTACTGGAGTTTTCTTCTCTCTTTCTAACCACCAATAAGGAAAGAAAACAAAATTTCAGTATGAAAAAGGAAACTTCTTAAAGCAAACTGTTCTCTTATCAATTATTTCATGGGAAAAATGAAAGGAGAAAGTTTGAGCTGTTTTTATGTAAATGAGGACATGTTGCCAATGATACCTCTACTAAATCAACTTCATCGTGCAAAATAAAGAACTTGACAACTTTAACACTTTAAAGTTTTTATTGTTTTTTACTATTCCTTTAGAAACCCTGCAGGTACGCGTATTATAGCTCATTTTTTCTATTTTCGCCCTTCACTGTTGAATTGTAAAAAAGTTAACGCTAACGATGATAAGATTATGTAGCTCAGACAAACACCACGCTCACTTTTAAAGGAATATTACAGAATTGTTTTTTGCTAACAAAACAGTTGCTGGCAGTGTAAGCACTTCATGTAATCCACCATATACATAAACTGAAAAACCTGTAGAAGTTTGAGATCGATCGGCCATCTGGGTCATGAGAAAATAGTGAAAACCCGATTACACATTTGCATGAAATCATATAGATTCAACACATGAATAAAACGCTCACTGAGCGATAAACACCAATCGGAAAATTAGTTTATTCATTTCTCATCAAATATGGCATTTCAGACAAAAATATTTCGTGGGTTGTTTTCTACTATCACCATCATTAGACCGTGTAAGTTTTATGTAAATCTGTGATAAAAAATATATTTCACAAGTTTTTTTCTCACCAAATCTGTAATGTTCCTTTAAGGCACCAGTCGTTTAGGCACTAAACGCGATTTTGCATTGAACATAAATAATATTAAAGGCACTATTGATTAAGGATTAAAAACAAGAATGTTTAATGAAAGCTTACTGGTTATTATGTTCAATCTTTAAAAAAATGATGTGAAGTATTTACCTCTGAAACAAAGTCATATTCGAGAAAACTACAGCTGAAAAAAAAAAAAAACCGCAACTGATTTCGGTCGTTACAAAAAAAAAAATTCTTACCAATTCTGTAATGTTCCGTTAACAAAACAATTTAGTTTTCTTTCATCATGATGATACTGTTAAATACTAATGCCTTAGCATTTAATCAGTATGAGCATTTCATGCTAGGTAACAGCCTCATAAACTATTGTGTTTATTTTAACCTAATGAAAAATAACACGAGGCACTTATTGTTCCCTTGGGACTTATCACCTCCGAAATTGAAATAATATGTTTATCAATGACAATATTAACGAAACGACAATTGTACGTAAATAACAAGCCTAATTGGGTATCTTTTAAATAGTTTGAACCACGATTCGAGTAATAACTGCAAGAGTCTTGAAAACTAAAATATTTTCAGCAAATTCGGGCAGTGCAGGGACTTAAGGGTTAAGGATATCCCTTTCCTGCCACTACCCAGGTTGTATCGTAAAACTTGAGTGTAAGACAGCAGTTACAGGTTGAATAGCTTCTGACTGGCAACCCCGCACAAGATATTAACAAAATGGGGAGACCGCCAATATAGGGCTAGATAGCTCAGTTGGTAGAGTGCTGGCATGTTAATCCAGAGGTCCCAGGTTTAAGTCCTGCTCTAGTCAATTTTTCTTTGTTCAACCCAAAATAAGTTAATATGTAATCTACTTCAAAGTATAATGACCGACTCTAAGGGTAGTCACATGAGACCAACACAAACAACAAAGGTTCAATAGGCCGAACTAACGTTAAAACTTTCATATGCATGTAAGAACATTACAAAAATACACTAGAATTTGCACCAAGTGCTTTTTGTGTAGAGTTTGATACAATTCAAATAAATATGGATTACATGAAATGCCTTATCAGTACTTTACAATATTAAAGTATACATGCTTTGACAACAAACTTACAGATCTGCGTCAGCGCCTTCTATGGTAAACTGTTGGTAGCGCATTGTGTGAACTGTTGTGCTAATATTGTATCTAAAATCAAAAGGGAACAGACAGTTCTCTATTCGTGACTGTGTTTTTCCGATTTCCATTATTTTTCAGGACTAAACATTGCATAAGATATATTAGAATAAAGGGAAACTAAATAGTACCGTTTCAGACGTGTACATGATTTCCTATCGTCTCTGACCTAAAAAAAAATAAATAAAAAAAAAAACCTGTGAAAATTTAATCAATGGATACCTTTGAACAACAAAATTCCCTTGCAGATTGAACTTTACATTTAAACTTCTGAAAAACACAAATCTGATAGTCCTGTACATGAATTTGTGAGAAGAAAGGGGGTGCATTGGTAACTAGTAAGCTGTTTAAGATATTTTGATTGAATAAATGCTTCTTTACAATAATATTGTGAAATAGACTTTGTTTTATGCTTCTATAACAACACTAGATTACCATTACCCTTAACATCACTATAGGGAACTAACTTATTGGACCATTCTTGGTAACTCAGACTAACCAAGAAAATGTGACAACATTTACAAATTAGTGGGAAATTGAAAGTAGCCTTAACCTACAATATTGTGGAATTTAAAAAGATTTGACAACTAGTTAGAATTTGAAAACAAATAATAGTGTAAGGGGATTTGACCATTTCTTGGAAAGTGATGAACTTAACAATTAAACGGCAACGGCATTTGACACATTTTCACAAGTTTAACAAACTAAGTGACTTCACCAACAAATATGTAAAAACTGGCCAATTAAACTTAAGAGGAAAGTGGCTGCTGACCAATTACTTATAAGGCAAAAATTGCCGCTTAAAAAAAAGTATATTGACTTCTTAATTAAGGACCAGATTTTTGATAATTAAAATATTAATAAAAACACTAATCGTTAATGAATTTCGTCTATTTGGTTAAATAGGCAACCGTATAATATCAATATGGTCTAGCCACGGACTACCACATAAACCAAGCAGCCTGGCTGATCATCTGCCTTCAAGTCTCCAGCCTTTACATCATAGAGCCTACACTGACCAGAAGTCATGACGTAGTCGAAAGACCAACACTCGTTATTCATCTTACAACTAAGGAAACATTGCATGGGTGATTTTTTGTTGACGACCGACAGAGGGCGTGGATTGGCAACACATTTCCCCTCAAACATCAATGTGGACATGCATGTAATGGCAACCGACGGGTCTACGTTTGTGGCAGCTGCAGATATACCAAGGGCTGACGATTAAAACCAGAAACAAAATGTCACGGGTAAAAAGTGAGAAAATGGTGTGTCGTATAAAACTTATAGCATAAATAAACCCCGATGTGCTTTTCTCTGAGACATCAGCGTTTTGACTCGTTTTTAACATATAACGCAAAAACCCCTAAATGGTATTGACCAAAATCGACCCCAAAAACAAATGCAGTGTCGTCATTACAGCAGGCGCGGCTCTAGGGGGGGGGGGGGCCTTTAGCCCCAAAACTTTTGTCTAGCCACTTTTGTCCCCCCCCCCACCCCCACCCCCCCCCCCCCCAAAAAAAAAGGGGGAGGAGAAGATGCAAAACTGGAAAGTACTAGATCTTCATTAAAAATTCGAAATGAATAGATTTGCACGGTCTTGTAACCTTGTCTTGGCCCATATTATTGTACTGTTAAATGCTTTACGACCCATTTAACATTTCACAATGGACAAGAGCGGTGCTTAGAATTTGCGGTTTCCACTTGCGCTTCTACCTCGCTTTGTTTTGTATTCCATGAACGTGAAACCAATATGAGTTTGGAAATGAAGCTTATCATGCGCAAAATACATGAAAAATGCGCTGTACGGTTCTTTTTCATCTCTCAAAATGAAATAGCAGTAGCTAAAATTAGAGGGTGACGTCACGTGCTAAGGGTCTAGCCCCCCCCCCCTAAAATATTGGCTCAAGAACCGCGCCTGCGTTACAGTATGTACATTTTACAATCCCGAAACCAAAGATGACGAATGACATAGATATTTACAAGTTCAAGACATTGTAATTAATATTTTAAGTTTAGTTGTATACATTTTGTTTTTTGTTTTTTTTGTTTGTTAGGTTGGGGGGCTTTTCAGCAGACATTCACTGGTATCAGTTTTTCGTGTTTTTTCTTCTTCTCCCGCTCTTATTCAATAACATTGGTACTATAAGAAAATACCTCACACTGGAATATCAGGCTATCTTTTTTAATTAATTTGTCGGCATCAAAGTTATTTAGTGATTTAATCTAATCGTTTAGTTTTATCGACTTTCGTCATACAGTAAGCTCCTTTTATTTATTGCTTACTTGTTGTTTGAGGGCAGTCGTTCATGTGGTACTCCTCAACCATTACTTCACACAGTGTCAGATATTCCTTTCCAATCGCTCCTGGACACTCGCCCAGATATTCCGGGGCACGTCTCGGTATGTCTACACTGACATATCGGGCAACCAGGGGAGGGTTACATACAAACTGTAAATGTGCCCCAGGGCTCGATGCTTGGTCTGCTGTAACCGGTAACCCACACGCAGGGTTGTTTAAAATGTCGTTCTCAATGCCTGCTCTCACGATGGAGCCAGACAATCGATCGGCTGTAAAATCAAAGAAAGTTTTTTTTGCGCCATGTACAAAACTCAATATACCCTTTACTTTATGAACAGCGGCGGGCAGTCGCGTACAGACAGCATCACACAGTAGTCGAAACGTCGATAATAACCACCGGTTCTTCTCAGAGCCTATACCGGCCTCTATGGCTATGTTAAGAGGTCAAACACAGCAAGAAAACCTACATGATGACGTCCGGTTTATTCCAAAAAAGCACACGCACAGAGCGAGTTTAAAATACCTCTAATTTGTAGATGTGTTTTTATGTCTTTATGCAATCCGATTGTCCCAAAGTAGCGCAGTCGCAATGCGTCACTTTGTCCCCATCCACTCGTTTCCCAGCCAGAGACATCGGCTCTGTAAACACTACCAAATGCGCAATATTTCCCTTGTTTGAACTCCTTGTGCACGGCCATTTTACGTGATAATCTTCCTTGTATTTTTGCCGGCATTTCCAAGTCTTTGTGGTAATGATTTTCAACGTTTGTTTTCACAATCAACTGGATTGATGAACACATGTGCTTTTTACTATTGGCTGATGTTCAGGACATGGATGTTACTGGCAAATAGGACAATTTGTTATGACAATCTGGGATATTTTAGACGTGCTGGGACGGTGATGTCGGGAGATTGACGCATTTGTCGTGATCTCCTTTGAAATTCTTAAAATTCAAATATTTGCAAATATCTTTGCAAATATTTGCAATGTCGCAAATATCTTTGCAACTATTTGCGATGTCGTAAATATCTTTGCAAGTATTTGCGATGTCGCAAATACTGTCGCATACTTTGTTGCATAGTTTGCATATTTGTGCCGTATTTTTTTTAACAGCATAACGATCCTTGAAGTTGTTTGGGTTCCAGCCTTCGTTCCATTAACATTATACACGGGTGGGCAGTCGGGTGCAGTTTGGGTATGATTGATTACTCTTCTGCTCTTTCCGCATGCGTGTATAACCATTACATGGAGGTAGAATATGTAGGCATCCGTGGTCGTTTTTGATGAATCTCGAGAATTGGGTATTCTGTTCGCACTGTCATTGACGGTCGTTGACTAAGAATTTTAAAATTTGGTGCTAGCACCAAATTTCTTTTCAGCACATTTGTATAGTGCCGAGTTCAGCCTGGTCTCGTGGACCCGGTGTGAAAGGCAAGTTTGCCCCCAGGTGTATGTGTCCCCCATATGACCACGGATGTGTAGAAATCCTAGCCCACCTTGTTGGGCTGCTATGGCTCACTTTTAAAGGAACATTACAGAATTGGTAAGAAAAAAACTTGTAAAATATACTTTTTGATCACAGATTTACATAAAACTTACACGGTTCTAATGATGATGATAGTAGAAAACATCCCTTGAAATATTTCTGTCTGAAATGCTATATTTGGTGAGAAATGAATAAACTAGTTTTCCGATTGGAGTTTATTGCTCAGTGAGCGTTTTATTCATTTGTTGAATCTATATGATTTCATGCAAATGTGTAATCGGTTTTTCGCTATTTTCTCTTGACCCAGATGGCCGATCGATCTCAAACTTCTACAGGTTTGTCAGTTTATGTATATGGTGGATTACATAAAGTGCTTACACTGCCAGCAACTGTTTTGTTAGCAAAAACCAATTCTGTAATGTTCCTTTAACATCAGTCTTATTTTACCATTAAAGCCCACCATCTATACATGTCTAAAACGCGTAGTTTTTTAAGGGCCATCAAGTCGAGCTACTTTGATTGCAGATTTCTCCCATTTCTAAACATCCCATACTACTCAAACCTACTCATAATATTTCTTACATTTGTGGAATTATTATGAAACGTGACAGGGCTTGATGACTTGATGACCCTTAAAAAACTTTGCTTTTTAGACATGTGGTGGGCTGTAATGGCGAGTATAATAAGACCGATGTTAAAAGAGAGCCATAACAGCCCAACAAGCTGGGCTATACAAGGCATCAGTGGTCGTTTTTTTTTTATGAATCTCGAGTATTTGGTATTCCGTTCGCACTGGCATTGACGGTCGTTAAATAAGATGAACCCAAACAACTTTAAGATCCTTTAGGCTCTTGAAAAAATACCCGGCACAAAATATGCAACAAAGTAAAGGGTTTTTTTGGCACCATATAACACTAATTATACCCACGTGTTGGGACATTGATGTCGGGAGATTGACACATTTTTCGTAATCTCCTGTAAAATTCTGAATACTCCGGTCCGGTCATTTCGTTGATCGACGTGTTGATATTCAAGCAAGCGTTTTTATACAAATTTATACTGGATCGTATTCTCTCAATTCGATATTGTGTTCGTTGAGGCGTACATATTACGTATCGATCAGGTCACCGGTTATCTGTTGTGAGTTAAACCGGATGAGGTCATTTTCATTCTGTCCACACGTAGTGTTACTGTTAAAAGATAAAACCGAAGTGGTCTGAAGATAACCCTTCCCGCTCGACGGTCTAACTTTTCGAGGTTAAACCCGAATCGGTATTACTTTAGAACCGTTCGTACACACAGAGTTTAAACTGACTTAAGTACTGTGTCTGAACGACCTCTACTATTTCAACAATTCCAATGTCATACTCAACATTGCAAAGCCTACAATCTTTAAACTACATTGTTAAAACACTCAACTATAATACACTGGATGTTTACCAGAAAAAACTAGACCTTCAGATCAGGCCAGTCATATTAATAGTGTCATTGCAAAGCCTCATTTTTGACATTTTGAACTTGCTCTTAAAAATAATACGCATTTGCACGTAAACACCAGTACGTCAAGTAGACGTTGACATTTAAAGTCATTGTCACAGGTATGCATGCTGGTTTGACATGTAGCCATCATAGACCTTTCAAAATAATTTATAATTGAAATAAAAGTTTGAACTTACAACATCCAGCTCTGTTGACAAGGGTGATACGGCCGATGCAGTGGTTGGTCCCCAGGTCCACTTTCCACCAAGGATGAAAACTGGCATCTAAAACAAGGATGTAGAGATGTTGGAATTAAGTGAATTTTGGAAGTAATTATTATTTGGTGTCTAATTAAAAATGGTAAAAGATCTGGTAAGGTTCGGTGGGGTTCGGAGGAGGTTGAGATATTACTAGATACTGGGTGTTCGTCCTCTGCAAAAACACCACAAAAGAATTTAAATAATATTGCCAGGGAGCGAAATGGCCACTTCGTGGGAACAAAATATACTGTTTTGTTCCCTTAAAATAATTAAGCGGGTCCAAAGACCTTGATAAGACATTTAATTCCATTAGCATATCAAATATTCCGTATAACACGTAAACTATTTCGTTCGCTCTATATATTATTTTGTTTTGGAAGGTCATAAATGTATAAAGTATGGACCTCATAACAATAACGTTAAATATTTGTGAAACTCACATCCAGAAAACCACAAATGGACCGGAAGTTGAAGTGAAAACACAAATTCCCGGGCCTCGTTTTGAGGTCTGCAAACAATCTAGAATTTGACATGGTTTCTTTGTCTAAAACAAAGTTTTAACCCTGAGTAAAGCTTAGCAAAAACTTATAAATCTCAATGTCTGGATAAGAAATAAGCTATGACTTCATGATGACATGTTTAATTTCAAGTTAGGCTCGATCAAAGTTTTTTATAGAAAAAAAGAGACAATCTTTAGTACCACAATTAACCTCACGTAAATCAATATTTCCTACAAAGACATGTTTACAAAATTTTTCGCTTTACCTTTCACCAGCTCTGCTAATTTGGACATGTCTACGCCGAACACCTTTTTGTTTCAACAAAAACTTATGTCTAGAGTATTAATCTTCTTCTGCCACGGCACTCTTCTCTACAACATAACTCAAGATTGAAATTGAATTGAACCTTGAAACTAATCAAACAATCGACATCAAGACGGTACTTGAACAATGACGTCCTGGTGACGTCATCAGGTATCGAATTACATTAAAGTTTAATACTTGAAAAATCATATCTCCTAAACCACAAATTGTTACAATCTAGGCCTATGCATGATCGTAAATGTCTTTAAAAGTTAAACATCCGATACACACAGTGTGACCTCATTTCTTATCTCTAACTACTTTTCATTTTAGCATAACTTTTGCATCATGCTGTAGAGAAGAGTCCGTTGCAGATCTTCGAGCCTGCTCGAACTTTTGCACAGAGATGACAACATTTTGACCTTTACTCCTGGTCAAAATCGGGCGTTAAAGCGTACGTCTGTGTTGACCAACATTGCTAAGGCACGATAGTGTAGGACCTTATGACGCATGTACATGAAAGTTTAATGTACATATACTGCGTATAATCCATTCAACATCGCTGTTACATTGTATATTGACCATCCAAAAATTGTCAAATTGTGAACCAAACACAAACTCATAACTTTAAAATTAAACTTAACTGAACCTTCAAACTCATAGGACAATTGACTTTAATATGAGACGGCACCTGAACAACAGGTGTAAAATAAAATTAAATCAACGTTTACTAATACAAACAAATCATGACTCCTGATCTACAAAGTTGACTTTTAAAATATATACATCGTCGGAGTAGTCTTTAAAAAAAATTAACAAACACTATTTAGTGTTTTGATCGTTTCTTTTGGTTCAAACCGGAAGTTTAATACTTTAAAAAAATCATTACTCCTGATCCACGCATTGGATTTGTACAATTTAAACATCATCGGAAAGGCCTTCAAAACTTAACATACGCTACAGAGAGTGTAACCCTATTGGACCTTGACTTCCGGTTCCAACCGGAAGTTGAAATTTAATATTTGAAAAAATTATAACTCCTAAGCCATACATTGGTTTTATACATCGTACATGCACTGAATGAACACGTTACACATGTTTGTATATGTCCTTGTCTTCCGGTTTAAACAGAAATAATACAAAAAGCTATAAGTTAACCTCTATATGGTCAATATGAAATAGAATTTGGACATGGTTTCAGAGCATTAAATGACAATTAACTCTTTTATGTTTCATTTTAAACAATGATGACGTCATAATAGTAAACAACACCCTCTGGTGACAAACTCAAGAAGTAAACTGAATTGAACCTTGAAATTCATCAGGTACCTGAACCTCAACATGTCAAAGGGCACAAATTTAATGACGTCATGATGACGTCATCAGGTGTTACATTGTATTAAATCATATTTTAACAGTTGAAAAACCATAAATCTTGAACAACACATTGGATTTTTACAATCTATATATCATCAGAGAGTTCTTTATAAACTGAACAAGCGTTACAAAAATATGACCCCAATTCGACGTGGTCTTTCCAGTTAAAATCGCAAGTTGAAGTGAACAATCTTGAATCTCAAATCACGAGACATTAGAAACGAGTATTAAATTCACTTACAATAATATGTCCCTCCCTCGAAACGTTTTAGGGAACGATGTGTTATTTCAAGGGAATGAAATGCTATAGGAGGGAATGAAATAATATTTTGGTGAAACGAAATAAACTTTTTAGGGGAACCGTTCGAGGGAAAGATTTATTAATCCGATGAATTTATTGTTCGTCCCCTCGTGCCCCTTATCGTTATAACTTCAAAACAGTAGTACGTTTATCTTCTCCATCTACCTCGAATGAAGCTTAAATTTAATTATCAGGAAAAACTGCTCACACAAACTCATAAACCGACTACATACCCATTTAAATATTTAGAGGAAATGAAACATTATTTTTGTCCAGAGAAATCATATTTCGCGGGAAATTTTGAGGGGAAAAAATAGCATTTCGAGGGAAAGAACTGTTATTTTGAGGGACAACCATAGTATTTCGATGGAACTTGAAAAGTTGCAATTTGCATCTTGAAAATTAATATTTCTATTTTACACTTACCAGTGTGGGTGCAAGTGCGATCAGCCCAGAGTGTTCGTGAATTGCCGTCAATTGCTAGTCCTGCTAATAAATTTTCGAAGTTCGAGTTCTGGCTGGCGTGCATCCCACGGAGATCCAAACCTAAAATAAATACGACAAGTTTAACAAAGAAAACAAAATCATTTTGAAACTCAACCCACAGTGATGTGTTAAAGTTAGTAAAGTTATGGTGATGCTCTGTTTATGTGTTCGTTTGTCTGCGATGTTCCAGTTCTCTGCATAAAATTCTCACAAAATCGTACACTTTTAACCCTCTAGTGCGCAAGCCTACCAGTCCAGCAACTGGCTGATTAAGCGGTTTTTTAAATTACTCTGCTTATGAATTTAGTTGTAATCCCATTAAAAAATATTCAACACCTACGTGTGAGACCATTGAGGCACCAGCAGCAAAGCGGGAAAAACATCACGAGGAATCCAGTGAGAAATATCAACAGGGTTTTGTCCAGCATTATTCCCTTGCAGTGAGCCATTATAACAATTCAGCATCCATTCACTGGTATCAGAGTATAAATGCTGAGATTGAGAAAGCGAGGTGTTATAAGCCAAGCTCTCAGCCAATACGTGCACGAGACAGAACAGACAAAGCACTGGGTTATTCCAGTATGGGTTAAAGGAAAACGTTGCCTTCGGGTTGGGCGCTGCTGGGCGCTTTGGGGCTATAAAAAGCGTTTGATGTATAATGAGCACGGTCAGAAAGATGTTTTAAAAGTAGAATATAATGATCCACACAAACGTGCCTTAGAAATGCTTCGCTTTTGATAACTTTCGCGAAACAAAACGCTCCGCCATTTATGAGAGTCAAGATTTTGACTCCCATAAATGGCGGACAAATTCTATTAGTCTTATTTCCAGTCGCAGCTGTTGAACTACGACTGAGCAATTATTTTATTAAAAATGTTACGATTACCATTTGTTTATTGTTTTCCAATAAATATCCATTTAATAAATGAATGAAAAAAGAAAGAAAAAACACACGTTAAATAATTAAGTAGAAAGTCCCCACGTCTCGGTCCGTCCGGGCGTCCAGGGACGTACCAGCAGCAGCAAAACCCCGCGGCCATACCACCCATAGACCTCCCCCTGCATGCTGCAGTACAGTAGACGACGCGAAGACAGGGTTCTCGTACAATGTATGATTTTAGCGGGGCCAACCTAGTAACACCGATGCTTTGTGTGGTGTAAGAAGGTCTGGTACCCGTTACTGTTATTGCATCGACGATCGTATTGACGGCTTGAAAAACGTACACATTTCGCGGGACATGTCTCGTGGGTCAGAGGTCAATGTTTGGTTTTTTTAATTACCATTCACTAATTATAACACATTAAAGGCGTTTTATTGCAAGAACAACTCTTAATAAGTATAAGGAACACCTCCCAACAGTAAAATTTCATGAGATTTGAAGGCAACGTGTTCCTTTAAGTGTGCAACTGTTCACGAGGCGCATGAAATTATATAATAAAGACGTGCCTCATTGCATTTGAGTTGAAACTGTTTTATAAGACCTACCATGCACTTGACTGTTTGGTGGAACACACGCCACAATCTATCTACTATTAATTGTCACGTTTCACTGCCGCCGTCCCTCCTACTCAACAAACTTAACAATAAACAATGGATAGTTAATACGAATTCATCGTTCCCCGACCGTTTTTACAAATGAGGCAAGGTCGTATCAAGGATGCCAAGGTTGGTTTCTACATGCCGTCCACGTTGTGTAACAGTGGTCTCAGAGTGTGGGGTGGTCGAGTTTCCCTGTCTGTTTTGTGTGTTTTTTGTGAACAAGTTCAAATGATCTGTGGGTGCGTTACAAAAAAACAAAACAAAAAAATCTGGCTCTTTCATTTCACTCGGATCCGTCTAGAAAAAAGCGGCCAATGTTTGCATAGGCCTAATATTTTAAAAATTGTTACGGGCTCTCGTTTTGCGAAGAAATCAATATATGCATGCCACGCTCAACGGTTGTGCATACGCGCGCGTACTAACACTAACACTAGGTTGAATACCGATTACGTTTTCGCGCAATAAATTAGTGCCTGCGTAACATTGCGCGCCATGGGTGTTTAAACACTGTCTTCTAGCCGTGTTTATATCGCACGTTGAAACATGGTTATGTGATCTCCACTCAACCATTCAGAATGGATAACCTTTCCTGGGTATTTACAATATTTATTGACCGGTATCTACGATGTCTACTCGGCCATAAAAAGGTAATAATTTAAATATTAAGAGCGTCTTAGAGCCGCTCCTTAAACATATTTATGCAATCAGTCAGTCTGTGTTGCTTTCAGCCGACAATAATATCATTTCTGAACAATGTCCTCACAAAGTGAGTCACGTGCTGTCATAAATAAATCTTGACACTAGTCTTTCAAAATTGCCCGTAGACAATGGTAACCCGCACGGACGTTGCACGCGTCATTGACCACCATCTTTGATGAGTTGTGCACGCGTGAAGAGCTATCATTGGCTGAGAGTCGTGCGTAGCGCGTACACGCATACACTTTTTCATCGTTTGACATCAAAGATGGCGGTCAATGGCGCGTGTTGCAATCCATCTTTTGACGCGTGAACATTATGGCAGCAGGAGACACGTACATTGTTTGCCGCCACTCACGCTAGTAATCATTGATCTACATTATACTGTCAGTATAATGTAGATCAATGCTAGTAATATACCTTTCCATTGTTGATTAACAAACCGCGCTGGTTGGCATGAACAGCCGAATGTTGGCATAAACAGCCGAATGTTGGCAAACATTCAATCGTTAACAGACAGTGTGACCAAATTCATCACTTTTGCAAATTGTTATTTGACACAAATACATCCCATGGTTAGTTGCTTTATTTCCGACAAATTCAACAGTATTTTTGAATATTTGTGTGACTAAACTGTTGCTATCTCTTTTTGCTTTGCATTTATGGCTTTCCATAGTTTTCCAACCTTGATTGGCAAAAACTCGGGCTGTGACGTACCAATAGAAAAAAGAAAACTGCATAAAAGTGCGACCTCAAGAGACCGTATAGATATCGACGAATCTGTTTTGCAGAAAGGGGGTTTGCCAGAAATTATTTTGGTTTATTTTAGATCACATTGAACAAGCAATGTCCCATTTGCCCCGGTGGCGATTTTTTTTTTTCTGCAGCATACTTCATCAATACAGTCAACAGTTAAAGGGACACACCGGCTTACTGTTGACCTAATTTAGTGATGTTGAATCACAGAAAATAATTTTTTGAGGGTTGTTGTAAACAAAAAAATCATCAAAATGTCACGTAATTAACGAAAAATGTGAAAAAAACCAAAACGCGGTCAAAGGTCAGCGTATACGCTTTTCCAGCCGTTGCAACTGTCATGTTTACGTGACATTGTTTTAAGTAGACTAGTGATCTGTTTATGTATTAATTATAACAATGGCGAGGTATAAGGATCCAGTCTTCATATCCATCAAACACAAATTCACGTGTAATTAAAAAAACCGACATAAACACAGTCCGATCCACACCGTGCAGCTATTCGTCGTCGTCCCGCCGCGTGTGTAGCGCAGGCATCACGTAACGCAACAATAGTTAGGGAATAATAGATAGGGCTACAGACTAAAACCCTCGTAAAACAAAACGTAATCAATGGTCTGGCTCCCTACCCCTCCACAGGCTCCGAGCTCATGCCTCCGTGGTTTGTCTCTCTGGCCCGGCGAGACACTGCACCGGCTGTGCGGGACATGCACCCAAGGATTACCCGCTAGCTCCCCACGCTGATGCGCCGTAAAACACGCTTCCGTGCACGGACTCTCTGAATGCGAATCTTACGTTCGATTTTTCATCATTATTTACAACTTGCATCCATAAACTGAATACATAGTCTTTTTCGTCAAATACTCATGAATAATTGTTTTTAGAAAAATACTTTGGTTCAGTAATTTACTTTTATACGGCTGCAAGTAAAACTAATTCTGAAGATCACGTGACTTTTCGGAACCACATTTTGGTTCCGAAAAGTCACGTGACTTTCGTTTTTTGAAAAATGCTCAAAAACGGCAAAATTTGACGGTTTCTTTGATGAACCAATCTTCTCCATTTCAGGAAGACCTTTAGAATCATGTTTTAGTCTATTTTGTAGCCCAAATAGCCCAAAGAAGCCGGTGTGTACCTTTAACTGTTGACTCCATAGCCGACATGTGCTGCAGAAAATAAATTTGCGCCCCGGTGTGCCCTGCATGCACACACTGCCTCTGCATTGGCTTTGTTTGTTGAGCTTCGAGCTATCCGCGTCGTGAGACGAATGAGATTATTTTCAACGTAGGTAAACCCCTTCCGCCCCCCCCCTCTGTTTCTTGTCTTCCTGTTTATTACCAACAATGCTATCACCAGGGTGATATCAGTCATATTATTGCCAGAATAGTATCCAAGGATATACACACACACGGCTGATGAAAACAATAAGACCGTATAGTTGTAATCAAGTCTTCTGCGTATAGGATAATGATGTGCGCTGCTACTTCAATTGAGGACAGTCCTCATGCAGCCATGGTTAAATTTATTTAAGGCGTGCAATTTCTTCTTTTAGTATAAAACATTTACAACTAAATTGAAATGAGTAGATATCATCTTTTTTTTTCTATTTGTACAGCGGAGGATTTTTTTTAAAAGGGGAAAATATGTATGAAATGCAACTTGTTATTTGTTTTCTTTGGTAATCAATTTTATAATCAGTACCGAGGTAGTAACTTGATAGAACCATCGGTCAAAATACATTTGGAGTATTACTAAATGTATACATATTATGCTTAACTAAAGGAACTTTACAGAATTGGTTTTTGCTAACAAAACAGTTGCTGGCAGTGTAAGCACTTTATGTAATCCACCATATACATAAACTGACAAACCTGTAGAAGTTTGAGATCGATCGGCCATCTGGGTCACGAGAAAATAGTGAAAAACGATTACACATTTGCATGAAATCATATAGATTCAAAAATTGAATGAAACGCTCACTGAGCGATAAACTCAAATTGGAAAATTAGTTTATTCATTTCTCATCAAATATGGCATTTCAGACAGAAATATTTCGTGGGTTGTTTTCTACTACCACCATCATTAGACCGTGTAAGTTTTATGTAAATCTGTGATAAAAAAGTATATTTTATAAGTTTTTTTCTTACCAATTCTGTAATGTTCCGTTAACAAAACAATTTAGTTTTCTTTCATCATGATGATACTGTTAAATACTAATGCCTTAGCATTTAATCAGTATGAGCATTTCATGCTAGGTAACAGCCTCATAAACTATTGTGTTTATTTTAACCTAATGAAAAATAACAAGCCTAATTGGGTATCTTTTAAATAGTTTGAACCACGATTCGAGTAATTAACTGCAAGAGTCTTGAAAACTAAAATATTTTCAGCAAATTCGGGCAGTGCAGGGACTAAAGGGTTAAGGATATCCCTTTCCTGCCGCTACCCAGGTTGTATCGTAAAACTTGAGTGTAAGACAGCAGTTACAGGTTGAATAGCTTCTGACTGGCAACCCAACACAAAGATATTAACAAAATGGGGAGACCGCCAATATAGGGCTAGATAGCTCAGTTGGTAGAGTGCTGGCATGTTAATCCAGAGGTTCCAGGTTTAAGTCCTGCTCTAGTCAATTTTTCTTTGTTCAACCCAAAATAAGTTAATATGTAATCTACTTCAAAGTATAATGACCGACTCTAAGGGTAGTCACATGAGACCAACCCAAACAACAAAGGTTCAATAGGCAGAACTAAAGTAAAAACTTTCATGTAAATGTATGTAAGAACATTAATATTGTATCTAAAATCAAAAGGGAACAGACAGTTCTCTATTCGTGACTGTGTTTTTCCGATTTCCATTATTTTTCAGGACTAAACATTGCATAAGATATATTAGAATAAAGGGAAACTAAATAGTACCGTTTCAGACGTGTACATGATTTCCTATCGTCTCTGACCTAAACAAAAAAACAAAAAAAAAACCTGTGAAAATGTAATCAATGGATACCTTTGAACAACAAAATTCCCTTGCAGATTGAACTTTACATTTAAACTTCTGAAAAACACAAATCTGATAGTCCTGTACATGAATTTGTGAGAAGAAAGGGGGTGCATTGGTAACTAGTAAGCTGTTTAAGATATTTTGATTGAATAAATGCTTCTTTACAATAATATTGTGAAATAGACTTTGTTTTATGCTTCTATAACAACACTAGATTACCATTACCCTTAACATCACTATAGGGAACTAACTTATTGGACCATTCTTGGTAACTCAGACTAACCAAGAAAATGTGACAACATTTACAAATTAGTGGGAAATTGAAAGTAGCCTTAACCTACAATATTGTGGAATTTAAAAAGATTTGACAACTAGTTAGAATTTGAAAACAAATAATAGTGTAAGGGGATTTGACCATTTCTTGGAAAGTGATGAACTTAACAATTAAACGGCAACGGCATTTGACACATTTTCACAAGTTTAACGAACTAAGTGACTTCACCAACAAATATGTAAAAACTGGCCAATTAAACTTAAGAGGAAAGTGGCTGCTGACCAATTACTTATAAGGCAAAAATTGCCGCTTAAAAAAAAGTATATTGACTTCTTAATTAAGGATCAGATTTTTGATAATTAAAATATTAATAAAAACACTAATCGTTAATGAATTTCGTCTATTTGGTTAAATAGGCAACCGTATAATATCAATATGGTCTAGCCACGGACTACCACATAAACCAAGCAGCCTGGCTGATCATCTGCCTTCAAGTCTCCAGCCTTTACATCATAGAGCCTACACTGACCAGAAGTCATGACGTAGTCGAAAGACCAACACTCGTTATTCATCTTACAACTAAGGAAACATTGCATGGGTGATTTTTTGTTTACGACCGACAGAGGGCGTGGATTGGCAACACATTTCCCCTCAAACATCAATGTGGACATGCATGCAATGGCGACCGACGGGTCTACGTTTGTGGCAGCTGTAGATGTACCAAGGGCTGACGATTAAAACCAGAAACAAAATGTCATGGGTAAAAAGTGAGAAAATGGTGTGTCGTATAAAACTTATAGCATAAATTAACCCTGATGTGCTTTTCTCTGAGACATCAGCGTTTGGACTCGTTTTTAACATATAACGCAAAAACCCCTAAATGGTATTGACCAAAATCGACCCCTAAAACAAATGCAGTGTCGTCATTACAGCAGGCGCGGCTCTAGGGGGGGGGGCCTTTAGCCCCAAAACTTTTGTCTAACCACTCTCCCCCCCCCCCAAAAAAAAAGGGGGGAGGAGAAGATGCAAAACTGTAAAGTACTAGATCTTCATTATAAATTCGAAATGAACAGATTTGCACGGTCTTGTAACCTTGTCTTGGCCCATATTATTGTACTGTTAAATGCTTTACGACCCATTCAACATTTCACAACGGACAAGCGCGGTGCTTAGAATTTGCGGTTTCCACCTGCACTTCTACCTCGTTTTGTTTTGTATTCCATGAACGTGAAACCAATATGAGTTTGGAAATGAAGCTTATTATGCGCAAAATACATGAAAATGCGCTGTACGGTTCTTTTTCGTCTCTCAAAATGAAATAGCAGTAGCTAAAGTTAGAGGGTGACGTCACGTGCGAATGGTTTAGCCCCCCCCCCCCAAAAAAAAATATTGGCTCAAGAACCGCGCCTGCGTTACAGTGTGTGAATTTTACAATCCCGAAACCAACGACGATGAATGACATAGGTAATTACAAGTTCAAGACATTGTACTTAATAATTTGAATTTATTTGTATACATTTTTTGTCTTTTGAATTGTTTTGTTTGTTAGGTTGGGGGCTTTTCAGCACACATTCACTGGATCAGCTTTTCGTGTGTTTTTTCTTCTTCTCTCTCTCTTATATTCAATAACATTGGTACTATAAGAAAATACCTCACACTGGAATATCAGGCTATCTTTTTTAATTAATTTGTCGGCATCAAAGTTATTTAGTGATTTAATCTAATCGTTTAGTTTTATCGACTTTCGTCATACAGTAAGCTCCTTTTATTTATTGCTTACTTGTTGTTTGAGGGCAGTCGTTCATGTGGTACTCCTCAACCATTACTTCACACAGTGTCAGATATTCCTTTCCAATCGCTCCTGGACACTCGCCCAGATATTCCGGGGCACGTCTCGGTATGTTTACACTGACATATCGGGCAACCAGGGGAGGGTTACATACAAACTGTAAATGTGCCTCAGGGCTCGATGCTTGGTCTGCTGTAACCGGTAACCCACACGCAGGATTGTTCAAAATGTCGTTCTCAATGCCTGCTCTCACGATGGAGCCAGACAATCGATCGGCTGTAAAATCAAAGAAAATGTTTTTTGCACCATGTATAAAACTCATACCCTTTACTTTATGAACAGCGGCGGGCAGTCGCGTACAGACAGCATCACACAGTAGTCGAAACGTCGATAATAACCACCGGTTCTTCTCAGAGCCTATACCGGCCTCTACGGCTATGTTTAGACAGCGTACTAAAGTTTGACCCAAAACAAGACAGTTTAACTTTATGAACAGCGTTGGGCAGTCGCGTTCAGACAGCATCGATCTTCGGTTTTAAGAGGTCAAAACCTACATGCTGACATCCGGTTTATTCCTGGCAACATTCAAATGTTGCAATCGGTTTTAATTTTTTTAAACATAAATCTTTGCCACAGTTCGCAAATATTCATGTAAATATTTGCGATTATTGTCCGTGTCACGAATATTTACGTAAATATTCACGTAAATATTTACGATTTGTGACCAAACATGCAAATATTTACGTAAATATTTACGTGAGTATTCACGATTTGTTTCCCAAATCGCAAATATTTACGTGAATATTTGCGATTTTTGCCCCCGATCGCAAATATTTTACGTGAATATTTGCGATTTGTGCCCCCAATCGCAAATATTCACGATTTGTGTCCAAATCGCAACCCGGCCATCCGTAATTATATTTTGCTAGTATTGGGCCCGAAATAGTAAGCCGCGTATTCGCAGATCGGCCAGTCGCGTATTCAGAATATAAGAATACATGCAATACAGGGAGGTGACAAATGGCTCACCTCTGTCTGCTTGTTTACTATTATTTAGCGGGTTAAAAACAAAAAAAATGTTTTTTACATTTTCCAATGAATTTTATCTATCAAATGAAAATCTGTATGTCATGGTTAATATTTTAATATTCCTTCGGATAAAATAACGGATTCGCCAACAGAAATGAGCCAAATGTGCTATTTTGTCACCTCCCTGTACTGCATGTATTCTAATAATCTTAATACGCGGCTGCTATTTTGGGCCCAATACTATGCTATCAAGTCGTGAATATTTACGTAAATATTTACGTAAATATTTGCGACCTAGGGCACAAATCGTGAATATTTACGTGAATATATACGTAAATAATTATTTGTGTTGGGGCACAAATTGCAAATATTTACGTAAATATTTACGTAAATATTCGCGACACGGACAATAAACTGCAAATATTTACGTAAATATTTTCGTGAATATTTGCGATTTGGGGCAAAAACGTGAATATTTACGTAAATATTTACGTTAATATGTATGTTCGATGTCCCTTCAGGGCCACCGTATAAAACAGAGCGAGTTTAAAATACCTCTTATTTTTAGATGTGTTTTTATGTCCTGATGCGATCCGATTGTCCCAAAGTGGCGCAGTCGCAATGCTTCGTTTTGTCCTACATCCACTCGTTTACCCAGAGACATCGGCTCTGTAAACACTACCAAATGCGCAATATTTCCCTTGTTTTAACTCCTTGTACACGGCCCTTTTGTATGACAATCTTTCTTGGCATTTACAAGTACAAATTACAAGTATTTGTGGGAGTCATTACATTTTCAATCAATTTTGTTGTGGATCGACGAACACATGTGCTTTTACTAATGACTGATGTGTAGGACATGGATTTGATATTGGCCAAAATGAATATGGATATGATTGGCAGGAATCAACTGACATGGCTGAAAATGTAGCGTTTTTAAACGATCGTATTCAGAGAGATTTTGGTGAAACTGAACTTATATTACAGGTGAGCTAGACGGATATTAACCAAAACGAAAGACGCACGCTTTCTCTCATTTTGATATGTGTTCGTTGAGGCGTACGAATTACCTACGTATCGACCTTACACAGTCACCAGTCATCTCTTGTGAGTTAAACCGGATGTGGCCATTTTTATTCTGTTGTCCACACGCAGTGTTAAAAAATAAAACCGAAGTGGTCTGAATCTGAAGATAACCCTTCCCGCTCGACGGTCTAACTTTTCGAGGTTAAACCCGAATCGGTATTACTTTAGTACCGTTCGTACACACAGAGTTTAAACTGACTTAAGTACTGTGTCTGAACGACCTCTACTATTTCAACAATTCCAATGTCATACTCAACATTGCAAAGCCTACAATCTTTAAACTACATTGTTAAAACACTCAACTATAATACACTGGATGTTCACCAGAAAAAAACACAGACCTTCGGATCAGGCCAGTCATCATTGCAAAGCCTGCTTTTCGACATTTTGAACTTGCTGTTAAAATAATACGCATTTGCAGGTAAACACCAGTACGCCAAGTAGACGTTGACATTTCAAAGTCATTGTCACAGGTATGCATGCTGGTTTGACATGTAGCCATCATAGACCTTTCAAAATAATTTATAATTGAAATAAAAGTTTGAACTTACAACATTCAGCTCTGTTGACAAGGGTGATATGGCCGATGCAGTGGTTGGTCTCCAAGTCCACTTTCCACCAAGGATGAAAACTGGCATCTAAAACAAGGATGTAGAGATGTTGGGATTAAGTGAATTTTGGAAGTAATTATTATTTGGTGTCTAATTAAAAATGGTAAAAGATCTGGTAAGGTTCGGTGGGGTTCGGAGGAGGTTGAGATATTACTAGATACTGGGTGTTCGTCCTCTGCAAAAACACCACAAAAGAATTTAAATAATATTGCCAGGGAGCGAAATGGCCACTTCGTGGGAACAAAATATATTTTTTTGTTCCCTTAAAATAATTAAGGGGGTCCAAAGACCTTGATAAGACATTTAATTCCAAGTAATCCTACATGCAGAAATCGTTGTAGGACTAAGTCTGTTTATGGTTATTTTGTTAAACTGTATCACAATTTTAAATGGATAAGATGCATTCCCTAAAGGGCAAAAAAGGGAAATTAAGGGGCTGTCAACCTCTCTGCCTCGATGTTGGTATTATTTGTTCGTTCATTTAGGAGAGTCATTGAAATACAACTCGATAATAGTTGTAAGAGAGGGGAAGATACTCTAACAGATACTCTAACACGTAAACTATTTCGTTCGCTCTATATATTATTTTGTTTTGGAAGGTCATAAATGTATAAAGTATGGACTTCATAACAATAACGTAAAATATTTGTAAAACTCACATCCAGAAAACCACAAATGTACCGGAAGTTGAAGTGAAAACACAAATTCCCGGGCCTCGTTTTGAGGTCTGCAAACAATCTAGAATTTGACATGGTTTCTTTGTCTAAAACAAAGTTTTAACCCCGAGTAAAGCTTAGCAAAAATTTATAAATCTCAATGTCTGGATAAGAAATAAGCTATGACTTCATGATAACATGTTTAATTTCAAGTTAGGCTCGATCAAAGTTTTTTATGGAAAAAAAGAGACAATCTTTAGTACCACAATTAACCTCACGTAAATCAATATTTCCTACAAAGACATGTTTACAAAATTTTTCGCTTTACCTTTCACCAGCTCTGCTAATTTGGACATGTCTACGCCGAACACCTTTTTGTTTCAACAAAAACTTATGTCTAGAGTATTAATCTTCTTCTGCCACGGCACTCTTCTCTACAACATAACTCAAGATTGAAATTTAATTGAACCTTGAAACTAATCAAACAATCGACATCAAGACGGTACTTGAACAATGACGTCCTGGTGACGTCATCAGGTATCGAATTACATTCAAGTTTAATACTTGAAAAATCATATCTCCTAAACCACAAATTGTTACAATCTAGGCCTATGCATGATCGTAAATGTCTTTAAAAGTTAAACATCCGATACACACAGTGTGACCTCATTTCTTATCTCAATAACTACTTTTCATCTTAGCATAACTTTTGCATCATGCTGTAGAGAAGAGTCCGTTGCAGATCTTCGAGCCTGCTCGAACTTTTGCACAGAGATGACAACATTTTGTCCTTTGCTTCTGGCAAAATTGGGCGTTAAAGCGTATACGTCTGTGTTGACCAACATTGATGAAGCACGATAGTGTAGGACCTTATGACGCATGTACACTAACTCTTTTACGTTTCATTTTAAACAATGATGACGTCATAATAGTAAACAGCACCCTCTGGTGACAAACTCAAGAAGTAAACTGAATTGAACCTTGAAATTCATCAGGTACCTGAACCTCAACATGTAAAAGGGCACAAATTTAATGACGTCACGATGACGTCATCAGGTGTTACATTATATTAAATCATATTTTAACAGTTGAAAAACTGTATATCGTCAGAAAGTTCTTTATAAACTGAACAAACGTTACAAAAATATGACCCCAATTCGACATGGTCTTTCCAGTTAAAATCGCAAGTTGAAGTGAACAATCTTGAATCTGAAATCACGAGACATTAGAAACAAGTATTTAATTCACTCACAATAATATGTCCTTCCCTCAAAACGTTTTAGGGATCGATGTGTTATTTCAAGTGAATGAAATACTGTACGAGGGGATGAAATGTTATTTTGGTGAAACGAAATAAACTTTTTAGGGGAACCGTTCGAGGGAAAGATTGATTAATCCGATGAATTGTTCGTCCCCTCGTGCCCCTTATCGTTATAACTTCAAAACAGAGGTAGGTTTATCTTCTCCATCTACCTCGAATGAAGGTTAAATTTAACTATCAGGAAAAACTGCTCACACAAACTCATAAACCGACTACATACCCATTTAAATATTTAGAGGAAATGAAACATTATTTTTTTCCAGAGAAATCATATTTCGCGGGAAAATTTGAGGGGAAAATAGCACTTCGAGGGAAAGAACTGTTATTTTGAGGGACAACCATAGTTTTTCGATGGAACTTGAAAAGTTGCAATTTGCATCTTGAAAATTAATATTTCTATTTTACACTTACCAGTGTGGGTGCAAGTGCCATCAGCCCAGAGTGTTCCTGAATTGCCGTCAATTGCTAGTCCTGCTAATGAATTTCCGAAGTTCGAGTTCTGGCTGGCGTGCATCCCACGGAGATCCAAACCTAAAATAAATACGACAAGTTTAACAAAGAAAACAAAATCATTTTGAAACTCAACCCACAGTGATGTGTTAAAGTTAGTAAAGTTATGGTGATGCTCTGTTTATGTGTTCGTTTGTCTGCGATGTTCCAGTTCTCTGCATAAAATTCTCACAAAATCGTACACTTTTAACCCTCTAGTGCGCAAGCCTACCAGTCCAGCAACTGGCTGATTAAGCGGTTTTTTACATTTCTCTGCTTATGAATTTAGTTGCAATCCCGTCAAAAAATATTCAACACCTACGTGTGAGACCATTGAGGCACCAGCAGCAAAGCGGGAAAAACATCACGAGGAATCCAGTGAGAAATATCAACAGGGTTTTGTCCAGCATTATTCCCTTGCAGTGAGCCATTATAACAATTCAGCATCCATTCACTGGTATCAGAGTATAAATGCTGAGATTGAGAAAGCGAGGTGTTATAAGCCAAGCTCTCAGCCAATACGTGCACGAGACAGAACGAAACAAAGCACTGGGTTATTCCAGTATGGGTTAAAGGCCCTGTACACTATTGGTAAGATCGAAAAACACAATGTTCACATATTCACACATAACTTACATGATTTAAAGTGAGTAATGGTAAAAAGTGTTCCTTCAAATATTTCTGCCTAAAATGCTGTCGTTTCTGAGAAACGAGTAAAACAATAGTAATTATCGCGCGCGATAATTTAAAAAAAAACAGAAAACACATAAGATCTCTTTTCTCTATTTTCTCGTGACCTCGATGACCAATTTAGCTCAAACTTTCACAGGTTTGTTTGTTCATGCATATGTTGAATCACACAAAATGTGGACACTGATTTTGAGCTGTTACCAAAATTGTACAATACCTTTAAGTGTGCAACTGTTCACGAGGCGCATAAAATTATGTAATAAAGACGTGCCTCATTGCATTTGAGTTGAAACTGTTTTATAAGACCTACCATGCACTTGACTGTTTGGTGGAACACACGCCACAATCTATCTACTATTAATTGTCACGTTTCACTGCCGCCGTACCCTCCTACTCAACAAACTTAACAATAAACATTGGATAATTAATACGAACTTATGGTTCCCCGACCTTTTTTTACAAATGAGGCAAGGTCGTATCAAGGATGCCAAGGTTGGTTTCTACATGCCGTCCACGTTGTGTAACAGTGGTCTCAGAGTGTGGGGTGGTCGAGTTTCCCTGTCTGTTTTGTGTGTTTTTTGTGAACAAGTTCAAATGATCTGTGGGTGCGTTACAAAAAACAAAACAAAAAAATCTGGCTCTTTCATTTCACTCGGATCCGTCTAAAAAAAAGCGGCCAATGTTTGCATAGGCCTAATGTTTAAAAAATTGTTACGGGCTCTCAATTTGCGAAGGAATCAATATGCAAGCCACGCTCAACGGTTGTGCATACGCGCGCGTACTAACACTAACACTAGGTTGCCATGGGTGTTTAAACACTGTCTTCTAGCCGTGTTTCTATCGCACGTTGAAACATGGCTATGTGATCTCCACTCAACCATTCAGAATGGATAACCTGTCCCGGGTATTTATAATATTTATTGACCGGTATCTACGATGTCTACTCGGCCATAAAAAGGTAATAATTTAAATACTAGACATTAGGTGTTTGTGAACAAACACAAAGTTGTTCCGTGTTGTTTTGCTTGGATTATGTGCTAAAATGACCCTAAAAGGATCCATAACTGAAAGAAAGTCTGAAAAATGTTGTACAGTTCTTGAGATATGGTCCCACTTCCGGTTGACCCGGAAGTAGAGGTCAACAAGAGGTCATGGTTTTTCAAAGTCAATATTAATGCCTAAGGAGTCTATCACTGAAAAATTTTGAAAATCAGTTGTGTAGTTCTTGAGATATGGTCCCACTTCCGGTTGACCCGGAAGTAGAGGTCAACAAGAGGTCATGGTTTTTCAAAGTCAATATTAATGCCTAAGGAGTCTATCACTGAAAAATTTTGAAAATCAGTTGTGTAGTTCTTGAGATATGGTCCCACTTCCGGTTGACCCGGAAGTAGAGGTCAACTTGGGGTCACGGTTTTCAAAGTTAATATTTAATGCCTAAGGAGTCTATAACTGAAGAAAGTTTGAAAATCGGTTGTATAATTCTTGAGATATGGTCCCACTTCCGGTTGACCCTGAAGTAAAGATCAACTTGGGGTCACGGTTACCTAAGCCTATTCTCCAATGCCCGTGTACTTCTTGAGATATGGTGCTGCAAAGATTTACTAATTAAATATGCAAATGAGGATCACGTGATTAATTAATTAAGAATTTTAACATTTTTTACATTAAGACTAAAGCTTTAGTCCTAAGCTTCAATTTGATGTAGGATTTGACTATTTTATAATTTACCAAGTTGAATTTAAGGCCTAAACAAAATCGTGTACAAATGTTACGGGGATTTAGACAGAGAGAAAGAATAATAATAATAATAATAATAATAATAATAATAATAATAATAATAATAATAACAAAGAATGAGGCGGAGATCGATTCTCTGGTGCAGACCGTCAGGATTTTCAGTGATGACATCGGGATGAAGTTCGGTCTGGAGAAATGTGCTTCAATGGCCATGAAGAGGGGAAAGAGGGTACACTCCGATGGCATCGCTCTGCCAGATGGTGCACAGATGAGGGCTCTAGGCGAGGAGGAGAGTTATCGGTATCTTGGTGTTCTTGAATCGGACCATGTGCTTCACGAGGAATCAAAGGTAAGGCTGAGGGCAGAATACATCAGGCGGGTGAAGAAATGTTTAAAGTCCAAACTGAACGGGGGGAACATGATTAAGGCGATTAACACGTGGGCCGTGTCTTTGATGAGGTACAGTGGGGGTATTGTGGGGTGGACCAAGGAAGATCTAGATGTCACGGACAGGAGAACAAGGAAACTGATGACCATGCATGGCATGCTACATCCGCGGTCAAATGTCAGCAGACTCTATCTTCCGAGGTCAGAGGGCGGAAGGGGGTTACTGAGCGTGGCAGACAGTGTTAACATCGAGCGCAGGAGCTTGCATTGTCATATAAGGAGGACCGAGGAGAACTTGTTGATGGTTGCCCAAAAGTACACGAGGGAAGACGAAGTTGGGCCGAAGGAGTACAAGAGGGGAAAGAAAGAGGAAAGACATCAAGATTGGAGGAACAAGCCACTTCATGGCCGGTTCTTGAGATGTACTGAAGAGGTAGCGAGCCCTAAGTCATGGAATTGGTTAAAGAGCGGAGAACTAAAGAAGGAAACCGAGGGTTTGATTACTGCGGCGCAAGACCAGTCACTAAGGACAAATGTTATGAAGGCAAGGATCGAGAAAGCAAACGTCTCTCCTATGTGCAGAATGTGTTACAAGGCAGAAGAGACTGTATTTCATATTGTCAGCGAATGTAGTATGATGGCCCAGACGGAGTACAAAGGAAGACATGACAAGTTGGCCAAGGTGATTCACTGGGATCTGTGTAAGAAGTATGGTGTCCAAGTGCATGCGAAATGGTACGACCACGTTCCGGAGAAAGTTGTAGAGACCGACCAGGTCAAGATTCTCTGGGATTTTAACATTCAGACTGATCATGTTATAGAACATAGGCGTCCGGATGTTGTAGTCTTAGATAAGACGACGAAGATGTGTCATCTCATTGACATAGCTGTGCCGGGTGATATCAGGGTAGCTTCGAAGGAGACGGAAAAGATCCACAAGTACCAAGACCTGGCCAGGGAACTCCGTAAGATTTGGCAGGTGAAAGTGAAAGTAGTCCCTGTGGTTGTTGGAGCACTTGGCACCATTCCCAAAGCACTGGGGAAACATCTAGATGAAATAGGGACAAATGTGAGGATAGATCTGTTACAGAAGGCGGCGCTTTTGGGAACAGCGAGGATCCTGAGAAAGACCCTTGAGATCTAAGGCTACGGGACGTAGCCTGACTCGAGGAGTAACCGGCACAAATGAAAATGGAATCTTTCTTTTGCATGCTGTGATAAGATGGAATAATAATAACAACAATAATAATAATAATAATAATCGTTCCGGAGAAAGTTGTAGAGACCGACCAGGTCAAGATTCTCTGGGATTTTAACATTCAGACTGATCATCAGGGTAGCTTCGAAGGAGACGGAAAAGATCCACAAGTACCAAGACCTGGCCAGGGAACTACGTAAGATTTGGCAGGTGAAAGTGAAAGTAGTCCCAGTGGTTGTTGGAGCACTTGGCACCATTCCCAAAGCACTGGGGAAACATCTAGATGAAATAGGGACAAACGTGAGGATAGATCTGTTACAGAAGGCGGCGCTTTTGGGAACAGCGAGGATCCTGAGAAAGACCCTTGAGATCTAAGGCTACGGGACGTAGCCTGACTCGAGGAGTAACCGGCACAAATGAAAATGAAATCTTTCTTTTGCATGCTGTGATAAGATGAAATAATAATAATAATAATAATAATAATAATAATAATAATAATAATATATGTAGCTGTATGCAGTATGTATGTAGTATGTAGTATGTAGTATGTATGTAGTTCTCCCTAAAACTACAAACTTTCTCACAATTGTGTGATGTTTATAATGAGTGCTATGGAGCATCAAGTCAACGGTGAAAGAGTGACAAACTCCCAGAGAGGAAGTCCTTCACCCGATCTGGTTGGTATGCCTGAGCAGGTACTACCAGATCGTGTCCAAACTGCTCACAACAGGATTCGTGTTGCAACCAGGAGAAAATGGAGTAAGGCTGATAACAAAATGGCGATGGAATGTTATATTAAAAGTGAGCCGGACAAGAGAGGATACAGAAAGAGAATGTTTAGCCTATGGCAGGATAAAGAAATGTTTGAGATCAGTGAGCAGCGTCTTGCAGACCAGATAAGTACTATCAAACGGAACCAGTGGTTAACAAACGTGGAAATTGAGGAGATGAGGAGGATAGTACAAGCTGAAAGAGATAGAACGGAGGTTGTTAACCACCAAGTACCGGAGGAGGTGGCTGCTGCTAATAGCGAAGATGTGGTTGAGCAGCCAGGGTTGCTAGACAGTCAGGGTGACGATGGCATAGACGAAGAGGGAGGTGTAGAGTGTACGGAGGAGGAGGTGCAAATTAAAACCAGGATTCAAGAGGTGATGGAAGCGGCTAAGGGGTCAAGCGGGTGGAGTATCCCATCTTTGCGCCGGGTCCCAAGGAAAAGGCTGACAGAAATGTCAGCCGTGGTAAGTAAAGTCCTTGGGTTAGTAAGTACAAATAATCTGTCGGAAACTAACCGTCTTATTTTTGCTGGGGCAGTTGTAGTAGGGGAAAAGTTAGGTGTGAAGGCTTCACAATCAAAACAGGAAAACAGTACACCATGGTGGAAACGTCGTCTGGAGGGTCAAATTAAAGAATTACGGAAAGACCTCAGTAGAATAGAACAAATGAAAAAGGGTTTAATAAAAGGTTCAGACTTGAGGAATACAATCATGACAAAGTATAATGTCAAAGGTAAGGGGGTGAATGTTGTCATAGAGGAGATTAAGCAAAGGGTAAAGGCTAAGGCTGCAAAGGTGAAGAGGTATGTTGATAGGGTCAAGCAGTTTCACCAAAATAGGCTATTTAACACCAATCAGCGTCGGTTGTTCAAGGAATTAGACGGAAAGAATGACAGCACGCAAGTGGGCCCGAGGCCAGCAGAGGCAAAAACTTTCTGGGGTAGTATTTGGGACCAACCAATACAGCACAACCGACAAGCGGAATGGCTAACGAATGTGAAAGATGAATTGAGAGGGGTACAGCAGCAAGAAGGGTTCCAGATTGACGTGGACAAGGTAAAGAGACAGGTAAAGAAAGTGCCAAATTGGAAAGCCCCGGGTCCGGACCAAGTGCATGGGTACTGGTTGAAGAACTTCCGTAGTTTGCATGAGCGAATGGCCCTACAACTGCAAGACTGTTTAGTACAGGGTAAGGTCCCATCTTGGATGACTGAGGCAAGAACGGTTCTGATCATAAAGGATGTCAAGAAAGGTAACATTGCGAGTAATTATAGACCAATCACGTGCTTACCTGTGATGTATAAACTTTTGACCAGTATGATTGCAGAAGACCTCTATCGCCATATGGATGACCAGAAGTTGTTTCCAGAGGAGCAGAAAGGCTGTAAGAAGCGGTCCAGAGGTACGAAAGATCAACTTATCATTGACAAGGCTGTACTGAAGGATTGCAGGAGCAGAAAGACTAATTTGGCAATGGCGTGGATCGACTACAAGAAGGCGTATGACATGGTATCGCACACATGGATAATGGAATGTCTGGATATGGTTGGAGTGGCTGATGCAGTAAAACGTCTTTTAGGTGAGAGCATGAAGACGTGGCGAACAAATCTGACAGCCAATGACGATAGTCTGGGCAAGGTATGCATAAGAAGAGGTATTTTCCAAGGTGACTCTCTGTCTCCACTGCTGTTTGTTCTGGCACTGATGCCCTTGTCGATGATTCTGAGGAAGGTGAGCGCAGGTTATGTAATGAAGAAGGACGGATGTAAGATCAACCATCTGCTTTTTATGGACGATTTAAAGTTGTTTGCAAAGAATGAGGCGGAGATCGATTCTCTGGTGCAGACCGTCAGGATTTTCAGTGATGACATCGGGATGAAGTTCGGTCTGGAGAAATGTGCTTCAATGGCCATGAAGAGGGGAAAGAGGGTACACTCCGATGGCATCGCTCTGCCAGATGGTGCACAGATGAGGGCTCTAGGCGAGGAGGAGAGTTATCGGTATCTTGGTGTTCTTGAATCGGACCATGTGCTTCACGAGGAATCAAAGGTAAGGCTGAGGGCAGAATACATCAGGCGGGTGAAGAAATGTTTAAAGTCCAAACTGAACGGGGGGAACATGATTAAGGCGATTAACACGTGGGCCGTGTCTTTGATGAGGTACAGTGGGGGTATTGTGGGGTGGACCAAGGAAGATCTAGATGTCACGGACAGGAGAACAAGGAAACTGATGACCATGCATGGCATGCTACATCCGCGGTCAAATGTCAGCAGACTCTATCTTCCGAGGTCAGAGGGCGGAAGGGGGTTACTGAGCGTGGCAGACAGTGTTAACATCGAGCGCAGGAGCTTGCATTGTCATATTAGGAGGACCGAGGAGAACTTGTTGATGGTTGCCCAAAAGTACACGAGGGAAGACGAAGTTGGGCCGAAGGAGTACAAGAGGGGAAAGAAAGAGGAAAGACATCAAGATTGGAGGAACAAGCCACTTCATGGCCGGTTCTTGAGATGTACTGAAGAGGTAGCGAGCCCTAAGTCATGGAATTGGTTAAAGAGCGGAGAACTAAAGAAGGAAACCGAGGGTTTGATTACTGCGGCGCAAGACCAGTCACTAAGGACAAATGTTATGAAGGCAAGGATCGAGAAAGCAAACGTCTCTCCTATGTGCAGAATGTGTTACAAGGCAGAAGAGACTGTATTTCATATTGTCAGCGAATGTAGTATGATGGCCCAGACGGAGTACAAAGGAAGACATGACAAGTTGGCCAAGGTGATTCACTGGGATCTGTGTAAGAAGTATGGTGTCCAAGTGCATGCGAAATGGTACGACCACGTTCCGGAGAAAGTTGTAGAGACCGACCAGGTCAAGATTCTCTGGGATTTTAACATTCAGACTGATCATGTTATAGAACATAGGCGTCCGGATGTTGTAGTCTTAGATAAGACGACGAAGATGTGTCATCTCATTGACATAGCTGTGCCGGGTGATATCAGGGTAGCTTCGAAGGAGACGGAAAAGATCCACAAGTACCAAGACCTGGCCAGGGAACTCCGTAAGATTTGGCAGGTGAAAGTGAAAGTAGTCCCTGTGGTTGTTGGAGCACTTGGCACCATTCCCAAAGCACTGGGGAAACATCTAGATGAAATAGGGACAAACGTGAGGATAGATCTGTTACAGAAGGCGGCGCTTTTGGGAACAGCGAGGATCCTGAGAAAGACCCTTGAGATCTAAGGCTACGGGACGTAGCCTGACTCGAGGAGTAACCGGCACAAATGAAAATGAAATCTTTCTTTTGCATGCTGTGATAAGATGAAATAATAATAATAATAATAATGGATATTCTACAGCGTTGCTGTATGTAGTTCTCCCTAAAACTACAAACTTTCTCACAATTGTGTGATGTTTATAATGAGTGCTATGGAGCATCAAGTCAACGGTGAAAGAGTGACAAACTCCCAGAGAGGAAGTCCTTCACCCGATCTGGTTGGTATGCCTGAGCAGGTACTACCAGATCGTATCCAAACTGCTCACAACAGGATTCGTGTTGCAACCAGGAGAAAATGGAGTAAGGCTGATAACAAAATGGCGATGGAATGTTATATTGAAAGTGAGCCGGACAAGAGAGGATACAGAAAGAGAATGTTTAGTCTATGGCAGGATAAAGAAATGTTTGAGATCAGTGAGCAGCGTCTTGCAGACCAGATAAGTACTATCAAACGGAACCAGTGGTTAACAAACGTGGAAATTGAGGAGATGAGGAGGATAGTACAAGCTGAAAGAGATAGAACGGAGGTTGTTAACCACGAAGTACCGGAGGAGGTGGCTGCTGCTAATAGCGAAGATGTGGTTGAGCAGCCAGGGTTACTAGACAGTCAGGGTGACGATGGCATAGACGAAGAGGGAGGTGTAGAGTGTACGGAGGAGGAGGTGCAAATTAAAACCAGGATTCAAGAGGTGATGGAAGCGGCTAAGGGGTCAAGCGGGTGGAGTATCCCATCTTTGCGCCGGGTCCCAAGGAAAAGGCTGACAGAAATGTCAGCCGTGGTAAGTAAAGTCCTTGGGTCAGTAAGTACAAATAATCTGTCGGAAACTAACCGTCTTATTTTTGCTGGGGCAGTTGTAGTAGGGGAAAAGTTAGGTGTGAAGGCTTCACAATCAAAACAGGAAAACAGTACACCATGGTGGAAACGTCGTCTGGAGGGTCAAATTAAAGAATTACGGAAAGACCTCAGTAGAATAGAACAAATGAAAAAGGGTTTAATAAAAGGTCCAGACTTGAGGAATACAATCATGACAAAGTATAATGTCAAAGGTAAGGGGGTGAATGTTGTCATAGAGGAGATTAAGCAAAGGGTAAAGGCTAAGGCTGCAAAGGTGAAGAGGTATGTTGATAGGGTCAAGCAGTTTCACCAAAATAGGCTATTTAACACCAATCAGCGTCGGTTGTTCAAGGAATTAGACGGAAAGAATGACAGCACGCAAGTGGGCCCGAGGCCAGCAGAGGCAAAAACTTTCTGGGGTAGTATTTGGGACCAACCAATACAGCACAACCGACAAGCGGAATGGCTAACGAATGTGAAAGATGAATTGAAAGGGGTACAGCAGCAAGAAGGGTTCCAGATTGACGTGGACAAGGTAAAGAGACAGGTAAAGAAAGTGCCAAATTGGAAAGCCCCGGGTCCGGACCATGTGCATGGGTACTGGTTGAAGAACTTCCGTAGTTTGCATGAGCGAATGGCCCTACAACTGCAAGACTGTTTAGTACAGGGTAAGGTCCCATCTTGGATGACTGAGGCAAGAACGGTTCTGATCATAAAGGATGTCAAGAAAGGTAACATTGCGAGTAATTATAGACCAATCACGTGCTTACCTGTGATGTATAAACTTTTGACCAGTATGATTGCAGAAGACCTCTATCGCCATATGGATGACCAGAAGTTGTTTCCAGAGGAGCAGAAAGGCTGTAAGAAGCGGTCCAGAGGTACGAAAGATCAACTTATCATTGACAAGGCTGTACTGAAGGATTGCAGGAGCAGAAAGACTAATTTGGCAATGGCGTGGATCGACTACAAGAAGGCGTATGACATGGTATCGCACACATGGATAATGGAATGTCTGGATATGGTTGGAGTGGCTGATGCAGTAAAACGTCTTTTAGATGAGAGCATGAAGACGTGGCGAACAAATCTGACAGCCAATGACGATAGTCTGGGCAAGGTATGCATAAGAAGAGGTATTTTCCAAGGTGACTCTCTGTCTCCACTGCTGTTTGTTCTGGCACTGATGCCCCTGTCGATGATTCTGAGGAAGGTGAGCGCAGGTTATGTAATGAAGAAGGACGGATGTAAGATCAACCATCTGCTTTTTATGGACGATTTAAAGTTGTTTGCAAAGAATGAGGCGGAGATCGATTCTCTGGTGCAGACCGTCAGGATTTTCAGTGATGACATCGGGATGCAGTTCGGTCTGGAGAAATGTGCTTCAATGGCCATGAAGAGGGGAAAGAGGGTACACTCCGATGGCATCGCTCTGCCAGATGGTGCACAGATGAGGGCTCTAGGCGAGGAGGAGAGTTATCGGTATCTTGGTGTTCTTGAATCGGACCATGTGCTTCACGAGGAATCAAAGGTAAGGCTGAGGGCAGAATACATCAGGCGGGTGAAGAAATGTTTAAAGTCCAAACTGAACGGGGGGAACATGATTAAGGCGATTAACACGTGGGCCGTGTCTTTGATGGGGTACAGTGGGGGTATTGTGGGGTGGACCAAGGAAGATCTAGATGTCACGGACAGGAGAACAAGGAAACTGATGACCATGCATGGCATGCTACATCCGCGGTCAAATGTCAGCAGACTCTATCTTCCGAGGTCAGAGGGCGGAAGGGGGTTACTGAGCGTGGCAGACAGTGTTAACATCGAGCGCAGGAGCTTGCATTGTCATATTAGGAGGACCGAGGAGAACTTGTTGATGGTTGCCCAAAAGTACACGAGGGAAGACGAAGTTGGGCCGAAGGAGTACAAGAGGGGAAAGAAAGAGGAAAGACATCAAGATTGGAGGAACAAGCCACTTCATGGCCGGTTCTTGAGATGTACTGAAGAGGTAGCGAGCCCTAAGTCATGGAATTGGTTAAAGAGCGGAGAACTAAAGAAGGAAACCGAGGGTTTGATTACTGCGGCGCAAGACCAGTCACTAAGGACAAATGTTATGAAGGCAAGGATCGAGAAATCAAACGTCTCTCCTATGTGCAGAATGTGTTACAAGGCAGAAGAGACTGTATTTCATATTGTCAGCGAATGTAGTATGATGGCCCAGACGGAGTACAAAGGAAGACATGACAAGTTGGCCAAGGTGATTCACTGGGATCTGTGTAAGAAGTATGGTGTCCAAGTGCATGCGAAATGGTACGACCACGTTCCGGAGAAAGTTGTAGAGACCGACCAGGTCAAGATTCTCTGGGATTTTAACATTCAGACTGATCATGTTATAGAACATAGGCGTCCGGATGTTGTAGTCTTAGATAAGACGACGAAGATGTGTCATCTCATTGACATAGCTGTGCCGGGTGATATCAGGGTAGCTTCGAAGGAGACGGAAAAGATCCACAAGTACCAAGACCTGGCCAGGGAACTCCGTAAGATTTGGCAGGTGAAAGTGAAAGTAGTCCCAGTGGTTGTTGGAGCACTTGGCACCATTCCCAAAGCACTGGGGAAACATCTAGATGAAATAGGGACAAATGTGAGGGTAGGTCTGTTACAGAAGGCGGCGCTTTTGGGAACAGCGAGGATCCTGAGAAAGACCCTTGAGATCTAAGGCTACGGGACGTAGCCTGACTCGAGGAGTAACCGGCACAAATGAAAATGAAATCTTTCTTTTGCATGCTGTGATAAGATGAAATAATAATAATAATAATAATAATAATAATAATAATAATAATAATAATAATAATAATAATATAATAATAATAATAATAATAATTTAAAAAAAAAAATAATAATAATAATAATAATAGGCGAACAAATCTGACAGCCAATGACGATAGTCTGGGCAAGGTATGCATAAGAAGAGGTATTTTCCAAGGTGACTCTCTGTCTCCACTGCTGTTTGTTCTGGCACTGATGCCACTGCCGATGATTCTGAGGAAGGTGAGCGCAGGTTATGTAATGAAGAAGGACGGATGTAAGATCAACCATCTGCTTTTTATGGACGATTTAAAGTTGTTTGCAAAGAATGAGGCGGAGATCGATTCTCTGGTGCAGACCGTCAGGATTTTCAGTGATGACATCGGGATGCAGTTCGGTCTGGAGAAATGTGCTTCAATGGCCATGAAGAGGGGAAAGAGGGTACACTCCGATGGCATCGCTCTGCCAGATGGTGCACAGATGAGGGCTCTAGGCGAGGAGGAGAGTTATCGGTATCTTGGTGTTCTTGAATCGGACCATGTGCTTCACGAGGAATCAAAAGTAAGGCTGAGGGCAGAATACATCAGGCGGGTGAAGAAATGTTTAAAGTCCAAACTGAACGGGGGGAACATGATTAAGGCGATTAACACGTGGGCCGTGTCTTTGATGAGGTACAGTGGGGGTATTGTGGGGTGGACCAAGGAAGATCTAGATGTCACGGACAGGAGAACAAGGAAACTGATGACCATGCATGGCATGCTACATCCGCGGTCAAATGTCAGCAGACTCTATCTTCCGAGGTCAGAGGCGGAAGGGGGTTACTGAGCGTGGCAGACAGTGTTAACATCGAGCGCAGGAGCTTGCATTGTCATATTAGGAGGACCGAGGAGAACTTGTTGATGGTTGCCCAAAAGTACACGAGGGAAGACGAAGTTGGGCCGAAGGAGTACAAGAGGGGAAAGAAAGAGGAAAGACATCAAGATTGGAGGAACAAGCCACTTCATGGCCGGTTCTTGAGATGTACTGAAGAGGTAGCGAGCCCTAAGTCATTGAAATTTGGTTAAAGAGCGGAGAACTGAAGAAGGAAAAGGAGGGTTTGATTACTGCGGCGCAAGACCAGTCACTAAGGACAAATGTTATGAAGGCAAGGATAGAGAAAGCAAACGTCTCTCCTATGTGCAGAATGTGTTACAAGGCAAAAGAGACTGTATTTCATATTGTCAGCGAATGTAGTATGATGGCCCAGACGGAGTACAAAGGAAGACATGACAAGTTGGCCAAGGTGATTCACTGGGATCTGTGTAAGAAGTATGGTGTCCAAGTACATGGGAAATGGTACGACCACGTTCCGGAGAAAGTTGTAGAGACCGACCAGGTCAAGATTCTCTGGGATTTTAACATTCAGACTGATCATGTTATAGAACATAGGCGTCCGGATGTTGTAGTCCTAGATAAGACGACGAAGATGTGTCATCTCATTGACATAGCTGTGCCGGGTGATATCAGGGTAGCTTCGAAGGAGACGGAAAAGATCCACAAGTACCAAGACCTGGCCAGGGAACTCCGTAAGATTTGGCAGGTGAAAGTGAAAGTAGTCCCTGTGGTTGTTGGAGCACTTGGCACCATTCCCAAAGCACTGGGGAAACATCTAGATGAAATAGGGACAAATGTGAGGGTAGGTCTATTACAGAAGGCGGCGCTTTTGGGAACAGCGAGGATCCTGAGAAAGACCCTTGAGATCTAAGGCTACGGGACGTAGCCTGACTCGAGGAGTAACCGGCACAAATGAAAATGAAATCTTTCTTTTGCATGCTGTGATAAGATGAAATAATAAAAATAATAAAAATCTTGACGAAAACAATACCTGTTCCGACAAAATGTCGGAACAGCTAATTAAGAGCATCTTAGAGCCGCTCCTTAAACATATTTATGCAATCAGTCAGTCTGTGTTGCTTTCAGCCGACAATAATATAATTTCTGAACAATGTCCTCACAAAGTGAGTCACGTGCTGTCATAAATAAACCTTGACACTACAGTCTTTCAAAATTGCCTGTAGACAATGGTAACCCGCACGGACGTTGCACGCGTCATTGACCACCATCTTTAATGAATTGTGCACGCGTGAAGAGCTATCATTGGCTGAGAGTCGTGCGTAGCGCGTACACGCATACACTTTTTCATCGTTTGACATCAAAGATGGCGGTCAATGACGCGTGTTGCAATCCATCTTTTGACGCGTGAACATTATGGCAGCAGGAGACACGTACATTGTTTGCCGCCACTCACGCTAGTAATCATTGATCTACATTATACTGTCAATATAATGTAGATCAATGCGTTAACAGACAGTGTGACCAAATTCATCACTTTTGCAAATTGTTATTTGACACAAATACATCCCATGGTTAGTTGCTTTATTTCCGACAAATTCAACAGTATTTTTGAATATTTGTGTGACTAAACTGTTGCTATCTCTTTTTGCTTTGCATTTATGGCTTTCCATAATTTTCCAACCTTGGTTGACAAAAACTCGGGCTGTGACGTACCAATAGAAAAAGAAAACTGCATAAAAGTGTGACCTCAAGAGACCGTATAGATATCGACGAAACTATTTTGCGGAAAGGGGGTTTGCCAGAAATTATTTTGGTTTATTTTAGATCACATTGAACAAGCAATGTCCCATCTGCCCCGGTGGCGATTTTTTTTCTGCAGCATACTTCATCAATACAGTCAACAGTTAAAGGGGCACACCGGCTTACTGTTTACCTAATTTAGTGATGTTGAATCACGGAAAATAATTTTTCGATGGTTGTTGTAAAAAAAAAATCATCAAAATGTCACGTAATTAACGAAAAATGTGAAAAAAACGCGGTCAAAGGTCAGCGTATACGCTTTTGCAGTTGTTGCAACTGTCAAGTTTACGAGACATTGTTTTAAGTAGACTAGTGATCTGTTTATGTATTAATTATAACAATGGCGAGGCATAAGGATCCAGTCTTCATATCCATCAAGCACAAATTCACGTGTAATTAAAAAACCCGACATAAACACAGTCCGATCCACACCGTTCAGCTATTCGTCGTCGTCCCGCCGCGTGTGTAGCGCAGGCATCACGTAACGCGACAATAGATAGGGGATAACAGCTAGGGCTACAGACTAAAACCCTCGTAAAACAAAAGGTAATCAATGGTCTGGCTCCCTACCCCTCCACAGGCTCCGAGCTCATGCCTCCGTGGTTTGTCTCTCTGGCCCGGCGGCGCGAGCCAAACGACATTGCTATGATGACCTTTTTTTGTTATGATTTTGAAATTTTTTTTTCGATCGGAATGCGGATGTTGGAAAGAAACAAAATATATAAAAAAGGTAAATAAAAAAAAAATTTGAAAAAAAAAAATTCGCGTGCGGGACATGCACCCAAGGTTTTCCCGCTAGCTCCCCACGCTGATGCGCCGTAAAACACGCTTCCGTGCACGGACTCTCTGAATGCGAATCTTACGTTCGATTTTTCATCATTATTTACAACTTGCATCCATAAACTGAATACATAGTCTTTTTCGCCAAATACTCATGAATAATTGTTTTAAAAAAAATACTTGAATTTGGTTCAGTAATTTACTTTTATACAGCTGTAAGTAAAACTAATTCTGAAGATCACGTGACTTTTCGGAACCACAATTTGGTTCCGAAAAGTCACGTGACCTTCGTTTTTTGAAAAATGCTCAAAAACGGCAAAATTTGATGGTTTCTTTGATGAACCAATCTTCTCCATTTCAGGAAGACCTTTAGAATCATGTTTTAGTCTATTTTGTAGCCCAAATAGCCCAACGAAGCCGGTGTGTACCTTTAACTGTTGTCTCCATAGCCGACGTGTGCTGCAGAAAATAAATTTGCGCCCCGGTGTGCCCTGCATGCACACACTGCCTCTGCATTGGCTTTGTTTGTTGAGCTTCGAGCTATCCGCGTCGCGAGACGAATGAGATTCTTTTCAACGTAGGTAAACACCTTCCGCCCCCCCCCCTGTTTCTTGTCTTCCTGTTTATTACCAACAATGCTGTCACCAGGGTGATATCAGTCATATTGCCAGAACAGTATCCAAGGATACCACACAGCCTAAGAAAAGAAGAGAAAAAAAACCGGTATGAAAAAATATATCATTTATATAATACACACGCGGGAAACCCGCGTCATATTATCAATGACCATGCAACAGGTTTAAAAAAAATGCACATCGTTCAAAACGACCTTGGAGATTTAAAGGAACATTACAAAATTGTTTTTTTGCTAACAAAACAGTTGCTGGCAGTGTAGGCACTTTATGTAATCCACCATAATACATAAACTGACAAACCTGTAGAAGTTTGAGATCGATCGGCTATCTGGGTCACGAGAAAATAGTGAAAAACCGATTACACATTTGAAATCATATAGATTCAACAAATGAATAAAACGCTCACTGAGCGATAAACTCCAAACGGAAAATTAGTTTATTAATTTCTCATCAAACATGGCATTTCAGACAGAAATATTTCAAGTGATGTTTTCTACTATCATCATCATTAGACCGTGTAAGTTTTATGTAAATTTGTGATAAAAAAGTATATTTTACAAGTTTTTTTCTTACCAATTCTGTAATGTTCCTTTAAGGCACCAGTCGTTTAGGCACTTCATTTTCTAAACGCGATTTTGCATTGAACTAAATAATATTAAAGGTACTATTGGTTAAGGATTAAAAACAAAAATGTTTAATGAAAGCTTACTGGTTATTATGTTCAATCTTAAAAAAATTATGTGAAGTATTTCCCTCTGAAACAAAGTCATATTCGAGAAAACTACAGCTGAAAAAAAAAAAAAAAAAACGCAACTGATTTCGGTCGTTACAAAAATGTTAGTAAAATTTGTTTACACGAGGAGAATTTTGCAGTTTTTCACTACTTTCTCGTGACTCACCCAACAGAATTAGGGTATATTTTATGCAGCAGAATAAATTGGGCAAAAAAAAAAAAAAAAAACCTACGAAAACTCCACAGAGAGACACCAATCGAATTCGACTATAAACAAAGTGCATATAATAACAATTCAACTATGACTTGTGTTGTAAACATATTTGAAAATAGTTATCAATTGTCATTAATATTACTTAGTCGCAGGCATTGTCCATAAATTAAGTGATCGTTGCTCGGTTCCAAGGCATGGTACACGTGGGAGCGAGTGCAAAGTTAGTTTAACCTGTTGGTAATAAAAGCAGCCATATTTTTATTGTCAGTTGCAAATACATCGCAAGGTTTGGGGCATGTGGTGTGTCAATCTACTGGATACAATTTGCATTTTGAGTGGCTGATGAAAACAATAAGACCGTATAGTTGTAATCAAGTCTTCTGCGTATAGGATAATGATGTGCGCTGCTACTTCAATTGAGGACAGTCCTCATGCAGCCATGGTTAAATTTATTTAAGGCGTGTAATTTAAAACAAATTAGGTATATTCTTCTTTTAGTATAAAACGTTTACAACTAAATTGAAATGAGTAGATATCATCTTATGTTTTTCTGATTTGTACAGCGGAGGATTTTTTTCAAATGGGGAAAATATGTATGAAATGCAACTTGTTATTTGGTAATCAATTTTATAAACAGTACCGAGGTAGTAACTTGATAGAACCATCGGTCAAAATACATTTGGAGTATTACTAAATGTATACATATTATGCTTAACTAAAGGAACATTACAGAATTAGTTTTTGCTAACAAGACAGTTGCTGGCAGTGTAAGCACTTTATGTAATCCACCATATACATAAACTGACAAACCTGTAGAAGTCTGAGATCGATCGGCCATCTGGGTCACGAGAAAATAGTGAAAAACCGATTATACATTTGCAAGAAATCATATGGCTCAAGGAGTAAAGAAACCATTTTTTTCCTTCTCACATAAGTAGACTGGATATATAAAGTATTATTGGGAAAAAATGGTAAATCTGTCAGTAATGTCCCACGTTGTCATAATGTCAAATAATCACTTGAAATCGGCAATTTGGGGCATTTTTACAGTCGCACACATGTTCAGACCCCTGCCAAATATCCATCAAAGGTTGGATTGGTCTATCCTTATATCAGCTCACACATATGCAACCAGTTAATAACCAAATGAAATATAAAAGCAATCGGACATTTCACATAGGCACTAGGGGGGGGGGGTCTCAAAAATGACAAAAAGTCATTACAAGTGCAAAATACTAGGTGTACTTAAATAAAAATCTGACCATGAAGGAGTACAAAAACCATTTTTTTTTTCTTTTTACATAAGTAGACTGTGTACAAAGTATTATAGGAAAAAATTTGTAAATCTGTCAGTAATGTCCCACGTTGTCAAAAAACCACTTGAAAACGGCGTTTTTTGGCATTTTTTAAGTTGGACGCATATTAAGACCCCTGCCAAATACCCATCAAAGGTGTGATTGGTCTATCCTCATAATATGTCACACATATGCACCTAGTTTATGCCCCAATGAAATATAAAAGCAATCGGACATTTCACATAGGCACTAAGGGGTCTCAAAAATGACAAAAAGTCATTGCGCATGCCAAAATGTAGGTTTTTAAAGACCTAACCCTTGATATGCAAATGAGCTGTGCTACTTTTGACAGTAGATTATAGTTGATGGGATACCAGATACCCTGTAAATTAATTTGTAGCTCCATATCTTCTCTCCATTTGTAGATATAGGCCTTTAAAAATGCTCAAAAACACAAAATATCAATTTGAAGGGGCGGGGCTTAATTTTTGGGGGGGTCATATCTTAGAAATGCCGAAGAGTAGGACTCTAAAATTTTGTGTGTGTTCAAGGCACCCATAGGGGAGTGTTTAAAAAAAAATTGGCGAAATCTGAGACGGAGCCTGCCGACCCATCAGTTGAGTTGGCACGGAATGACCCATATAGATTCAACACATGAATAAAATGCTCACCCAGCGATAAACTCCAATCGGAAAATTTGTTTATTCATTTCTCATCAAATATGGCATTTCAGTCAGAAATATTTCAAGGGACGTTTTTCTACTATCATCATCATTAGATCATGTAAGTTTTATGTAAATCTGTGATCAAAAAGTATACTTTACAAGTTTTTTTCTTACCAATTCTGTAATGCTCCTTTAACTAAACCATCAAATATGCTTTGCAGCGAAGCTGACAATACTTTTCTGTTCTCAACTCCTGTAAAAAACACACCAAATATCTACCAATTGGAAGGTCTGTGAGAAACAAATCAAAAATTTCATTACATGGTCAGTTCGGTAAATGTTTGTGGAAGCTAGCTCCCTACTCAACCCCACCGGATAACACGAGAGTCACCTGACCAAGGGCGCGGGTCAGAAGCCAAAGAGCCCTCGAAATGAGAAGCCCTGAAAATTGATATTAAACACAACAATAATCCGACCCTATCTGACAAGTTTTCAAGGTCGATTTCGTAATGCTCTTCCACAGCAAAAGCAAAGTACCCCGTATCTATTGTTGAGCGGTTTTGTCTCCGCCACATACATTACTAAAACTGAATAACCAGCGTTGTCCTACTCATAAAACAAAAAGCTTCTCTTCTATTGTAAAACTCAGCCACTCAAAGGTACACACCGGCTTCGTTGGGCTATTTGGGCTACAAAATAGACTAAAACATGATTCAAAAGGTCTTCCTGAAATGGAGAAGATTGGTTCATAAAAGAAACCATCAAATTTGGCAAATTTTTGAGCATTTTTCAAAAAGCGAAGGTCACGTGACTTTTCGGAACCAAAATGTGGTTCCGAAAAGTCACGTGATCTTCAGAATTAGTTTTACTTCCAGCCGTGTAAAAGTAAATTACTGAACCAAATTCAAGTATTTTTTTTAATTTAAAAACAATTATTCTTGAGTATTTGGCGAAAAAGACTATGTATTCAGTTTATGGATGCAAGTTGTAAATAATGATGAAAAATCGAACGTAAGATTCGCATTCAGAGAGTCCGTGCTACAGAAGCTTGTTTTACAGCGCATCAGCGTGGGGAGCTAGCGGGTAAACCTTGCATGGGCATGTCCCGTACAGCCGGTGCCACGTCTCGTGGGGCCATAGAGACAAACCACGGGGCATGAACTCGGAGCCTGTGGAGGGGTAAAGGGATCCAGACCATTAATTACGTTTTGTCTTACGAGGGTTTTAGTCTGTAGCCCTAGCTATTATCCCCTAACTATTGTCACGTTATGTGATGCCTGCGCTACACACGCGGCGGGACGACGACGAATAGCTGCACGGTGTGGATCGGACTGTGTTTATGTCGTTTTTTTTAACTACACGTGAATTTGTGCTTGATGGATATGAAGACTGGATCCTTATGCCTCGCCATTGTTATAACTAATACATAAACAGATCACTAGTCTACTTAAAACAATGTCACGTGAACTTGACAGTTGCAACGGCTGGAAAAGCGTATAGGCTGACCTTTGACCGCGTTTTGGTTTTTTTCACATTTTTTGATAATTACGTGACATTTTGATGATTTTTTTTTAACAACAACCATCGAAAAATTATTGTCTGTGATTCAACATCACTAAATTAGGTAAACAGTAAGCCGGTGTGTCCCTTTAACAACAATTAAATAAAGAATTATACACTTACAGTTTCAATTGGCTTCCTGTGCACAAACTGGAGACTTGATCAGGGTTCAACAATTCCCCCTTCACAAACTTAATCGATCACAACTAGTCTCACTGGCAGCTACCGCTGAAAAACTGCTGGCTATTATGTTGACAAAACAATCTACTCGATTTGTAAAGTTATCAAGGCTATCACCCAACTCTCTGGGAAACTAAACACCCAACACTTAATCATTTTAGTCTTGATCCCTATATTAAACCAGAGCTACGGCGCACTCTCAATACTAACGCAACCTTCATCGGTCTCCCCTCCTTCACAATCTTAGCCAGTCCCTCAGGAATTTTCTTCTTCCCTCCTTGCAAGAAAACTTGTGACGGGTGGAAATGTTCGGCCATTAACACTTTTTGTAAGCATCTCACGCAGCTGACAGTCTGTCACGCTCACCATTTTGTACGGAAGCCAGGTGGGTACCTAGCCTAGCTAAGGCAGTCGCAGTTTTACATGTACAGTACACTGTCACATTGAGCACGACCCCATTCTACTACCATTCTCCTGACGGTCGTAGACCGGAAAATGGAGGGTTACGATTATCCCAACTAACAGTTGGCTAGAGCTTGCAAGATAGACATTGACCAATGTGGGGTGATTTTTAGGTAGGAACTGTACCTGTTTGTTTTACATTGTGGGGTTATTTAGTAGGAAAGATCCAAGAAAGACAATAGAAACACACGGGGAAAGCCCACTATGTTGCTCTACTTAGACCCAGTAACTGGGGCGCTGTATTCCTTTTCGAAATTTTGACATTATCTGTCATACTAGCGCCCCAGCGAAAGCTGCGCATAATCTGGGGAAGTGCAACATTTTCATAAAAAATCATAGATGTCACACCAAAAAATGCCCCAAAATGACGGAAATACCCAACGAATTACCTTCAAAACTGCCAACTGGCGGCCTCTCCATATGTTTAAGATGTAACACCAGGCATGAAATTGTACTCACGGAAATTTGTCCGGCTGAAAAATGATGATTTTTGAGACATTCCCGGTTTCCGTTGATCATGTCCAGCCATCGTTTTCATGAACAGCCGGACCCACAATGCATCTGACTTCTCGTCCGGCTGTTCATGAAAACGACGGCTGGACATGATCAACGGAAACCGGGAATGTCTCAAAAATCATCATTTTTTAGCCGGACAAATTTCCGTGAGTACAATTTCATGCCTGGTGTTACATCTTAAACATATGGAGAGGCCAGTTGGCAGTTTTGAAGGTAATTCGTTGGGTATTTCCGTCATTTTGGGGCATTTTTTGGTGTGACATCTATGATTTTTTTATGAAAATGTTGCTCTTCCCCAGATTATGCGCAGCTTTCGCTGGGGCGCTAGTATGACAGATAATGTCAAAATTTCGAAAAAGGAATACAGCGCCCCAGTTACTAAAGATGTTTGACTTTTCAGTGTACTCAAGTTTGCAGCGTTGAGTGTTGTGACAGCCACTCAGCTGAGAATACAGATAATATAGGTCGTTGCTCTAATAACATGAGCTAATACTAGTAATACAACGATAACTTGTCCGTAGTGTTACTGTTAGGCCTATTTGGCTCTACTCGAGCGTGTATTTATAAATTATAGTGAACATAGAATAGAAACATGGACAGTGATGAGTGATGTCAAGTGCTGAATGACTGCCCTTCTCTACCAGCTAAATAAACAAACTAAATTTAAATAAACAGTGACAAAAAGTAGTTTATACTTACCACGTAATGTTTCTACAATCCCGGCTGCGGTTTTGAGAGCAAGCACATCTTGAATTCAAACGAATCCATGTTCATTACGCAACCATTTGCACTCACCGTTTCTTACACTAACACAACAAAACAAGATGGCGTCTGCAAACTTTCTTTAACGCGCTGCCCATGCTGAATCCAAAGAGCCAATCAGCGCAGAGCTTTCAGAGAAGTTTTACGTTGCGCATTAAAAGGAGGGTATGAATCCGGTAAGAAGCACTGCAGCTCTTGGTAGTGTATCACATGTTGAGAAACGATTCCCTTCCAAGGAATGTGGTTTTTAGAGAGAGGGATTTAGATTACTGGAGTTTTTCTCTCTCTATGCAACCACCATAAACATAAATGATTTTTCTTCAGTTTGAAAAAGGAAACTTTAAAAAGCAAACTATTATCTTATCAATTATTTCATGGGGAAAATGAATAGGAGAAAGCCTCTACTAAATCAACATCATCGTGCAAAATAAAGAACTTGACAACAAACTTTAATGTTTCTATCTTTTTTACTATTCCTTTAGAAACCCTGCACAAACCTTTAAAAAAAAAATAATAATAATTCTTTAGAAATATATTTGATTTTCAAACACCGTCCTGATAAATGTATATACAACTTTGGGTTTAACAAAGAAAAATTTGACAAGAGAGGGATTTGAACCAACGACCTACAGATTAACGTGCCGGCGCTCTACCAACTGAGCTACCTAGCCCTATATTAGCGGTCTCCCTATTCCAATATCTTTGTTCGAGGGTGCCAGTCAGAAGCCATATATATTTATATATATATTATATGTACAAATAACAGACATGATCAAGAAAAGCAAAACATCATCATACACAAAAGTAAAAGTATATCAAGTATAGTAACTAGAAATTCAGTTTTTGTCAATTACAAAAACAAGGTGTTCGTGAGTAATTTCATTAAAGTTGTGATTGATTGAATTGGTGACAAAATGTTACCTTATCAATCCAATTTCTGGTTCAGGAGTTATATTCATTCAATATAAAACTTCAACTGCCGGTTTGAACCAGAAGTCAATGTCATATGAGATCATACTCTTTGTATCGTTTCTTAAGTTGTTACATATCATCCCAACGATGTTTAGAGTGTAAAAATCCAATATGTGGTTCAGAAGTTATAAATTTTTATAACATGACATTTCAACTTCCGGTTTTTACCGGAAGTCAAGGTCAAACCGGTCACATTTTGAATAGAGCGTGTCAATTTATTTATGACCTTTCAGATGATATATGGATTGAAAAAATCCAATGCCTGTTTCAGGAGTTATTAATTTTTCAAAATTTAAACATCAATTTCCGGTTTAGACCGGAAGCCAAGGTTAAAAAGGGTCACATTTTGTGTAGCGCGTGATTAGTTTATGAAGACCTTTTAGATGATGGATGGATTGTAAACATCTAATATGTGGTTCAGAACTTTTGATTTTTTCAAATATAAAGTTTCAACTTCCGTTTTGAACTGGAAGGCAATGTCAAATGAGGTCACACTTGGTAGCGTTGATGGAGTCTTCTGAGTCCTTTCTTATGACTTATAGATGATAAAAATAAAACATGTGGTTCAGGATTTGTAATTAATGAAACATTAAATATCAATTTTCGACTTTAACCGGAAGTCAAGGTCAAACAGGGTCGCATATTGTGTAGCACGTGATAAGTCTTACAAGACCTTTCAGATGATGTTTGAATTGTTAAAATCCAACGTGTGGTTCAGGAGTTAAGAATTTTTCAAATAATTAGATGGATGATCCGCTGGGGTGCAATATGAGCTCTAACACCGACGGATGCGGAATGTATTCCAGCATTGTCCCCACAGCACAATACATTTACGTGCAATACAATCACACATGCATTTAACATATGACGTCAATGAAACTGCACGTGTCAGTGCACGTGTAGAGGAGGTTGACCCTAGTTGACCGTCTTATTGACGGTCAACTGTTACGTGAGATATGTGTGGCTGTACAGGTACAGCCTATGTTTACGTGTGTTCTTTCACCATCGCGCGTCGTCAATGCGGGTTAACTTAAACGTGCGCGTTTTTCGACCAGATGTAAAAATCAAAATGTTGTTATTTCTGTGCAACAGTTTGAGCAGGCTTAACGTTCTACAACCTAATACAAAAAATCTGTAAAATGATCAGTAGTTTTTGAGATATGAATTTTTGAAATTTTCAACTTCCGTTTTGAACCAGAGGTCAAGGTCAAATGGGGTCAAATTGTATGTAGCGTTTTTTGAACTTTCAACGACCTGTCCGATGTTTTATAGATTGTAAAAATCCTACATGTAGTTCAGGAGTTATGATTTTTTACAAATATTAAACTTTGAATTAGTGTAATTTGATACCTGATGACGTCATCATGACATCATCAAGTCTGTGTCGTCTTGATACCGAGGTTCAATTGTCTGACAAGTTTCAATGTTCAATTCACTTTCAATCTTGAGTTATGCTGTAAAAAAGGCAAAAAACAGATTTTTGAAGGAAAAAAACCCGAAGGTAAACTTCGACCCAGGTAACGACCCGGAAGTAAAGGTCATACGATTTTGTGGTTAACTTTTGAAACGTTGCCCCATTCTTCAACTAAAAGATGCCCAATTATGAACATCGTAGTATAAAGATTGCCGAAACTACAGCAATAAGCAAATGGTCAATTTTCAATTTTAAAAATCTTGTAATTCAACACCCGATGACGTCGTCATGACGTCATGACAAATGTGTTGTCTTCATATCGAGGTACAATTGCCTGATGAGTTTTAAGGTTCAATTCAGTTTCAATCTTGAGTTATGCCCGAAAAATGAAAACAAAAACAAAGGCAGACTTTGACCTTCCGGTACGACCGGAACTAAAGGTCATAAGATTTTGACGTTAACTTTTGAAACGTTGCCCCAGTCTTGAACTATCAGATGCCCAATTATGAACATCATAGCTTTTAAATTCATTGAAATACAGCACATAGCAAATGGTCACTTTTCAACTTTAAAAACCTTGTAATTTGACACCTGATGACGTCATCGTGACGTAATGAAAACTGTGCCGTCTTCATATTGTGGTTCAATTGTCTGATGAGTTTCAAGGTTCAATTCAGTTTCAATCTTGAGTTATGTTGCCGAGAAGAGTTCCACGAAAGAAGAAGATGAAGAAGAAGAAAAAAAAAATAAATAAACTTGATTGATAGAAGCAACTATCAATAAATAAATAGCAATAGCTACAAAAAGATGTTTACAGTATGAGCTGTCTTCTAGAACAATCAGGATTTCATTTTAATAACAATTTGTTGAGGTTTGATTGGAAGTTATTTGGTCTTTCTGAAAGGTTGAAACTCCCTTACGAAGTGGCTGCTACATGAACTACATGAATAGACTACCATTAAAGTGTTCTCTTCAATGTACGCTACACGTGGTTGTTCCAATTCCATGCTTGGGGGCGCTATTCACACTTAGCGGAGGTCGTATTGTGTTACTACAATCCCGGCCATATCTCGTTGGGCCCCCCTGCCCCCTTTCAATGTTGAATCACATTGTTGCACGGTCTTCTGCGTTGAATCACATTGTTGCACGGTCTTCTGCGTTGAATCACATTGTTGCACGGTCTTCTGCGTTCCAGACAACATTGAGCGGGGGGACGGGGGACGGGGGAGAGAATGTTTATTGTGAGACAGGGAATGGTTATTGTATGGTTATTGTAACGTTATAGGAACGGGTGGCCCAAGCATTTTGGCCGGGATTGTCTGAAATTCTTTCAGCGTGATTTTTGAATTTCTTATTACAAAATAAGGCTTTAAAAAGACTATGAATGTCCATAGACACTGAATGTCCGTTTACTGCTGAGTAAGGCGTTACAAAACAGCAAGGATGTTTTTGTGGGGGGGGGGCGGACGACGGGGAGAGAATGTTTATTGTCAGGGGATGTCGACAGTGAATGTTTATTGTAGCGTTGGGAATGGGTGGCCAAAGCATTTTGCGCGGGATTGTCTGAAAGTTCCTTTAGTTGATTTTGCGGAGTTGACTGCACACAGATATACCCCAATCTTTGGTGGATCAGAGACAATTCATAAGTGAAGCAAAGCATTTGATACATAGTTATAGAAAGCAAGAGCCAATTTACAACATGGTGTTTCGTGGCTTAATTTCGAACGAAAATCGTGCATATATTCGTCTTTTGCGGAAGAGCGGAAAATCACAGAGAGAAATAGCGGCAACGTGCAATGTATCCCGTAGTTCTGTTCAGCGGAATTGTAAACATGAATGGCAAGATCACCGGTGTCACCGTGGCCGAGGTGGGCGAAAAAGACTTTCGAGGGGTGGGGTTCGCCAAGAAGATGACCCGTCAGTACCCGCCAAATGTGTGGACAGATCACGCATGTCTGACGGTTCACCACACGATTCACCATGGCATGTTTGCTTGTAACTTACGTGAAAAAGGTTTTTGTTCAACACGAAAAGGGCATTACAGTGCACAAACAACACATAACCTGTTCATATTCTTTTGAACCACCTCATTCGGTTATTTGGCAGAAAATCAAACGGTTAACCCTCAAAACCAAAATAGAAAAGAAATTTATGAAATCTCTTTATTTACTCTACTACGGTGAACCGTGTAGACTTGGTTTCAAGCCTGCGATCGTGGCTTTTAGTCTACTTGATAGCCAATACATTATTGGGCCAAATAGCGCACATTGTTATATTGGCCCATGATAGCTTATCTGTGGGGGCGTTTCTCGTGCCTGATACAGAGGAATAACCGCAATCTCAGACTTGAAATCAAGTCTATGAATGGTGTAAGTCTATGAATGGTGTAAATGGTTAAGAGATACGCTTAACAAGTCAAATGTCTTGAACCTAAATGGAGTTCAGGAGAGACAAAATGCTCGTGTTTTTTTTTCTCTTATTTTTATCACCTTCCTCGACAAACAATGAATGTTCATTGCTTATAACCATTCTTTCATTTTTCAATCCCATTGTTTCTATTCTCTTATTACTTTATTTTGTATTAATGCTCACAACATAATACCATCCCCCAACAAAAAAATTACACACATTTCAACAACAAAAATGTTGCCTGTGTGTTCTTTTGTGTTCAAACGCTCTACTCGGCAAGAAATAGTCATTTACTGTCAAAGCACAATCACAGTCGGCCCCCCCCCCCCCCCGACAAAAACATCCTCACTGCTTCGAATTGTGTATTAACGCCGTTTTCAGCAATACATGAACATTGGCTGTCTCTGAACATTCTTAGTCTGCCCCCCCCCCCCCCCCCCACAAAATCATCCTTGCTGATTTGAATTTTGTTTTAACGCCCTACTCAGCGATGAATGGCAATCACTGTCTTTGGACATTCATAGTCATTTTAAAGCCTTATTTTGTAATGTTTAACCAAAAAATTCACGCTTAAAAAATTTCAGACATGTCTGAAATTCTTTCAGCGTGATTTTTGAATTTCTTATTACAAAATAAGGCTTTAAAAAGACTATGAAGTCCATAGACACTGAATGTCCGTTTACTGCTGAGTAAGGCGTTACAAAACAGCAAGGATGTTTTTGTGGGGGGGGGCGGCGACACGGGGAGAGAATGTTTATTGTCAGGGGATGTCGACAGTGAATGTTTATTGTAGCGTTGGGAATGGGTGGCCCAAGCATTTTGCGCGGGATTGTCTGAAAGTTCCTTTAGTTGATTTTGCGGAGTTGACTGCACACAGATATACTCCAATCTTTGGTGGATCAGAGACAATTCATAAGTGAAGCAAAGCATTTGATACATAGTTATAGAAAGCAAGAGCCAATTTACAACATGGTGTTTCGTGGCTTAATTTCGAACGAAAATCGTGCATATATCGTCTTTGCGGAAGAGCGGAAAATCACAGAGAGAAATAGCGGCAACGTGCAATGTATCCCGTAGTTCTGTTCAGCGGAATTGTAAACATGAATGGCAAGTTCACCGGTGTCACCGTGGCCGAGGTGGGCGAAAAAGACTTTCGAGGGGTGGGGTTCGCCAAGAAGATGACCCGTCAGTACCCGCCAAATGTGTGGACAGATCACGCATGTCTGACGGTTCACCACACGATTCACCATGGCATGTTTGCTTGTAACTTACGTGAAAAAGGTTTTTGTTCAACACGAAAAGGGCATTACAGTGCACAAACAACACATAACCTGTTCATATTCTTTTGAACCACCTCATTCGGTTATTTGGCAGAAAATCAAACGGTTAACCCTCAAAACCAAAATAGAAAAGAAATTTATGAAATCTCTTTATTTACTCTACTACGGTGAACCGTGTAGACTTGGTTTCAAGCCTGCGATCGTGGCTTTTAGTCTACTTGATAGCCAATACATTATTGGGCCAAATAGCGCACATTGTTATATTGGCCCATGATAGCTTATCTGTGGGGGCGTTTTCTCGTGCCTGATACAGAGGAATAACCGCAATCTCAGACTTGAAATCAAGTCTATGAATGGTGTAAGTCTATGAATGGTGTAATGGTTAAGAGATACGCTTAACAAGTCAAATGTCTTGAACCTAAATGGAGTTCAGGAGAGACAAAATGCTCGTGTTTTTTTTTCTCTTATTTTTATCACCTTCCTCGACAAACAATGAATGTTCATTGCTTATAACCATTCTTTCATTTTTCAATCCCATTGTTTCTATTCTCTTATTACTTATTTTGTATTAATGCTCACAACATAATACCATCCCCCAACAAAAAAATTACACACATTTCAACAACAAAAATGTTGCCTGTGTGTTCTTTTGTGTTCAAACGCTCTACTCGGCAAGAAATAGTCATTTACTGTCAAAGCACAATCACAGTCGGCCCCCCCCCCCTCCCCGACAAAAACATCCTCACTGCTTCGAATTGTGTATTAACGCCGTTTTCAGCAATACATGAACATTGGCTGTCTCTGAACATTCTTAGTCTGCCCCCCCCCCCCCCACAAAATCATCCTTGCTGATTTGAATTTTGTTTTAACGCCCTACTCAGCGATGAATGGCAATCACTGTCTTTGGACATTCATAGTCATTTTAAAGCCTTATTTTGTAATGTTTAACCAAAAAATTCACGCTTAAAAAATTTCAGACAATCCCGGCCATATCTCGTTGGGCCCCCCTGCCCCCTTTCAATGTTGAATCACATTGTTGCACGGTCTTCTGCGTTGAATCACATTGTTGCACGGTCTTCTGCGTTGAATCACATTGTTGCACGGTCTTCTGCGTTGAATCACATTGTTGCACGGTCTTCTGCGTTGAATCACATTGTTGCACGGTCTTCTGCGTTCCAGACAACATTGAGCGGGGGGACGGGGACGGGGGAGAGAATGTTTATTGTGAGACAGGGAATGGTTATTGTATGGTTATTGTAACGTTATAGGAACGGGTGGCCCAAGCATTTTGGCCGGGATTGTCTGAAATTCTTTCAGCGTGATTTTTGAATTTCTTATTACAAAATAAGGCTTTAAAAAGACTATGAATGTCCATAGACACTGAATGTCCGTTTACTGCTGAGTAAGGCGTTACAAAACAGCAAGGATGTTTTTGTGGGGGGGGGGCGGACGACGGGGAGAGAATGTTTATTGTCAGGGGATGTCGACAGTGAATGTTTATTGTAGCGTTGGGAATGGGTGGCCCAAGCATTTTGCGCGGGATTGTCTGAAAGTTCCTTTAGTTGATTTTGCGGAGTTGACTGCACACAGATATACCCCAATCTTTGGTGGATCAGAGACAATTCATAAGTGAAGCAAAGCATTTGATACATAGTTATAGAAAGCAAGAGCCAATTTACAACATGGTGTTTCGTGGCTTAATTTCGAACGAAAATCGTGCATATTTCGTCTTTTGCGGAAGAGCGGAAAATCACAGAGAGAAATAGCGGCAACGTGCAATGTATCCCGTAGTTCTGTTCAGCGGAATTGTAAACATGAATGGCAAGATCACCGGTGTCACCGTGGCCGAGGTGGGCGAAAAAGACTTTCGAGGGGTGGGGTTCGCCAAGAAGATGACCCGTCAGTACCCGCCAAATGTGTGGACAGATCACGCATGTCTGACGGTTCACCACACGATTCACCATGGCATGTTTGCTTGTAACTTACGTGAAAAAGGTTTTTGTTCAACACGAAAAGGGCATTACAGTGCACAAACAACACATAACCTGTTCATATTCTTTTGAACCACCTCATTCGGTTATTTGGCAGAAAATCAAACGGTTAACCCTCAAAACCAAAATAGAAAAGAAATTTATGAAATCTCTTTATTTACTCTACTACGGTGAACCGTGTAGACTTGGTTTCAAGCCTGCGATCGTGGCTTTTAGTCTACTTGATAGCCAATACATTATTGGGCCAAATAGCGCACATTGTTATATTGGCCCATGATAGCTTATCTGTGGGGGCGTTTCTCGTGCCTGATACAGAGGAATAACCGCAATCTCAGACTTGAAATCAAGTCTATGAATGGTGTAAGTCTATGAATGGTGTAATGGTTAAGAGATACGCTTAACAAGTCAAATGTCTTGAACCTAAATGGAGTTCAGGAGAGACAAAATGCTCGTGTTTTTTTTTCTCTTATTTTTATCACCTTCCTCGACAAACAATGAATGTTCATTGCTTATAACCATTCTTTCATTTTTCAATCCCATTGTTTCTATTCTCTTATTACTTATTTTGTATTAATGCTCACAACATAATACCATCCCCCAACAAAAAAATTACACACATTTCAACAACAAAAATGTTGCCTGTGTGTTCTTTTGTGTTCAAACGCTCTACTCGGCAAGAAATAGTCATTTACTGTCAAAGCACAATCACAGTCGGCCCCCCCCCCTCCCCGACAAAAACATCCTCACTGCTTCGAATTGTGTATTAACGCCGTTTTCAGCAATACATGAACATTGGCTGTCTCTGAACATTCTTAGTCTGCCCCCCCCCCCCACAAAATCATCCTTGCTGATTTGAATTTTGTTTTAACGCCCTACTCAGCGATGAATGGCAATCACTGTCTTTGGACATTCATAGTCATTTTAAAGCCTTATTTTGTAATGTTTAACCAAAAAATTCACGCTTAAAAAATTTCAGACATGTCTGAAATTCTTTCAGCGTGATTTTTGAATTTCTTATTACAAAATAAGGCTTTAAAAAGACTATGAATGTCCATAGACACTGAATGTCCGTTTACTGCTGAGTAAGGCGTTACAAAACAGCAAGGATGTTTTTGTGGGGGGGGGGGCGGACGACGGGGAGAGAATGTTTATTGTCAGGGGATGTCGACAGTGAATGTTTATTGTAGCGTTGGGAATGGGTGGCCCAAGCATTTTGCGCGGGATTGTCTGAAAGTTCCTTTAGTTGATTTTGCGGAGTTGACTGCACACAGATATACTCCAATCTTTGGTGGATCAGAGACAATTCATAAGTGAAGCAAAGCATTTGATACATAGTTATAGAAAGCAAGAGCCAATTTACAACATGGTGTTTCGTGGCTTAATTTCGAACGAAAATCGTGCATATATTCGTCTTTTGCGGAAGAGCGGAAAATCACAGAGAGAAATAGCGGCAACGTGCAATGTATCCCGTAGTTCTGTTCAGCGGAATTGTAAACATGAATGGCAAGTTCACCGGTGTCACCGTGGCCGAGGTGGGCGAAAAAGACTTTCGAGGGGTGGGGTTCGCCAAGAAGATGACCCGTCAGTACCCGCCAAATGTGTGGACAGATCACGCATGTCTGACGGTTCACCACACGATTCACCATGGCATGTTTGCTTGTAACTTACGTGAAAAAGGTTTTTGTTCAACACGAAAAGGGCATTACAGTGCACAAACAACACATAACCTGTTCATATTCTTTTGAACCACCTCATTCGGTTATTTGGCAGAAAATCAAACGGTTAACCCTCAAAACCAAAATAGAAAAGAAATTTATGAAATCTCTTTATTTACTCTACTACGGTGAACCGTGTAGACTTGGTTTCAAGCCTGCGATCGTGGCTTTTAGTCTACTTGATAGCCAATACATTATTGGGCCAAATAGCGCACATTGTTATATTGGCCCATGATAGCTTATCTGTGGGGGCGTTTCTCGTGCCTGATACAGAGGAATAACCGCAATCTCAGACTTGAAATCAAGTCTATGAATGGTGTAAGTCTATGAATGGTGTAATGGTTAAGAGATACGCTTAACAAGTCAAATGTCTTGAACCTAAATGGAGTTCAGGAGAGACAAAATGCTCGTGTTTTTTTTTCTCTTATTTTTATCACCTTCCTCGACAAACAATGAATGTTCATTGCTTATAACCATTCTTTCATTTTTCAATCCCATTGTTTCTATTCTCTTATTACTTATTTTGTATTAATGCTCACAACATAATACCATCCCCCAACAAAAAAATTACACACATTTCAACAACAAAAATGTTGCCTGTGTGTTCTTTTGTGTTCAAACGCTCTACTCGGCAAGAAATAGTCATTTACTGTCAAAGCACAATCACAGTCGGCCCCCCCCCCTCCCCGACAAAAACATCCTCACTGCTTCGAATTGTGTATTAACGCCGTTTTCAGCAATACATGAACATTGGCTGTCTCTGAACATTCTTAGTCTGCCCCCCCCCCCCCACAAAATCATCCTTGCTGATTTGAATTTTGTTTTAACGCCCTACTCAGCGATGAATGGCAATCACTGTCTTTGGACATTCATAGTCATTTTAAAGCCTTATTTTGTAATGTTTAACCAAAAAATTCACGCTTAAAAAATTTCAGACATGTCTGAAATTCTTTCAGCGTGATTTTTGAATTTCTTATTACAAAATAAGGCTTTAAAAAGACTATGAATGTCCATAGACACTGAATGTCCGTTTACTGCTGAGTAAGGCGTTACAAAACAGCAAGGATTTTTTGTGTGGGGGGGGGGGCGGACGACGGGGAGAGAATGTTTATTGTCAGGGGATGTCGACAGTGAATGTTTATTGTAGCGTTGGGAATGGGTGGCCCAAGCATTTTGCGCGGGATTGTCTGAAAGTTCCTTTAGTTGATTTTGCGGAGTTGACTGCACACAGATATACTCCAATCTTTGGTGGATCAGAGACAATTCATAAGTGAAGCAAAGCATTTGATACATAGTTATAGAAAGCAAGAGCCAATTTACAACATGGTGTTTCGTGGCTTAATTTCGAACGAAAATCGTGCATATATTCGTCTTTTGCGGAAGAGCGGAAAATCACAGAGAGAAATAGCGGCAACGTGCAATGTATCCCGTAGTTCTGTTCAGCGGAATTGTAAACATGAATGGCAAGTTCACCGGTGTCACCGTGGCCGAGGTGGGCGAAAAAGACTTTCGAGGGGTGGGGTTCGCCAAGAAGATGACCCGTCAGTACCCGCCAAATGTGTGGACAGATCACGCATGTCTGACGGTTCACCACACGATTCACCATGGCATGTTTGCTTGTAACTTACGTGAAAAAGGTTTTTGTTCAACACGAAAAGGGCATTACAGTGCACAAACAACACATAACCTGTTCATATTCTTTTGAACCACCTCATTCGGTTATTTGGCAGAAAATCAAACGGTTAACCCTCAAAACCAAAATAGAAAAGAAATTTATGAAATCTCTTTATTTACTCTACTACGGTGAACCGTGTAGACTTGGTTTCAAGCCTGCGATCGTGGCTTTTAGTCTACTTGATAGCCAATACATTATTGGGCCAAATAGCGCACATTGTTATATTGGCCCATGATAGCTTATCTGTGGGGGCGTTTCTCGTGCCTGATACAGAGGAATAACCGCAATCTCAGACTTGAAATCAAGTCTATGAATGGTGTAAGTCTATGAATGGTGTAATGGTTAAGAGATACGCTTAACAAGTCAAATGTCTTGAACCTAAATGGAGTTCAGGAGAGACAAAATGCTCGTGTTTTTTTTTTCTCTTATTTTTATCACCTTCCTCGACAAACAATGAATGTTCATTGCTTATAACCATTCTTTCATTTTTCAATCCCATTGTTTCTATTCTCTTATTACTTATTTTGTATTAATGCTCACAACATAATACCATCCCCCAACAAAAAAATTACACACATTTCAACAACAAAAATGTTGCCTGTGTGTTCTTTTGTGTTCAAACGCTCTACTCGGCAAGAAATAGTCATTTACTGTCAAAGCACAATCACAGTCGGCCCCCCCCCCTCCCCGACAAAAACATCCTCACTGCTTCGAATTGTGTATTAACGCCGTTTTCAGCAATACATGAACATTGGCTGTCTCTGAACATTCTTAGTCTGCCCCCCCCCCCCCCCCACAAAATCATCCTTGCTGATTTGAATTTTGTTTTAACGCCCTACTCAGCGATGAATGGCAATCACTGTCTTTGGACATTCATAGTCATTTTAAAGCCTTATTTTGTAATGTTTAACCAAAAAATTCACGCTTAAAAAATTTCAGACAATCCCGGCCATATCTCGTTGGGCCCCCCTGCCCCCTTTCAATGTTGAATCACATTGTTGCACGGTCTTCTGCGTTGAATCACATTGTTGCACGGTCTTCTGCGTTGAATCACATTGTTGCACGGTCTTCTGCGTTGAATCACATTGTTGCACGGTCTTCTGCGTTCCAGACAACATTGAGCGGGGGGACGGGGGACGGGGGAGAGAATGTTTATTGTGAGACAGGGAATGGTTATTGTATGGTTATTGTAACGTTATAGGAACGGGTGGCCCAAGCATTTTGGCCGGGATTGTCTGAAATTCTTTCAGCGTGATTTTTGAATTTCTTATTACAAAATAAGGCTTTAAAAAGACTATGAATGTCCATAGACACTGAATGTCCGTTTACTGCTGAGTAAGGCGTTACAAAACAGCAAGGATGTTTTTGTGGGGGGGGGGGCGGACGACGGGGAGAGAATGTTTATTGTCAGGGGATGTCGACAGTGAATGTTTATTGTAGCGTTGGGAATGGGTGGCCAAAGCATTTTGCGCGGGATTGTCTGAAAGTTCCTTTAGTTGATTTTGCGGAGTTGACTGCACACAGATATACCCCAATCTTTGGTGGATCAGAGACAATTCATAAGTGAAGCAAAGCATTTGATACATAGTTATAGAAAGCAAGAGCCAATTTACAACATGGTGTTTCGTGGCTTAATTTCGAACGAAAATCGTGCATATATTCGTCTTTTGCGGAAGAGCGGAAAATCACAGAGAGAAATAGCGGCAACGTGCAATGTATCCCGTAGTTCTGTTCAGCGGAATTGTAAACATGAATGGCAAGATCACCGGTGTCACCGTGGCCGAGGTGGGCGAAAAAGACTTTCGAGGGGTGGGGTTCGCCAAGAAGATGACCCGTCAGTACCCGCCAAATGTGTGGACAGATCACGCATGTCTGACGGTTCACCACACGATTCACCATGGCATGTTTGCTTGTAACTTACGTGAAAAAGGTTTTTGTTCAACACGAAAAGGGCATTACAGTGCACAAACAACACATAACCTGTTCATATTCTTTTGAACCACCTCATTCGGTTATTTGGCAGAAAATCAAACGGTTAACCCTCAAAACCAAAATAGAAAAGAAATTTATGAAATCTCTTTATTTACTCTACTACGGTGAACCGTGTAGACTTGGTTTCAAGCCTGCGATCGTGGCTTTTAGTCTACTTGATAGCCAATACATTATTGGGCCAAATAGCGCACATTGTTATATTGGCCCATGATAGCTTATCTGTGGGGGCGTTTCTCGTGCCTGATACAGAGGAATAACCGCAATCTCAGACTTGAAATCAAGTCTATGAATGGTGTAAGTCTATGAATGGTGTAATGGTTAAGAGATACGCTTAACAAGTCAAATGTCTTGAACCTAAATGGAGTTCAGGAGAGACAAAATGCTCGTGTTTTTTTTTCTCTTATTTTTATCACCTTCCTCGACAAACAATGAATGTTCATTGCTTATAACCATTCTTTCATTTTTCAATCCCATTGTTTCTATTCTCTTATTACTTATTTTGTATTAATGCTCACAACATAATACCATCCCCCAACAAAAAAATTACACACATTTCAACAACAAAAATGTTGCCTGTGTGTTCTTTTGTGTTCAAACGCTCTACTCGGCAAGAAATAGTCATTTACTGTCAAAGCACAATCACAGTCGGCCCCCCCCCCTCCCCGACAAAAACATCCTCACTGCTTCGAATTGTGTATTAACGCCGTTTTCAGCAATACATGAACATTGGCTGTCTCTGAACATTCTTAGTCTGCCCCCCCCCCCCCCACAAAATCATCCTTGCTGATTTGAATTTTGTTTTAACGCCCTACTCAGCGATGAATGGCAATCACTGTCTTTGGACATTCATAGTCATTTTAAAGCCTTATTTTGTAATGTTTAACCAAAAAATTCACGCTTAAAAAATTTCAGACATGTCTGAAATTCTTTCAGCGTGATTTTTGAATTTCTTATTACAAAATAAGGCTTTAAAAAGACTATGAATGTCCATAGACACTGAATGTCCGTTTACTGCTGAGTAAGGCGTTACAAAACAGCAAGGATGTTTTTGTGGGGGGGGGGGCGGACGACGGGGAGAGAATGTTTATTGTCAGGGGATGTCGACAGTGAATGTTTATTGTAGCGTTGGGAATGGGTGGCCCAAGCATTTTGCGCGGGATTGTCTGAAAGTTCCTTTAGTTGATTTTGCGGAGTTGACTGCACACAGATATACTCCAATCTTTGGTGGATCAGAGACAATTCATAAGTGAAGCAAAGCATTTGATACATAGTTATAGAAAGCAAGAGCCAATTTACAACATGGTGTTTCGTGGCTTAATTTCGAACGAAAATCGTGCATATATTCGTCTTTTGCGGAAGAGCGGAAAATCACAGAGAGAAATAGCGGCAACGTGCAATGTATCCCGTAGTTCTGTTCAGCGGAATTGTAAACATGAATGGCAAGTTCACCGGTGTCACCGTGGCCGAGGTGGGCGAAAAAGACTTTCGAGGGGTGGGGTTCGCCAAGAAGATGACCCGTCAGTACCCGCCAAATGTGTGGACAGATCACGCATGTCTGACGGTTCACCACACGATTCACCATGGCATGTTTGCTTGTAACTTACGTGAAAAAGGTTTTTGTTCAACACGAAAAGGGCATTACAGTGCACAAACAACACATAACCTGTTCATATTCTTTTGAACCACCTCATTCGGTTATTTGGCAGAAAATCAAACGGTTAACCCTCAAAACCAAAATAGAAAAGAAATTTATGAAATCTCTTTATTTACTCTACTACGGTGAACCGTGTAGACTTGGTTTCAAGCCTGCGATCGTGGCTTTTAGTCTACTTGATAGCCAATACATTATTGGGCCAAATAGCGCACATTGTTATATTGGCCCATGATAGCTTATCTGTGGGGGCGTTTCTCGTGCCTGATACAGAGGAATAACCGCAATCTCAGACTTGAAATCAAGTCTATGAATGGTGTAAGTCTATGAATGGTGTAATGGTTAAGAGATACGCTTAACAAGTCAAATGTCTTGAACCTAAATGGAGTTCAGGAGAGACAAAATGCTCGTGTTTTTTTTTCTCTTATTTTTATCACCTTCCTCGACAAACAATGAATGTTCATTGCTTATAACCATTCTTTCATTTTTCAATCCCATTGTTTCTATTCTCTTATTACTTATTTTGTATTAATGCTCACAACATAATACCATCCCCCAACAAAAAAATTACACACATTTCAACAACAAAAATGTTGCCTGTGTGTTCTTTTGTGTTCAAACGCTCTACTCGGCAAGAAATAGTCATTTACTGTCAAAGCACAATCACAGTCGGCCCCCCCCCCTCCCCGACAAAAACATCCTCACTGCTTCGAATTGTGTATTAACGCCGTTTTCAGCAATACATGAACATTGGCTGTCTCTGAACATTCTTAGTCTGCCCCCCCCCCCCCCCCCCCCCACAAAATCATCCTTGCTGATTTGAATTTTGTTTTAACGCCCTACTCAGCGATGAATGGCAATCACTGTCTTTGGACATTCATAGTCATTTTAAAGCCTTATTTTGTAATGTTTAACCAAAAAATTCACGCTTAAAAAATTTCAGACAATCCCGGCCATATCTCGTTGGGCCCCCCTGCCCCCTTTCAATGTTGAATCACATTGTTGCACGGTCTTCTGCGTTGAATCACATTGTTGCACGGTCTTCTGCGTTGAATCACATTGTTGCACGGTCTTCTGCGTTCCAGACAACATTGAGCGGGGGACGGGGGACGGGGAGAGAATGTTTATTGTGAGACAGGGAATGGTTATTGTATGGTTATTGTAACGTTATAGGAACGGGTGGCCCAAGCATTTTGGCCGGGATTGTAGCTCTCATTTGTTCTAATCAAGTTGGTTAATTCAAGCCATAATAGGGCGCGACAATCGATCGTTGGCGTCTTGGGCCAAGATTAATACCTACAGTACATGTACAGTGTATACAAATGTGGAGTCTCACGTGCATTGTAGATTTAGCGTGTATGGATTATCCGATGAGGTGCAATATATGTTGTAACACCGATGGATGCGAAAGCTCTTACACGTTATGTGTACAATGCGTGTTCAATGAAAGTGGTGGGGGGGGGGGGGGTACGAGTAGGACGGTGCGCTTCATTTTTTAGTTTTGACTAGATGCATCAGATTATAATGTTGTTATCTCTGTGCAAAAGTTTAAGAGGGGTTGCTGTTCTCCAATCTGATACAAAAATTATGCTGAAGTGATCAAGAGTTTTAAAGATTTGAATAAAATAAGATAATCTAAAATGTTCAACTCGCGTTATAATCAGAAGTAAGTTAAAATATTGTACGGGTTCTGTGAAGCATTTGTCCAACTTTTAACGATCTATCCGATGATGTGTAGATTGTCAAAATCCGAATCATAGTTTTTGAGTTATGATTTTTACAAATATTAAACTTTGATCTAACGTAATTCAATGCCCGATGACGTCATCATGACATAATTAAGTATGTGTTGTCTTGATATTGAGGTTCAACTATCTGTTGAGTTTCAACATTCAATTCAATCTCAATCTTGAGTTATTCCGTAGATAAGCTCGAAAGTTGTTTTTTGACGAAAAAAAACGAAGGTGAACTTCGACCCAGGGTAACGACCCGGAAGCTTAGGTCGTACGATTTTGGCGTTAACTTTTCAAATGTTGCCCCAACCTTAGTCTATCAGATGCAAAAACTTTGAACATCATAGCTTTTATATTCGCTGAGATACAGCAAAAAGCAAAAGGTCATTTTCAATTTTAAAAACCCTGTAATTCAACACCTGATGACGTCATCATGACGTAATGACAACTGTGCCGTCCTCTTATTGAGGTTCAATTGTCTGATGAGTTTCAAGGTTCAATTCAGTTTCAATATTGAGTTATTATCCAGAGAAGAGTTGCGTGGAAGAAGGAGAAGAAAAAGAAAAAACAGAACAATAACAAGAGGTGTTCGTGCTCATATTGCACGAACACCTAATAAACCACAAGGGAAACTGACAGATATTTTTGTTATAAATATTTAAGTTAAACAAAGCAAAATTGACTAGAGCAGGACTTGAACCTGCTTACGGATTAACGTGCCGGTGCTTTCTTTGTTCGACCCAAAACTATTAAAAAATGTAGTTTCCCTTGTGGTTTATTACTTTATATTTAAAGAAAAAAAGTCGCACCCTCTTAAGGTGATCTCTCTCCTGTCGCTTCCCAGGTTGTATCGCAAACTTGGGTGTGATCCCAGGCTATACAGCAGCTACAGGTTGAATGGCTTCTGACTGCACCCATAGACAAAGATATTACAAAAATAGGGAGAGCACACCATAGGGCTAAATCGCTCAGTTGGTAGAGTGATGGCACGATTATCTGAAGGTCGCAGGTTCAAGTCCCGCACTTGTCAATTTTTCTTTGTTCAACCCAAAATAAGTTGAATTGTAATCTACTTCAAAGTATAATGACCGACTCTAAGGGTAGTCACATGAGACCAACACAAACAACAAAGGTTCAATAGGCCGAACTAACATATAAATGTATGTAAGAACTTTCCAAAAATACAATAGAATTTGCACTGAGTGCTTTTTTTGTAGAGTTTGATACAATTCAAATAAACATGGATTGCATGAAATGCTTCAGTACTTTAAAATAATAAAATATACGTACTTTGACAAGAACTAAACTCACAGATCTGCGTCAGCGCCTTCTTTGGTAAACTATTGGTAACGCATTATAGTGTGAACTGTTGTGCTAATATTTTACCTAAAATAAAAAGGGAACACATAGTTCTCTATTCGTCTTTACAAGCAACTTGTGTTTTAGCTTTGAGCTGTGTCAAGCGCTCTAAATTGTCTTTTGATAGCCAAGTGGTTTGCTGTACAATCACCCAAGGATTTTGATGAAACTCTAAGTGCAGTTATGCATAACTTTTATTTCAATGTCGAAATTACAATGGTCTAAATGCAGTATTATGGGTTGTGTATGAAGGCTAAACTTTATCAGAAGAGTTTTTAGAGTTCAGAAAGATAGTTGGGGGGGGGGACTCACTGTATCCCCTAAATAGTTCCAAATACTGCAACTACTTTTGAGAAACTTTGTACATGTTTATTTTAGGCTACATGATTAAAAAAGTTTCAAACAGTAACCAAAATACAGTAAGTGACGATAAAAACACGGTAACCAAGAAAACATCAAATAGTTGTCATGGCAGCAAGAAACTTACTACAAAACTAAGAGTTTGAGTACAGACAAATTCCGGGTAAAGCAACCAAGTTTATTTGTGACTGGCCCAAGCATTCAACATTTACAATGAGGAATACCCACACTCTTCTGACTATTATGTATCCATTGAAATCACAAGTAGCCTATCTACTGGTGCTAGATGCTAGTCCAACCAAGATGGACACCAGGCAAACAATCTTCACAAGATCTCTCCAGTATGCTGATGCCCTTGAACAAGATGTACATGTAATAGTGTTGGTTTTTTGACTGGGCAATCTATGCAAAAGCTCGTCAGGTTTGTTTAGTGTGACAACATTTTAAAGGAAAGACTTGTTATTCGTCTAGGCATGTTTCACACAAAGACGACTTTCATAGCATGTATTGGTAAGAGGTACAAGGATGCAGGCACACCGGCTTACTGTTTACCTAATTTAGTGATCTGGAATCACAGACAATGATTTTAAGAAGGTTGTTGTAAAAAAAAATCATCAAAATATCACATAATTAAAGAAAGAAGAAAAGAAAAAACGCAGTCAAAGGTCAGCGTACTATAGCTTTTCCAGCCGTTGAAACTGTCAAGTTTACGTGACATTGTTGTAAGTAGACTGGTGCTCTGTTTATGTATTAATTATAACAATGGCGAGGAATGAGGATCCAGTCTTCATATTTATCAAACACAAACTCACAAGTAATTAAAAAACTGACATAAACACAGGTCAGTCTAGTCCGATCCACACCAACATTTGAATTATGTGGACATCGTGCAGCTACACGTAACGTGACAATACTTAAAGGATAATAGCTAGGGGTACAGACTAAAACCCTCGTAAATCAAATCGTAATTAATGGTCTGGCTCCCTAACCCTCCCACAAGCTCCGAGTTCATGAGACACGGCACCGGCTGTATGGGACATACCCCAAGGTTTACATTCCACTAGCTCCCCACGCTTCCATTGCATGGACTCTCTGAATGCGAATCTTACGTTTGATTTTTCATCATTATTTACACTTTGTATCCATAATCTGAATACATAGCCTTTTTTTTGGTCAAATACCCATAAATAAGTTTTAAAAAGAAACATTTCAATTTGGTTCAGTTATTTACTTTTATATTGCTGGAAGTAAGAAAGAAACAACCACCAGAAGAAGGGGAAAACAATTACCCTAAAAGTAAACAGCAACCTTTTTGTTTACCAGTGTTGATAGGGCTAAGAAATTGGCATGGAAATCATTTTGAAGTATGGAGTTTAGTAACATTTTCCATTCCAAACAGGTCTGAAGATGTGCACATCAAGGAGGGATTTCCATCGCTTATAACTTTGAATTGGAACCATAACCATGAAGTGACTTGCCCAGATGCCTTTCGAGAACATGATGTCTATGATGACACAAAGCTGAGACTACTTGAGCTGTTTCGTTCTGGACATTCCCCATCATCCGCTTCAGATACCCTGAAGTATGACCTTTAAGTCAACAGCACAAGTGATGAATACTTGCAATTGTCTGCCGACAGAGCAATCTGCCCTGACTTGCAGTACTGTTCTAGGTGAGGTTCACATCCCACCATAAGGATGCCGTTTTGTTTTTTTCCCTAAAAGCACTTGTCAATATAAGGGCAAAAATAAAAAGACTTGTTGTATTTGTCCACTTCAAATAAAACATCGATGAGAAACTTTATTTTTGTTTCACAGGTTATTTTAACAAAGAGTTTAATCAGCATTATGGAGATACTGGAGGAGAGAAGATGATGCTTTTTCTTGACCAGAAGATTAAAGACTTCAATGAGAAGCAGGATGACATTTGCATCAAAATTGAGACAACCCCAAAATCTGAGGTTTTTTCCGTTGGGGGGGGGGGGGGGAGGGGGAGGAGAGTAAATTTCTGTATAAAACATTTCAGAAATGTGGAGGATATGGCGGTCAAATTTATTGGGTTTCCCAGGAGGCACAGCAATGATCATGTGATATTTTTTATTCATGCTCGGCCTAAAGAGCGAGAAATAAAAAATATTCCAAAAGATGAAATGCAAATACGTATAACTGTTACAAAATTTCAAAACAAAAACCAACATATAAAATGGCTGCCAGCTTTTTAGTATTTTCAGTAATTGCCATGAACGAGTGTGGCGCAAGTGTAACAACGATAGTTCTTTCCACTACGCTGAAAGTTTCCAAAAATAGACTCTGTTGATGTTTTTCTGGCAAACTGTGGCAACATCTAATTAATTGTGCCAGGAAGGTTTCTAGTTTGTTATCATAGAATGTCAATTTGCCTCTCAATATTGTAAAGGCAATACTGCCAAGCCTGTCACATCAAGGTTAGTCAGTAATCAGGGTTCTGCCCACAATGGTCGGTGCCTGAAAACCTGCCCGGCACTCAGGATTCCCCAACCACCACTTACAGAATTTTCTGTTTCCAACCACCACACATTTTCTAAATTTTTTAATTAAACTTGCAATTTCCTTTCAAAGGTTTTCAACGAAGTGTAAAATTGGGTAATTACCAGTGAAAAATGGTATCCAAAGCCATCCATCTCGAAATGGTTTCCAGGGAAACATTTTTCCGCCACTAAAGAAATTCTGGGCAGAACCCTGAGTAATATATTGAAAGCTATTGGCTTGAGGACAAGTATAATTCATCCACACACTATAGTTTTTTAGAAAAAACCTACAAACAACCCAAGAAAAATAATTTAACTGGGTAGTCAATGACGTCAACCACTGTTATAGTTGAAAAGTTTATAGATAAAATGTAATTTCATGCATAGTCGAACGACAAACTTTTTTAGCAGACAATCGTGAAGAAGAAGTGTTTAAAAAAAGCAAAACAAAAAAGCATTGCTTTGAACCCCTAAATAAACCCAAACAAAAACAAGATGTGTTCTGAGCAGAGTGCCTAAACACCTGAGAAAAACAAGAGGTGTTTCGAATGTTGCTGCTCTGAACACCTACAGAAATTGAGAGGTGTTCCTGGCTGAGTGCCCCAACACCTAAAAACTGAACAAAAACAAGGTGTTCTGAGTTCTGCTTGATTACACAGTGTGAATTTTACAGATGTATATAGACCTGTGCTAGAACACTTTTACATTAATCTGAACAAGACCTTGAACAAAGGTCAAGTACACCCAGAGGTCATCAAGAAAACAAAAAACTGAAGGAAGGTACTCCTCAGAATTGTCTCCACTCTTGTTATCACCGTTTGGTAAACGACAATGTGATGGCCGCCAAAAACAATACTATGACTTTCAAGAAACAAGCCAGGCATGTAATCACCAACAGCCAACTGAGGTAAATAAACCAATGCGACATAAAGTACATGTGAAGACTTTACAAAAGAGTAGACAAGGTTGATCAGAGTATGTGGTTTATCTCAACGCCCACAAAACTTGGAAGTGAGAAAAAGTGGTTATACTTGATAGAGCAGCTGGATAATTTGAAAATCCTTTAATCCAAGCAAGTGCCTCATGTCAAAGAAGTTTGGCTTGGTTTCTCTGTCCTTACTCTATGGTATCATACATCCCATATGGAGTTTAATTTTAGGCCAGGGCAGTAAGAACATGAAGAAAAGTATGTTAGATGCAACCAGCAGGTAGACACAACAAAATTCCTCTTAAAGAATACCTAAGGGGATGGGGCTTAATGGATCGGTCTACTCAACTGAAGTCATGAACCACAATAAACAATGGTTGCCCTATTTTGAGAGCCCGATTCCTGTCTGTGAAGTGAACATTTTAGGTGATGCACGCGAAGCAACATGCACGCTATATCTAAGTTTACATACAGTTTGACTGCCAAAATGGCAGACCTTGGGCAGACTGCAGCCCTGTGTGACAAAAGTGCAAGGTGTATTTTTTTAGGCTAGAGGAAACAATTTCTTACATGATTAACCTCACATAGTTAATATTTCATAACAACTAAATAATGACCAGAGTTTGCTAATCACTGCTTGCCCAAAAAGTACAGTGATGAAATTCTAAAAGATGTACAATTTGTTGTTGACTCTTAACACTAATCTGTTCATGGTAAATTTTACACACGTTTTACAGTTTTACACAAAATTATTTACGCCTGAACTATACAAAAAATTGCTGTTATAATGTTTTGAACATCATTTCTGAAATACTCAATAAAATAAATCATTTTTTTATATAAATGTATACCTTGTAGACATACACATCTGTTTTTAGAATATAAAACAGATTTTTTACAATTTGCGGTCCTTGAAAGAATAAAGGCATCTTAGCCAATGGTTATTCTAAACGCGTTAATTAAAGGGAAGGTATACGTTTGGTAATCACTATTAAAATGAGTGGAAATAAAAACTGACTTGGTTAGAAGTACAGCAGCTTTCGATAGTATAAAGCATTTTGAGAATCATTTCACTTCGGAGTAAAGGGGTTATAAAAAAATAGATTAGTTTTTATCAGAAAAGAATTGCATCTGAGAAGCGTTTCTGTCAGAAACATTTCTCAGATAGTGCAGATTATTCTTCCTGCGTGGACATAACCGCTCCGGATTTTCGGCGATATCTCAAAAACGCTACCACCTCTTTAAATGATATTTTCACAGGTTAGTTTTGTTGTATATATCTATATTTATATAGGATTAAAACAATCGAATGGTTCCAAAAACCAAAGGTACACTTTGCCTTAAACAATTCAATAATTACTAAGCAAAGATTACAAGCTGTCCAAAATTTTCAAAATTGTAATGGTCCCACAAAAAAATACTTAAAATCAAGCAAGAAATTATGCTGATTATGCTGCTCCTGGACGAGGGGGGTGTGTTTTGACTTGTACAAAAATGTTGAAAGCGCATTCTCGGGTGCGCAGGGGGGGGGGGCCTTAAAAAAGTAGTACTCTGTGTCCTTAATCATTTTGTACAACCTGCTAGTGAGCAACAAGTCAGACTCCCTGTAGATGAATCAAAGATACTAGCAGTATCCATTAATGGGATGGCATCATTCCATACACCTGCCTAGAATTTAGTTTTTGGGTATCACAGGAATATTGGACCAATGATGTGTAGGGAATATGAAGCACGATTGCGAAACCAGTTAAAAAGCCTGCAAAAAGATAGTGGGATACCATCAATGGCAGAAAACCATGTTTGCTATACAATGTAGATACAATGTATACTAACTAAGTATTTGGGGAAGGTTAGGGTGGTTTTTTTTTGGGGGGGGGTTTATTATTCACCACTGAAAGTTGTTGTTTTGGCAGAGCAAAGAATACCTTTTCTTTCTGCCTTCCAGTACGCTCTAAGGCATCCTCACACACCTCTTCATTCATCTACTTCCATATTCACGTCAGTAAAGGAGTCTGAGAGTGGAAGTCTCTGATGTGTGTTCTCATGGCAACACTGTAAGCAGGAACCAAGCCGTTTAAAACAATGATGTCCTGAAAGCCCAGTCATGTGTGACCTGGTGATCAAAGCATGGAGAAGTCTCATTTGGAAGAAAAAAACAACAACAACAAATATGGGTTTTGAGGCATTGCATGATGAGGTATCAATGTATATTTCAATTTACTGTGTAGATTTGCTCTTTGAGAAATTGTCTTGCTATTTGTTCTACTTTGCCGGCGAGTATATTTCAGAAATTGGGAGACTACTTAGTTTTATAAAGAATTGCCTGCTTATTAACAACTACATGTACCTGGGCGGGAGGCAGAAAAATGGCTGCGACTACTACTTTCCCTTAGTGGATCGAGGGAATTCTCGTTATTATCTTCACTGCTGCGGAGTGAGTTCTTAATTGGTCTCAATGTTTTGACTAGCCTGCTCTAGTCATTGTCAAAACAACAACAAAAACACAAATACACCACAATGACAAAAGCATGTTTTAAAGGAACATTACAGAATTGGTAAGAAAAAAACTTGTAAAATATACTTTTTGATCACAAATTTACATAAAACTTACACGGTCTAATGATGATGATAATAGAAAACATCCCTTGAAATATTTCTGTCTGAAATGCCATATTTGATGAGAAATGAATAAACTAATTTTCCGATTGGAGTTTATCACTCAGTGAGCGTTTTATTCATGTGTTGAAGATGATTTCATGCACCGATCGATGACAAAACTTCTACAGGTTTGTCAGTTTATGTATAGTGGTGGATACATAAAGTGCTTACTGCCAGCAACTGTCTTGTTAGCAAAAACCAATTCTGTAATGTTCCTTTAAGAGGAGCCTTGTCACTTGGTTAAGACCTTCATGTGTACATTGTCTGCTGAAACATGGTCCATAAGTACCTCTTCTGGTGGGATTCAAACCCATAACCTCCTGCATTGTACTCAGAACTGCTAGACTACCTAGCTTTCCCGGTGGCAAGAGGCCAGTTCCAATGATATACAGCAGTGGCTACTACAATGGTGTCGGTATGATGTAAACAAACCAATACTGTTTGTCTTTTATTCTTGATACAGACATGACGACCTTTGTGAGGTTGTATCGAGATGAAATTTTAAAGACTAAATTATGCCATGTTCTTATTTATTAGGTACAGACTTCTTGTAGGTTTGCCATGCAGCAACTCAATCCCACATATTGTTCATGCAATCCACCATCTTCATAGGGGCTTAATAACATGAAACGTTTGGCGGATATAGTTTGAAATATTAACAGTAACTCAGCAAGGCAGAAATTGGGAGTCCCAAAACAGTAGGTGCCATTCTTATTATGAGTGCTCTTTATTTGCCCCTTATGTCTCCACAGCAGGATTTTGTTAAGCAGTAATTCCTGCTTAAGCAGAGATTGGGCCCGGGACTTGATGGTCAAGATTGAATCTACATTAATCTTACTTTTTGTTGAGCTCGGCTGATATCTGCTCTAAAGATCTGTTTTTGGTCTCTGGGACGATGAGGTAAATAAAGATGAAGGAAACTGCACATATTGCACCATATAAAAGGAATGTCCAGGATGGGCCAATACCATCTAAGAGAACAGGACAAAACAGTCATGCAATTAAGCAAGCAATCAATCAGTTAAGGGCAAAGTATACCTTTGGTTTTTTGGAACTGTTGGATTGTTTAAATCCTATATAAATGTGGACATATCACAAACTAACTAACATGTGAAAATTTCATTTCAAAAGGTGGTAGCGTTTTAGAGATTTCGCTGAATATCTGGAGCGGTTATTTCCACACAGGAAGAACAATCCGTAATTGGAATACACAATCTGACAAACATTTCATGCAGAAAATTTATAAGATTGAAATGTTTTTTAAATCCCTCTCTCTTAAGCCACACTCCTTAGAAGGGAATCGTTTCTCAACATGGTATACATTATCAACAGTTGCCGTGCTTCTTACCAAGTAAGTTTTTTATGGCCATTCATTTTGGGAGTTACAACCAAAGGTATACCATCCCTTTAAGCAAGAAAGCAATTACAGCAACCAATCAGTCATTACGCAAATCATAACATCAATTTAATCATGCAGGCTAGCATTTATGGTCCACTACTTGATGAATCAATCAATCAAGGGAGTACACACTCTAATTGAAACACATTTACAGCACTGCCAGTCCAATGCTCCCAGACTCAAGAGACAGAAACCTGTCCATTCAATTGAGTTGATTGAATGAACCCCAAAGCAAGCCTGCCAAATCATCCTCAGTAACAAGTATGTGTGATACACAGAGGTCAGAGTTCACCAGCATCTTGAGACTCTGAGTGATAGACAGATATGAGACTTTGTCTCGTATTCGCTGAGATCATCTTAGGATCTCAGCTTCACAATCTATTACCCCAAAGTTCATCTACAGTGTACCGTACAAGGCATAATCAGCTGGTTGTGAACATTAGATGCAAGACTGATTGTTTCAAAAACAGTATAGTCTCATTCCTAACCCTTCTTTCAAATGAACATGTCTAGTACTGTACATGTATGACTAACAATTGGTTATTCACCGCTGCAAATTAATGTGTTTCTTATTTTTTCTATTTCACATATTTTTGATGTATTCTTGGTTTGTTTTAGATTTAGAGTTTAAATTTATTTCCCAGACCTCCTTAAATTATTAAAAGAAATGGTTTAAAACAAGTTTTTACTGCAACAGTCAATGTAGGTTTTTTGACGTTGCTGATGCTATCCTTTTTTTACAACTGGCTGTAAAATGTTCAATTGTTTAATGTTTATATTGTTTTTGTTTAACCTTTATTTAAAGCTTTTGGTAAATTGTTGAATGTAACTTTTAATGTATTCTGGCCGCAATTCAGCTATTGGATGCGATGGTGGACTAATAGTAAACCATTTCAAATCAAAGAGTCTGGTGTTTTGGAGTACAACATAACAAAACTTCAGTGTTTTCTTTCTCTTCTACACATGGTAACTAGATTGTCTGCAAAATATGTCTTGAAAGAAAACTTTGATGATTGTTTTAGATTGTCATCGTCTCATTGATGAGAATATTGAATGCACAATTCTGACGATGATCGGTGCTTGTAACACTGTAAGTTGAGCAATGAAGTTATTATTATAACAATGTTGAATTTCTAATATAACCGGTGCTATTCAAGAATTAGAAGTTAAAACGATAAATCATTCAGTTATTTGAATGATCAAGGAAACGGCAAATATTGATAAAAATCACTGCAGTACCTGTACCACTGATAAATAGACCCAATCAGCGTCCGGAATCACGCGATTCATAGTGTGTATAACAATGTTAACAAACCAAGCAAGCGACTCACAGTGCACAGGGAAAAGCATGGCTGCTTCCGAGTGCTTCTGCTGTAAGGTAGAAAGCAGCCATGCTTCTTCACGCTTACTGCGAGTCGCTTGCTTGATTTGTTTACTTTGTATACCCACTATGAGTCATCAGGGTTCAGCCCACAGTGGTCGGTGCCGAACAACCCGCCCGGCACTCAGAATTCCCCAACCACCACTGGCAGAATTTCTCTGTTTCCGACCATCACACATTTTCCAAATAATTTAAATTACATATTGCAATTTTCTTTCAAAGGTTTTCAACGAAATGTAAAATTGGGTATTTACCTGTAAAAATGGTATCCGAAGCCATTCATTTTGAGTACTTCTCTGGTTTGAGTCTATTTATATGATCTATCATGTAACTTATCCATCTCACAATGGTTTTCAGGGAAACATTTTTTCCACCACTATATAGATTTATTTATGTAAAAGTTCCCAACTAAGTCTTGTTCTACAAAATTTCTAAACGGATGATTTTGTAGAGAACTATCGGAGAGGTGATGAAACATTTGAGAAGACCTACTAGTCACTACATTACTTACTGATTACATCCAAGAATGTTAGTGAGACGACGACGTTGGTGCCCCAGTTAAAAATGGATGCCAGGGAACTTGCTCGACCTCGTATACCTGCTGGGAAGATTTCACTTAAAACCAGCCAGCTCACTGGAAAAGAAAAATCGTACAAAAGACTTTTTCCCTGTGTTTTGTTCATGAATCGGGTGGAATTCAAGAGAATTGTTTCTCGCACCTGGTGGTGTGTCAGACATAAATAGTTCTCAGGAAAAATGGTGCTGCAACCATCACGTATCACTAATTAACACAAATACAATGTAATTTAGGGTTGAACAAAGACAAATTTACTAGAGTAAGATTTGAACCAACGACCTCCAAATTAACGTGCCGGCGCAACACCAACTGACCTATCTAGCCCTACATGTATGTTGGCGGTCTCCCTATTTTGTCAATATCTTTGTTCGGGGTGCCAGTCAGAAGCCATACAACCCTATTGACAAAATAGGGAGACTACCGACATAGGGCTGGATGGCTCAGTTGGTAGAGCGCCGGCACGTTATTCCGGGGGGTCGTTGGTTCGAGTATCGCTCTAGTAAATTTTTCTTTGTTCAACCCAAAATTATTTTAAATTTACCCAGTCAGTTTCCCTTGTTGTTTCTTACTTGACAATTACAACGCAATAGGTTTTTAATAGTCCCTTCCACCTCAAGCATAGTCAAGTGGCAACTTGAATGCTTTCTAAGAAAAACGCCGGAAACGCAAAGTAGCGAGACATCTTTGAAAAAATCATGAAATCAGAAAAATGTGTGACAAATGGCATGCCTGTTATCTGGTGACTGGTGTCAACCTACTTATACAACAAAGGTGGTGTTCGAGTCAACCAAAGGATTCTTTTTACAGAAACCAATAAAGTCAAGAAAATGAGAAAGGCCTACCTGGTCCAAACCCATATGAATATGCTCCAACGTACAATGTCAATGAGATAACTGCAACTATCTGAGCCACTCCCGGTCCACCCTCTACTGGGGCCTTTGTAGTATTCCCAGTCATAGAGACACTAGACTCAAATGTAAGCCCAGTCTCTGTGGATACACCGGCGGTACTTGTGGTCTCAGGCATTGACGCCGTCTTTAATCCACTATCAGAGTCATCTGGTAAAGTTCTACCATTGGCTGGACTTGCAGCAGACAAAGTGTCCGGATTTCCTTTCTCAGTCCGGCTCGGTTGTTCAGTTACCGTCATTCCCGACGAAACTCCCCCTCCAGTAACCACAGACAATAAGGTCACTGCTGGACTACTTGACATTGACCCATGACCTCCAGTAACCGATGCTGATGAGGTCCCATTTGGTCCATTTGATGGTGTCCCTTGACCTGCACGCCGTTTAACCCTGTCATTGTAAAGCCTACTTTGAAAATTTCCTCTCCCAATTTGAGTCTCTTCAAAATGCCCTTGGCTCATCGATCCAACAAGGTTCAGAAGTTCAGGTGAGCTCCTAGAGACTTCATTTACTGCAGAGTCAGGACTCTCCAGCAAATAGAGGTCCATTTGGTTCACGGATCTGTCCTGCCGGAATGAACTATCTTGAATTTCAGGAATGACGACAGTTGTTAGAGCTTCCTCTGAGATGTTAATAAAGCAGGTGCTGTTAGCCGTAGATGGGAGAGAAACCTGACAATTTAAAAATAAACAACAAAGTTTTTTATTCATTGTCATTTTATTGGGGTTAACAGAAAGATGAGAAAAGTTTAGACCTCTTTCATACACATTACATACATGTAGCTAGTCCGTTCAGTGAATCACCAAAGAATTTACAGTTTCTTAGTCGTCACTTATCTTAATTTCTTTCTGGTCAGACCATCTGTCCCCCATGTCTATCTTCGTCTTTTCTTAATTAATAATTGACTAATTAAAGATGTAGAGGGGGTCAAAGTTGTTGTACTGTACCTGGGTGACAATACCAAGGGTGATTATAATGACTGTCATGATTCCAGCACCAACCAGGAGAAAATGTCGCCTTCCTGCCTTATCCACAAAACAGAGACACAGAAATGTTGATACCACCTTAAGATGAAATAAAAGACATTTTGATTTTTTTTGTCGGAAATGCAACTGTTTCGTTCTGAGTCCAGAACCCAGCAGTTTTACTGGTGATCTTTTAGGATGAGCCTTTTTTAGATGTCTCATGCAGAGCTCTATTTCATTTCATTTATTCATTCTTGTTGTGAAGCCAAGGACTCTAAGAAAAGCGACCTTAATCACTTTACTAGGTAAGAACCCCATGGAGAGAAGACAAGGAAGGAAGGAAATTTGTGTGAGCAAAGAAATGTGTTGCATAAATAAATGAGAAGATTTAGCTGCACACATTAACTATCTGTGATGCAATTAACATGGCAATAGATTGGGTGCTTAAAAATGATCAGAGCAACACTTATTTTTAGGTACAGGTTTCAAAATTAGCGGTCGCCCGGTCGCCAAATGCCAGTGAAAACAGCGGCGGGCAAGTCAAAACCCTTCCTTTACTACTCCGCCAGGTTGAGTAGAAGAAATTCCTTTTCACAATAACTGAGGGGCACGGTGGTAAAATCCTAAAGAGAGATTATTTTCAAGTTCGTAAAATGGTTTGACAAGTCTTGATATTTGCTAGATTGAATGCGGCTGCGATCGCAATCGTTGTATAAACGTTTCAGTGTATAAACGTTAAAACACGCTGGCACCATAACACAAAAACAATTTTGTGCTTCAAAAAACATGCTGGCGACCCAAAATTTTGGTTGACTTGTCCAGTTGGTGAGTCATAAAAAAAGGGAAACCCCTGAGGTACCTGTGAATAAACAGCTTTTTAATCTGAACAGTGAAATACAAGTTACATCTGCAAGTTAAGTTCAAAACTTACTTCTTAGGTAATAGGGCCTACATGTACAATGTTTCACTTTTTCAGATCTGAATTCTTTAAAATTGAAGTTCATAAAAAGGCATTCCCAACTGTAAATTGTATTAAATTTTTCTAGTCGGGATCCCCCATACAAATAAAAGTTTATGCTAGACAGTGTTATTAGGCATAAGCATGCTAAGGAAATAGAGCAAACACAATAGCATACACAAGACCGCTTACCTTAACTATTCCAAGTCCAACTGTTGCTAAGGTTGCAGCATAGTTACTCTCAAAACCTAGAGATTTGAAGATTGTTGGTGCATAGTATAAAACATTGGTCTGGCCAGTGACCTGAAACGAACAAAAACATACAAGTAAGATTTTGCTTAGCATTTGGGTCTGCACCATAGTCAGTGCACAATACTTTGGGTGTTGAGTGTTGGGGCTTACTGAGGAAGGATCCTATCACTAGATAATAGTTAGGAACATAATACGTTCACTACAAATCAGTGACTTCTTACAATGCAGCAACTTAAAATGTAAAAGTGTAGAATATTAGAAGTACCTACACAAGCAAACTGAAACATGAAAATGTTGGATATTATCACCTACTATGAAAATTTGTTTGATTAAGTATTGTTTTATTTAATAGACTATCATCATTAGTGCAACTCTTGTGATCAAATATTGGCCACTGACAATGGAGTTGGTTATTGAAACACAGGATTGTTTCTGTAATAGTACATAAAAAATGAATGTTTGTGAGTGATATGGCTTGGACGTCGAGACAATTTTCATGAGCTGAAATATGGAATATTCAACGAGGCCAAGCAAAGTCGAATGGAGCATTCCATCCTCAACGAGTGAAATTAGTCTCTCCATTGCAGGGATGCAAAACATTCATCATATACTTTATAGGCCTTTAACATCCAAGTAGATCTTTATTATTTGATTTGATTACAAAACTATGAGAGCAAACACAGAGGAACCCGTTGTAAGAGGGAACTGATGATGACGTTTTCTGGGATCATCTTTTGAGCAAATTTACCAACTAAACACAAAGACGTACCTGCTGAAAAAAGACAAGTCCAGCACCAATAAGAAAGCGCCCTCTCATGTTGTTAACGGAACTCAGAACATCCCACACTTTGTAGTCCTTAGAAGACAATTCAAATGAATTCAATTGACAATAGTAAGAGTACATTCATTCCAACTCAATTGATTTTGAGCAACACATCATAAACAGATATTTTGGGGTTTCGAGCAAAGAAAAGATGGTACATCATGGCTTTTTCAAGGACTATTTATTTCAAACTTGTACATTCATTCAACTCGGATGTTTTTGAGAAGCACATCATAAAAAGATGGTACATCATTTGCTTTTCAAGGACTGTTTATTTTCAACTTGTAGTATTTAGGAAACATTACCATGAAGGCTCGGTAAGTTATTGGTTTTTGGAAGATTCTGCTTCTTTTTCTTTTTCAGGAATTTTTACATACTACTGAATATTATTGCTATTTTGCAGGGTCTATTCATTAAATACAATATTCCAGTTTCTATCAAGGGATTGCTGCACACTGGTTTTTGAGAGAGTAAATTTGTTGTGAGTTTATTTAATTGTCCAAAAGTGAAAGAAATTGTTGCTAGATACATGTTAATATTCATCACACATTGAAAATGTTACAAGTTTTACAGTATGTACATACATATCTGCAGGTTTGGAAATCAATGTTAAGGAGGCAAACTATAACTGTTTTATCAATGAGAAAAAAAGCAATTTGTTTGATAAACATTGCACATTTGATCCTCATTTCATAAATGCTCAAGATTGATAAACTAAAACATGCATTAATACGTACTTAAAAAAATAGACACAAACAAAAAATGTAAACTCAAAAAGCTTATATATAGCGACCAACAGACAAACAAACACAAAATAATAAACCATCTCAAATAACAACACCACAAATTCAAATGAAAAGCATGCCATGGAACTCATGTTAACGTATAGCGCAGAAAACAAGCTTGCAAAAAGTATCTTGGACACCAGAAACTTTCCCCAGCAGAGCCCTGCTTCCTCAAGTTCCTCACCTGTTCTGTGAGCAATGAGTTTCTGATGACACTCAGTTCCCCCTCGATGAGGTCAGTGCCTCTGAGTTTCTGCAAAACTCCCCGAGCCTGTGACTCCTTCCCTTTCTGCATCAAGAACCGGGGGCTTGGAGGAAGTAAGATCATTCCCACCCCTTGGATGACGGCTGGCAATATTGATAGGCCAAACATATATCTCCTGTAAATATAGATCACAGTGTCAGGTTGTATGGCTTCCGATTGGCACCCCTGAACAAAGATATTGACAAAATAGGAAGACCGCCAACAAAAGGGCTAGATAGCTTAGTTGGTAGAGCGCTGTCATGTTAGTCTGGTTCTAATCCCGCTCTAGTCAATTTTACTTTTTTCAACCCAAAATGTTGTAACATTTACCCAGTCAGTTTCCCTTGTACTTTATTACTTGATAACTGAATTAAAACGTAGCATCCCCCTTAAGGTGATCCCTCTCCTGCTGCTTTCCAGGTAGCACTGTAAACTTGGGTGTGATCTCTGGCTATATGGCAGTTACACATGTTACAGGTTGAATGGCTTCTGACTTGCATTCCCGAACAAGGATATTGACAAAATAGGGAGAACCGCCAAAAAGATGGCTTAGTTGGTGGCACCAGCACGTTAATCGGAGGTCGTTGGTTCAAATCCTGCTCAAGTCAATTTTTCTTTGTTCAACCCCAAGTTTATTTAAAATTTACCCCGTCAGATTCCCTTGTGGTTTATTTCCTGATAAAAAAACATATCTTAAAGTAACACATCTTGCCATGCTTAACAATTTTAGTGCCACAAATTCAAACTACTGACCTGGGCCCAATTTCATAGAGCTGCTTTTAAAGCAGAAAAATTTGCTAAGCACCAAAACAATTTTGCTTACTGAAAAAGGGTTACCAGCCAAAACACCCTGTTGTGTGCACAGTTTTGTGACTGGTTGCCTGCTCATTTGTGCTGAGCAGAATTATTTAAGCAACATTTTCTGCTTACGCAGCTCTATGAAATTGGGCCCAGCATGTGACTCTCATACATGTATTAAAATACAAAAATGCAATGAGCCTGTATGTGCCATTGATAACATGTACATGTAGGTGAAAATTACTGTAACATATCTGTGTAACTCTTAAAGGTAATGTCCACTTTTGGTAACAGCTCAAAATCAGTGTCCACATTTTGTGTGATTCAACAAATGCATGAACAAACAAACCTGTGAAAGTTTGTGATCATTTGGTCTTTGAGGTCATGAGAAAATAGTGAAAAGAGACCTTATGTGTTTTCTGTTTTTCAAACGTCGAGTTTTTATCACGCGTGATAAAAACGATTGTTTTACTCATTTCTCAGAAACGATAGCATTTTAGGCAGAAATATTTAGAGGAACCCTTTCTACCATTACTTACTTTAAATCATGTAAGTTATGTGTGAATCTGTGAACATTTGTGTTTTTCGATCTTACCAATAGTGTACAGGGCCTTTAAGCAGACTGTCAAATATTTTGTTCAAGCATAGTGCAGCAAGACAACACATTTCAAAAAAGCCTAATTATGATGATGATTTGAGTGACTTACCATCCTGATGGCACTGATATGAAGAAGTAGTTGACTAGATACGCTAAGAGGATACCTAGTGTTATTCCAACCTCATTCCACACACACTAACTGACCTCGTTTTGTCTGTTAAGCAATGAATGAAAGCATGAGGATAAGGGTGGCATGACATGACTGCGGCATAAGGGCTTTGGCTGTGGCTTAGGCTTGATCACAGAGTCTGACTTGGACTTTGAGTATTACCTCTAAAGCCAGCAGCAACAGCCATAGCCAAAGATACTCAACTCTAACAAAAATCACAATGAGAGCATGAGTGTTTGCAATTCACTCTGACAAATTTAACATTAAGTTGGAAAAATTGAAGGGTGGAAATCAAAATTTTCTTTCACATATCAATATTTCTGTTTCTCCTCATTGTTACCTGGAATACTAGTGATAATTTATACCTGTTGCAATGATTGGAAGTTTGTTATGGAATTGTGCATTCCCTAAATACAGCCCAGGGCACACAAAGAACACAGCTGGAATCAATGACACAGTGGCACTTCTTTTGTTCAGTGTAAAAACGTATGGATTCTCAGCAAAAGTTCGCCCAGTTTTCAAACAACAGCATCTTTGACCTGACCCTTTGGCCGTTCATAATGAGTTTTGAATCAAATTTTGTGACTAATGAATCCTTCTTATTCGTCTTGATGATTATAACACTATACATTTCTTGAGTTTGGAATGCCCAAATTCAAGCACAGCTTTTTACACTGTTCAGTGAACGTGGTAGGTGCACCCGGCTGTGACCTGGGCCCAATTTCATAGAGCTGCTTAAGCAGACAATTTTACTTAACAATTTTGTGCTAAGCAAAACTTATAGAAGTATACCAGTCAAAAATGGTGCATGTGACATGGTACTTTAGCTGGTAACCTTATTCTGGTAAGCATAATTTTGTTGAGCTTAGCTACTTTCTGTGCTTAAGCTGCTCTGATTGGGGCCTGTTCACCACTCAAAGAGATCACAAGGGTCATTTCATTTACTTGCTTATTCTTCTGATTGGCTGCCAGGAACGCACACCAACAAAACAAAAGCACTTGTGTGTACAGTTCCAGAAGTCAGAAAGCCAAACTTGTTTACATTTTTTGTTACACAACCATGTAACCTATCTAAATTCGTTCGCTTGTGAAAATTAATCTGTAACCCTTTCATGCAAACACAGGCAATACATCTTTAATAATGGCACAGCCATTTGCCTTCTAATTAAATCAAGGCAGGAAGGGAAATAATAATATTATACAAATAATAAATGGTTATGAGTGCAGTGGTGAGAATATTTTCATGAGTTGAAAGATGGAATGTTTTATTCAACAAGGAGAAGCCAAGTTTAATGGATCTTTCAACGCATGAAAATGTTCTCTCCACTGCGTGAATGCAAACATTTATCGTTGGTTCAAATCCCGCTCTAGTCAATTTTTCTTTGTTCAACCCCAAACCATTTGAAATTTACCCAGTCAGTTTCCCTTGTGGTTCATTACTTGACATTTATATACAATCGAGTAGATCTTTGTCATTGGTTGGACATTGGCATGATTTCAATGCTGTGTGTATACTTGGTCACTAGGATGAGTCCATCCAATGACTGCATGATCACATGAAGCTAGCGTGTAGTGAGACAGGGATGACTATTGGTGTGCACAGTGATTTGCATTCAAACAAAATTCGAGGCAAATAAGGAGAGTAAATTACCACAGGGGAGATTTCTGAGATGTAGATGCATTCCGCAATGGCCGACAATGAAACGGCAAATCCAACGATCAATCGACCGACAATCTGCAAACATTAAAAGGAAAAACAAGAAATAATATTCAAAAGTATGAACGACTGGACGATAGTCTTGTTTCAGAATGTTAACTACACTGTTGTTGCCCCTTGAAATGTTCCAGTAGACATTTTACAGTGCCCTCTACAATAGGAAAACTGCCTCAACCATACAAGAGCAAAGCATCAGGCCTGTATATGGCCCGCACAGTATGAACATCTAGAAAGTTTACAATTATATTTAATCCATGAGCCAGGGGCATTGGGACCAACTCGAGGGACTCAAATTGTAACAAAGAGAAACATTGTTGAAACATTGCAGCCATGCTTGCCAAGTGACAAATACAGCGGCTGTTTGTGTATGCACAACTCAATTATTCACTCTCTGTGCAAATACACATTGGCTTAAAAAGTGTTACTATCTAAACAGCCGTTGGCTTAACAAAAACGGGAGAGGCAAAGAGGTTTAAGATTTTACAGAGAAAATCTTTTGAATAACAGTAAAATCAAATTTTTTTGAAAGGCTATCACAGTTTATGGTAAGTTGTGTATTATTTGCAACAAGAAAAGTGATATTAGAATTAGTCTACCGAGTTGGTCCCGGCAAGGTTGGCTGGCTTATGGACTAATTTACCCCAGAAAGTATTGTACACTTATCAAGTATATTATCAGCCAATAAATCAACTCAGTGCTTTGAAAACAAAGTTAAAAAGTCTGTTCACTGTCAGTTTTAAAGGTGCTTCAAAAATGTCTGTAAACACTGCGTAATACAGAAGTTTAAACAAGTATAACAGGCCTGGAATTACACGGAGCCCTTGGCCTCTGTTGCCCCTGGTCTTGGCCTTGGTGCCCCTTTATAGTTTTCCATAGACTTTAAGATTTTCCAACAAGAAGTGCCCTTTGCAAAATGAAACGGCCTTGCCCTCTCAAAGATGCAATTCCAGACCTGGTATTAACATACATGTAATATACTCACAAGTACTTCATAAAAAGGTGCACATGTCAGTATGACTGCCCCAGTTATGAAGATTCCAGTATTAATAATGATGGACCAACGACGCCCTATCCAGTCAACTAGAAACCCTGATAAGAACAAATATTAGAAAACCATAGTAAAGTGGGATTATCAGAAATGAGCTGGCTTTACATTAATAGCATGCTTTTTACTTTTTTACAATAAAACCTAAGAGTCACAAATTTTGTACAAGAAAGTTGTGTCTCTTTGTAACTTTTTCATATATTTGTTTAACGACATAGGCCTATTGCCTAACTCACAAGGCCGGACGACCACTTCAAGGTGAGGGCTACATTTAAATGCTTTGGGCTGTTGACCCAAATCAACTGTCACCAGGGGCACATTGCCACCTACTCCTGGGGTGAAACAGGGTTACCCCATTCACAGTCCGTAAGGATGTACATGTAGGCATGGGTATCATCCACTAGGAACCTGACTGGTAGAAGCAGAATGCACTTTTCCCTCCCAACTTACCTCCAAATAAGGCTCCTATTAGAGCACCCACCAAAAGTAAACTGACGACCATTTCTTGTTGTTGACAGGTCAGTTCAAATTCCTCTCTCAACTGAAGCAGGGCGCCAGACACGATACCTGAGGGAAAGTTGGAATAGGTGTATCAAAACTAACAATAAAGTGCTCAAAAATAACCCCCAACATCGAAACTGAAAGTCACCATTTAATGATAAAACTGCATGTTTTAGATGATTGTTAAGTCATGTCTTACATGTAGATTGCTCACAACAATGAGGGTGCAGAGCATCTCATGGCGTGAGCACAAGACAAAAGAACAGATTTCCAGAGACATTCCACTTATCTCTGCTACTGTTGCTCAACGCAGAGTACGCTTTGCTGGCCACTGCTAACGGGCTGAAGACCAGGTCATACTAGATGTGCTATGTTAGAGACTTCAGTGCCCTAATAATAGAGGATGTTGACCTCTCAACTACATTGACATGATTGGCAGAGACACGGAATCCAAAATTGAGGACCTTCCAAACAAGATGAGGGATAAAGACTCCTGGCGTGACGCTGTGGACGGGATCTCGGTTGCGACGGCTAAATGATAATGAGGTTGCCCACAGATCTCTACTCTCCATATCAATTACCTGTGAGTTGACCAACTGTTCCAAACCAAACTGTAGCCTACAGTTTGAATATGGTGGCGCAAGGAAGCACAATACACTGTACAATGTACCTGTGTGCTGAGCATTTACCACATGATAACAATTATTATAAATTATTGCAGGCTAACATAGTGTATCTACCATTCAAAACCAGTCAGACAAAAAGAATGTGCATAAAAGAAGACGTGAACCCTGAATGGGTGCATCCATGTACTGTAAGTGTACACATCCTACTGTATCCGTACCTATGTCATAGCCAAACAGGATCCCTCCCAATGCGGACATGATTGCAGCCACAACGACGAAACCAGTTGTTCCATCATCCTGGCGCTCAGCATGGGTCAAAGCCGCCATCTCATCCCATCCAACATTCAGTTCCTCCATGATCATAGGTCTGGGTGCACTACAGTACCCTGGACAGACTGTCTAGATTAGAAGCTAAGGGTTAGCATTGACGTCATTAATCTGAACAAGTTCTGAAAGAGCAAAAAGACAAGTGTACATGTAGGCTGTGGTTTGTGACACACCATGGCAGGTAATCTAATGTAATTATCCCTCCATAAGTGTGATTGATTAGAACGGTTTTTTAAATGAAATAACATAATGTTTTCTTTAACCCTCTTGCTGTCTGACCATTCCATACAATTCACTGTGGTTTTGAATGATAGATAAACTATGCCAGCCTGCAATATGATACCATGAGGGAATGCATGTACACATTACACAGTTAAGTTCTGTGCACAGTTGTGCCACCGTACACAACCTTGGCAGTCGAATGGTTTCAAATGGTTGGTCAACTCACTGGAAAATGTTGCCAAGAGTCACTGACAGTAGGAGGGTTAAAGAGCCATAAACAATACAAAGGTCTTCTGAATGTTTAGACTACATTTCCATAATGTTCATCATTCGCTGTGCTCCATTTCATAACCAGTCAATAATTTATCAACCTGTGAAAGCTCTTATATATCAACTTTGTGTACAGTTCAGTCATATCGTGTCTTTTTAAATACAGCCCAGATTTTGGGTCCAACAGTTCTCAAGACAAGCTTTGAATTGGTGGTTATTACATACATCTTGTAAACAAACAACATGTCAATAAAATAAAATATTTACATTCTGTATATTGACATCAACCATCTCCTTGGTTGCCGCAGTTTAGAAAAAAATATCCATTGATTACGGGAATTAATTTATATTATTTAGTATTAATAAAAGAAGAATATTCTTAATTTGGGGGATTAAAAAAAATGCAAAAGTGGGACTCGATCCTTGCACCTCCTGCTCTGAAAAACTTGGCCCATCCAAATTAATCATATTATTGTAATTAATAACAATATAATCCACTTTTAAGTACATGTTTAACCCTCCTACTGTCATTGACTCTTGGCAACATTTTCCAGTGAGTTGACCAACCATTTGAAACCATTCGACTGCCAAGGTTGTGTACGGTGGCACAACTGTGCACAGAACTAACTGTGTACTGTGTAAATGCATTCCCTCATGGTATCATATTGCAGGCTGGCATAGTTCATCTGTCATTCAAAACCACAGTGAATGGTATTGAATGGTCAGACAGCAAGAGGGTTAATGTAATGTGAGTAAATATTGCAAGCAGCATGGAGGATCCTAAAATTCTACCTCATGATCATGATGCAAATCCTACTTTGGAAATGTCGACTGTCATGACAGTCACTGTCAGTGAGTGTCACTAGTGTGCTAGTGATGTGGTGGTGGTGTCGGTGTTTGCTGTGTTCTGTTCATGGTCGGTATTTTTACTGTTAGTTTTACAACTCTCTACATAAACAATACAAATACAAGTATTTCAAAATAAGTTCAATTCAACCATTCAATTTCAACTCAAATAAAGGCAAACTTCACACCGAAGTTCTTACCAGCAGCGCCTAGCTCCACAACCTGTCTGACGTTATTCGTTATCTTCTCCTGTGTGTCATCATCTGTAAGTGTATTTCTTCATGGTTTAGTGCATCATGGCATTTCGTTGCTCTATGGTGTTACGGTTATTAACACGGAGGTACATGCACAGTACTACAATGCAGATCATAAAAGCTGTATTAAAACTGCTAACGCAGCATGGAAGAATGGAGTGAAAGTGCAAGCAAGTTGTATCAAAACATGAAACAACGGAGTAGTACTAGCCTACGTGGAGTACAACTGCAAGTGTCCTTGCTCTGGTGTACATGTACGCGCGTGAGCATACCATAGAGTAGCCCTATATAGGACTCTTCCTCTGTGCTGTACACAAAATAAAATAGGACTTTTTTCAGATGGCCTAATTCAGTCACTGTAGTGTAATACGAAAGTGAAAGGCCACCAGGGCTAACCATAGAGTTACAACCATGGTGTGTGCAAGTTAAAGTAGTTGGGTACTTATTAGTACACGTGTAAGAATAAACCTTCAAAACGTTTGGATACCAGATCAATTCACAGTTAAAGGGACTTTCTTTTAAACTAGACTCTCTTTTAAAGGGTCTTTTTTTTAAACTTGCCTCATAAAGTAAGGGGGAAAGTCTTTTACTAAATTAGGCCATCTGAAAAAAAGTCCTATTTTATTTTCAGGATAATAACACTGTAAAATAATATTTCTGTCATGCCAATTATTACAAATATGTTAATTCCATTTTAGGGAGTTTGCTTTTAATATCCCGCTTATTTAGAATTCAATCAAAGTGTCCGACTATAGAATGCAAAAATGCAAACTTGCTTCTAATATCAGCGCTCAACTGTTCTTTTATACCCTCTGTCCACACCTTTCATCAATGTTATTTTTTTCCCAGAAAAACTAGGAAAAAACAACATCTGGATGTTTGATTAATCATTTTGAATAATTATTACTCACTGGTTACAGAACACGAACAAACAACTAAGAGGAAGCATTGAACAATTTGCAATACATATGTTTGTATTTATTGTATAAACTCATCTCACACACGTATGATATGAAATGATGACACTTCTGGGATTTCTTCAACATCAAATTTTACCAACTGGAAAATATGGGTGCATCCAGAAACCATTTAAGTAACAAAAAGTACTGGATTACTAAACTGTGCAAAACTGTGCATTTATAAACCTCCATTATTGGTCATATAAAAATCAGACTTTAAATAAGACATGTTGTACATTGGTACTGCTAACTGACATTTAGGGGTGAAAGTTATACAAAAGGTGTATACAAGTATTTCACCATTGCTGTGGTCCAACAGTGTAAATTGTATGCGACAACAGTGAGGGCGCTGTACGGGCATGTGACACCATCTGCGAGGGGTCAATAACTATGGTGCATTACTACTGTGTTTTGCCTCAGGCACTTAAGATGATACAATGGGCCTTATGCATTGACGTCATCCCGTCGCCATCTTAGAGGCAAAACGATGATGAAACCATGGAAACCGCACATCTATGTATGCGCGGCACACAAAATGAGCTAAAGAGCAACCTTCTTCTGACCTCTAGCCGAGGGCGCCCTACAGAAATGACGTCATGTGCACAAGGTCCATAACACAGTAATTCACATCCCACCACACCCTCCCCCCGCCCCCAATTGCATTGGTTGACCACATCATTATGGGTCTCTGTATATGGTTACAATCTTTTGGATTATCCATGAAGGGATTGACAAGAAATGGTGTATAATCTATCCTTACACAATATGAGGAAATTAAAAGCGTGCAAGTGAAGTGATACGGTGACCCGTTGGTTGGTCTACCTTTCATAGAGTGGTGACACAACATTGGTTGCTGTTCTCATCTTGTACCTGCAAAAAGTACAGGATTTGGAGCTTCGGCTTAAAAAACATGGGATCTCAATGTGTTCCACTTCAAGTAATTGCTGACAAAGTCCAAATCAAAACAACTTGACTTGAGGCAACTTGTTCAAAAAATAAAACCAAAAAACAGGATTAAACAGAAATTCAGACTATTTAAAAAACAAATGAACTTGTAAAATATTCATTGTACCTTGCCTTCACAGACAGTGTTTCGGTCTTCATGGAAACTTATGGAAGTTCTGGAGCCCAGCTTGTGCACACTCTATTCCTTGAACAAATATACAAATATTTAAAATCTTGAATCCTAATTATTTCTTTATTATTAAAGTACAATTACCACAGTCTTTCTTGTTTAACAATTCTTAAGATCTTGAAAATTCTCCCTAGTGTGAAAAATTTACAACAAACCTCAACTGGGAAACCTAATCAATATTAGGTCAGCAGCAAAATAGTTACTAGGATGCGTTTTGAACCAAACATTATACAGGTTATGAAACCATCTCAGCTACCTCTAAACCTGTGCTGGTAATCTCCCCCATTTTGTCAACAAACTTACTCTTGGATGGGTAGAAATTGCTGCTAACTAATAATAAACTCACTAATCAGAGTGGGTTTGCATTAATTCACATTTTGAAATTGTTAACTTTGGATTCAAAGGTGGAATTTGAGAGGGTCATGTGGGTCTGGATTCCAAGACATGCAGAAGTTCTTATTTGACATGCCTCCTGGACTTAAGAAAACGCAGGAATTAAGAATCAAATATATTTTTGGCTAATATACACTGAGATGATGACTCAAGGATTTGAGTAATACTTTAGTCAGATCCTGCTGAGACGATGGAATTCACTTGAAGACTAAACCTACTCACTGAAAATGACAGTGCAGAAATCACTGTTGATTTGACAGTTAGTTCTCAAATATATTTGGAAGATACAAAAACCATCCTGTGATGATCTTGTTTACTCTTTCAAAGCTTGTGGCTACCAGGCTTATATTACAACAACATGAACATGTACCATGATAGCTTTAAAAACTCAAGGACCTGGGACTCCCTGTCACTGACTTGATGCTTAAACAGTACTTGGCTCAAAAAATGTTATGATCAATCTCCAGTTTCAGATATTAACAAACATGCAGCGTTTCTGAAAGTTCATTCAGCTCATTATACTCATAGAAAAGCATACACTTCGAGTAACATATTTCTGTTAAGGGCAGGATATACTTTTATTAATTGTCAAAGACTAGTATCCTCACTTGGTGTATCCCAACATACGCATAAAATGACAAACCTGTGAAAATTTGGCCTCAATTGGTCTTTGAAAATGCAAGAAAATAATGAAAGAAAAAAACACCCTTGTTGCATAGAATTATGTGTTTTCAAATGCCTGCCTGAAGCCTTTCTCAGATTCAAATATTTCAGAAAAAGTTACCTCTTTCTCAAAAACTACATTACTTCAGAGGGAGTCGTTTCTCACAATGTTTTATACTATCAGCAGCTCTCAGGGGCTCCTTACCAAGTAAGTTTTTTTTATGGTAATTGTGTTTCTTGAATAATTATCAAAAGTAACCACTGCCTTTAATATATTGGTGCATCAATGGCTGACGATTATCAATCCACATTACCACCTTCACAAAACCAAAAAATGAAAATACTGAGTTATGACATTTTCAAATTCTCCAATTCCATAGAGCTTCATAAGCACAAAAATCAGCTAAGCACAAAACAATTGTGCATACAAAGGAAAAGGTTTACCAGCCAAAATACCAAGTATATGTATTGTTTATGACTGGTTCCCTGTATATTTGTTCCTTAGCATCCAATGATTAGACTATCATTATTTTGAAATTGGGGCCTGGTTATCAGCTTTCAAATAATAATACACTATACTTTGTACCGCTTGCCATTCAATGCAATAAAACAGATTTGCATTTATACTTCACAAAGACTAAATTTTTATGAGGTGTTTATGTTTTCAATTCTTTATTATTATTTTTTTTTAGGGTTGTAACGTCCTTAAACAATTACACAGCACTTAAATATTTGTTAATTAAACACAAAACAAAACAAAAACTATTACATTTTTTATCCCAAACATGATTTTCCTGATTCCAAAATAAGCATAATTACATTGGCACTTGTTAAATATTAAACACATATTTACAGAGATAAACTTCTGACCAATTCTTATGTACAACTCTATTCCCTCCTTTCTTTCGCCTAACATGTTTATTTGCTAAGCAAAACTAAACAGGGAACCAGTCACAAACAGCGTGCAACAAAGAAATGTAGTAGTTGGGCAGGTAACCTGCATCTGCTAAAACACTGCTAAGCAAAATCTTGTTGATTGTGCGTAACCATTATACTTTCATTATGCAGTACATTTTAGAAGGACTGTGTTATACAACTTTGTACTAGTACTTATAACGATTTGTTATGTTCATTGTATGCACAAGTAATTATTTATACCATTTTCCCATGTATAACTTACAAGCAAGGGGCCAGACTACTTTAACTAACTCAATCAATATGGCTGTGGCTAATAACTTATGTGCCAAATGCTCCGTACAGGAGCAAAGACTCTTTCATAATGCCCTTAAACAGACTCCCAATTTAAATCATTGTTACCGATCTGGTAGGTAAGCCTTATGACAAACTTTAAAGTGTTTACTGTTAGGTGCAAATTCTACCTCTGAATGACTTAGTAAAAAGTCATCAATTGTTCAATTAGACATCCTTGATAAAAAAGTTCTTTATGGGCGTTGTTGTCTACTAAAAAAATCCTGAGAGCTAATATCAAACTTTTCATTCCTAACCCATCTGTCATTACTTATGTTCAGTAGTGCACTCTGAAAATATCTTTAGAGGGGGCTGGGGGGGGGGGTATGTCTTTAGCAGGTGTGGGGGTGGCCTAAAAACAGCAGATAGATGTGCCAATCGCCCCCCCCCCAGAATAAATCTGTCAATGCCCTAAACACTCCTTTTGGTAATAACTTCCCTTCAACACCCTCCCTGGTGTGTAATCTCTTATGCAATCAAAATATTTATTAGGCAACCAGTTTAAAAATGCCAAGAACAGTTTCCTTTTACCATTTCTTTATAGTACTAAGTTTAATACCAAGAATAAACATACATGTACTAGTACATGATTCCCCAATATAACTTTTTACTGATAACTTTTTACAATTTTGCTTCAACCTACACCACGTACGTCGTACTGTATGGTACCTTATGCTAATATTGATACTAAAAGGTTTTACATGCAAGTACCAACTTTTGGACAGTCATACTCTATACATTTTTCATTGTACATTATAACTAACTACCCCAAATCTTTGATTTGCCCGATTTAAGTGGACTCATTACTACATGTAGGCAATCCAGAGGCCTTAACAACCATACTTTCAAGCAGCAAGGCATAAAGACTTTCGGCTAATTTCATTAAGCTATTAAATAAGCACTCAAGAAATCATGCTTCAGAAAAATGGGCTACCAGCCAAAGATACGTTAATCATGACAACTTCCCTTGCTTATGACTGGTTGCAAACTACATATTTATTGATATTTTTTTAATCAATTTTTTGCTCAGGACAATAGGAGGTCCCCGATTGCAAGCGTTTACAACTTTAGACGGTCCCTATAGCAAACAAATTTGTCATGCAATATATCTACTTTGTAACAGTTTCATGAAATCTCATGCACAGATCAGTGTCCAAAGCTTAGGTTATCATGTTATTATGAGCTGAAGGATTCTTATGAAACGTCCCACTGCACCCCACAGGGAGTTAAGGTAAATGTTTACAATTGATGAATATGTGAATTATACAAATGTTTATATATGTAAAGTAGTTTAGATCTGTCATATGGGTCGGGTAAATATTTGAGGCACACACTCCTGGGTAACAACTTATAAGAATATACATTAACAACAATCACCTTACTAAATCTGTACAACTATTTATAATAATTACATCTCGTTATGGTGTTCCTTGAAAAGGAAAATAAAAGCACCAGTTTTAAATATATTTAAAGAGGTTAAAGGTGCCAAGTCATTGCACTTTCCCAGTACTATTCTATTCACTGAATGTTAACCTTTGACCTGTAGTACACTGTTATCTGCATAAATAATCACATGCCCTATAATCCCTACTTGGGCTGATTTTTCAAAGCTACAAGCAACATACTATCTTGCAGAATTGCAAATTACCCTGTAGAGCAGAAAATAGCAGAAATCAGTCAAAATAGAATTCATCTTGTGGCACTTATGTGGGTTTCCTTTTTCTTGAGAATGATTTTCTGAGCTTATGAAATAAATAGCTTTATGAGAGTTCCCAAAGGTCAGAGGTAAGAATTTGATGCAAAGTGAAAACACAACAACATAGCACCTTTAAGGGCTTGCCAAAAACACCAATGTCGGCTAGGGCTATGGCTACTAGGTCACTGGAACTGCTTGCTTGTTGTATTGGCTGACCACTACAGCCACAGCCACAGCCACAGCCACAGCCAACGCCTCCATTCCACCACAGGATAAACATTATGAATATTAATGTTAGATGCTGCTACTATATAACAATTAAAGTGAGTATTATTTCCAGACAAACTTCAGGCAAACTACATATTGTAACTCACACCTTGAGAACAAATTTCACAATGTTTTAGTGTAAGTCTGCAAATAACCAAATTGGTTCCATGCAACAAAAATCTATCTCAGAGTGAGAAGAATGTTTTTTCGTGTAGTTATAAATACTCTTGAAATTATTAATAGTACAATGAAACAGGGTTCAACCTCCACCTCAACCTCCACCTCAGCGTTCAACTGGAAATTCTTAGGGAAGATACAACCACATTGCCCTGATAAGGCGCTCAATGTAAACAAGAAAAAGACCATGACAACACATGTATGTTTTGTATATAAATATATTTGTTCAGTCATACAATTTGGTTTAAGTGCTTTGAATTGTCAGAGCATGGTACCCTGTCTTACAATGTACTTTTTTACATCCTCTTTAAAAGCATAATGAGAAAAGTTTGAGTCAGGGTACAATCCCAATAAGGCATTTAATACAACATATTAATAAGGCCAGTGGCATCACACAAGAACAGGGGATTTTCTCTCCCTCCCCAAACACACACAAGGCCCCTCCCCCATATTAAAACAATATCAAGTGTTGACATAATTGTATACACCTTAAATTGAGCTTTACATGTACATTGATTAAACCACTGACAAAACATTGGACCCAATCCCACAAAGTCGCGATGAAGAAGATAAAGCTTAATAGAACCAGTGGAGTCAGTCACATACAATGTTATGTCACATGATGTTTTCACTTGTAACAACTCTATGAAATTAGTTACAACTTTTTTATGAATCTTTTTTTATACAGCGACACAGAGTCATTTAGGTACCTCACACCTTCAACCCAGAGAAGAAAATTAAGTTTGCAATCTTCAGAACAACTCATTCTTCCTGGGCCTTTTAACAGGCCATTTCCACAATATCCAACCCTACTTTTTTGCAATTAATGTGAGAATAAGACAAGCAGACATAGGAGCCCTCCTTGCAGTCTGGTGCAATTGGGCATTAACCATAAATAACCACACTACATCAGCAACCTTTTCTGATGCACACTTCATGGGCCATAAAACAGGCCACGTTCACAAAAATTAAGAAGTAGTAAGAACGAATGAGATTTGTCTGATGGAAGACTACATTTCCTGCTTGCAGTCATATCAACAGTCGGTATATCAAATTGGGTTGTAGATTTCATCTTTGTCAACTCTTCCTGGGCCATTAAGTGGGCCTCAGTCACAAGAATTTGGCACAGGTGGCAATGTGCACAACCTGACTGGGTCACTTCTTGCTTAGAACAAGGGCGATTAAGTTAGTTTGCTGACAGCCTTAAATTTATCATGCATCCTGGGCCTATATGCAGGTCTTGTTGGCAGTTGTCAATCTAATTCTTGGCACTAACAATTGAGACTGAGTATCCTGTCCAATTAGATATTATCCTGGGCTTTTGCGGTGTAGTACTTATCTGCTAGGAAGGGAGACATTTCTTTTAATCTTTATCACACTTCCTGGACCCTTCAGCAGGCCTTTTCTGAATTGTCAGGTAGGTTCTTGGCACTGTCAAACAAGATCTGCGCAGTGTCAGTAGACATCATCCAGGAGTTGTGGTGTAGTACTCTGCTATTAAGGGAGACATTTCTTTTAATCTTTATCACACTTCCTGGACTCTTAAGCAGGCCTTTTCTAAATTGTCAGGTAGGTTCTTGGCACCGCCAAACGAGATCTGCGCAGTGTCAGTAGACAGTAGTACTCTACTATTAAGGGACGTATTATTAAATTGGTATTATATTAAATGGTATCCTGTGCACTTAAGCGGGCCGTGTCCACAGCATCCAGAAGGTTCTTAGCATCCACAGCGAGTATGTGTCCAGCAGAGAGCATGCCTTTCTTGTAGTCCTGATCCAGGGTGGTAGTAGCATAGCGTTGGGCAAGCTTCATGGCATTGATGAGCTCAGCCATGTCCGAGCTGAGTACTTTGTGAGCCATCTGGATGCTTCGGTGCGTCTGAGGAGGGAGGGAGCTGTACAGACCATCTACGCTGGCCAGGAGGTTCTTCAATGACAAGCCGACATCCTGATGGAAGAAAATGGAATCTCTTAATGACAGAGAATAGATAGAATCATAACACTAAGCTCCTTGCTTATAGTTGGCATTAACCCTGTCATCGCAGAATGCAATGCTACGCCAGAAGTGTCTGAAACAGAATTTTTCAAATTCATTCAATGCACACATTGACCTGTAAGCGAAGAATGGTGATCGCAAGCACAGATTTCCTTCCCTATGGCACTTGGATAAAGAAGGATTTTGGACTGTAAGGGTTAAAGCAATGTAGAGAGGTTCCAATATGTTTGACTCTGCACAAGACTTACACGGTCTTCAGAAATAATACCAGTTTTCGTTGTACTATATTCCTAAAGGGAAGATTCTAAATGAAATAAGAGTGTTCAGAGTTCAGAAACACGTTCTGAACAGCTCCAAGAAGTTGGATTCTAGGTTTGTGTACCTTAACTAAGTTGACATACTGCTCTGATCGGACTGCGTGTACCATGTTCACCATCTCCATTACAGCTCGTACAACCTGAGTAGTGTTCTCAAATACCTCATCATTAGTACGATCTAAATCCATAGTAGGACCAACCTGGGTAATGGGAGGAAAAAACAACATTACTATAAAAAAACAGCATTAAGTTTTTGATTAAACATATAAAATGTTTCTTTCCATTTTAGTTTTAAATTTCAAGGTTACATATATGATTAGTAATCATAAAAATATAAGTAGTGTCATTTTAAAGTTTATAACTGGTCAGTGGCAGGATTCAAACTGGGGTCGACAAAGGTTAAAGGCAATCAAGAAATCACTGAGCCATCCTTGTAATGGTTCATTACAGGAACCGCTCTCCCGACAAAGACTAGAGCAGGGACGTCCAAACTTTAAGAAGACCAAGACAATTATTATGAGAATGATACCCAATATCGGATATCATTCTCACTACAATTTGGAATCATGTGGCGTGTCGTGGCTAGTTCACTGGACCCATTCTCTGGTGTTGTCAGCAGGAGAGTTGTGGGTTCGAATCCCGATCATGACGCTGTGATCATGTGCCCTTGAGCAAGGCACTTAACCATAATTGCTTTGTAAAAAGTTGGGAAGGTTTAAGTGCATTCTGCTCTACCAGCCAGGCTCCTAGTGGATGATACCCATGTCTACATCCTTACGGACTGTGAAGGGGGTAACGGCTGTTTCAGCCCCAGGAGTAGGTGGCAATGTGCCCCTGTTGACAGTTGATTTGGGTCAACAGCCCAAATCAATTAAGTGTAGCCCTTACCTTGAAGTGGCCATCAAACCTTGTGAGTTAGGCGATATCTCATAAAAAAAATCTCATATATTAAAAGTATCTAATGGTTCCAATAAAGAACCGGTGGCTTCCATCACACTCATTGATAGTGAGATTACATACTTAGTGAATCGACCACAATGCAAATCCTTCAATCTAACCTACCTGTACAGGTTGCTGAGGCTGCTGTGGTTCCTCGACCCTAGGAGCCTCAACAGGCTTTACAGGTTCAGGTATCGGCTGACGATAATCTACAAATGAGAAAAACATCAAGGACTTATTTTCAAGATCATACAATGAAATAAATTATAAGTTCATTCGTTTACATCATTTGTTAAAAAAACTTTTCATCCAAACAGCTTCAATTGATTTAAACATTGTCCACATACCATTGGTAACTAGCAGAAAGGTTAAATGTTGAATTTTAGAACCAAAGTACACTACTGAAACTTCCTTCCTTGTCTTCTCTCCTTGGATATACTTGGCTAGTATAGTGATTAAGTTCGCTTTTCTGAGAATCCTTGGCTTCGCAATTAATAAATAAATAAATAGTTTTGGGTTGAAGAAAGAAAAATTGACTAGAGAGGGATTTGAACCTACGACCTCTGGACTAACGCTCTACCAACCGAGCTATCTAGCCCCATGTTGGCGGTCTCCCTCTTTTGTCAACATCTCTACCCAGTCAGGTTCCCTTGTGGTTTATTAAATAAATAAATCAACAAATGAATATTTTGACATCAGGGTTGGCTTTGGGATTACAAGACATTTTGAGGAGTGTTGACTGATGTACTTACCAGCAGGCTGATGGTAGGAACTAGGCCTGTCAAATGGTTGATACAATGGCTGGTTGGCAGGATCATTATTCTGAAACAAGTATTGAGGAAACAACTATTAGATTTGAAGCATTGCATGGTGGGGGAGATCAATGGAACAGGTTTATGGGTGGCAACCATGTATCAATCAACCTACTACATTAAAATTAGTCATCTCAATTTCAGTTCCTTCAGAAAAGATGTACTATTTGTATGATGAATTTGAGGGTTTAAGCAGCTTTGTGAATTGGGCCTTGGTTGGCTTTAATATCATTATGGTTTTGTCCGCAATAGTTTTTTAAGGTAGTTTTGATCAATGCTTAACAAACCTGATGTTGATGACTGCCATTCTGTTTGTTGTTGAAGTCATTTTCCTTCACGTCTGGTCTCTGCAATAATCAGAACAGTCACAATAACAAGGGTATGATTTTACATGCATGAGAATTCCAGCAAAAATATAGTCTCCTCTTTATCAAGAAATTTACAACTAATTAATGTACAGGATAATTTTGGGTCTAGCAAAGTAAAATTGACTAGAGCAGGATTTGAACCAACGACATCCGGATTAACATGCCGGCGCTCTACCGACTGAGCTATCTAGCCCAATGTTGCCCTTACTAGGGAGACCGCCAACATAGGGCTAGATAGCTCAATGAAAGAAGTAATTAAACAAGCGTGGTAATGTGGTGCTACAGGCGGTTGTAAGGGTACAATGGATCAAGAAGACCTCAATGCGCAAATAATGATTTGAGAGAGGAGGGATCCGATTAGAACAATCAGAAAGCGGCAACTGAATTTTGTTTGGCATGTCATCAGAAATGATAGACCGGAAAGACTGGCCATTGATGGGCGAATTGATGGGACCAGAGCAACAGGGCATCAAAGATAGAGACTCATGGAGGGGTTGGCATTGGCACTTCTGTGGTGGATATCGTATGTAGGGCCAGAGATCAGATAGGTTTGAGGTGTATGGTCGCCAACATTTAGGATCTAGCAAGGCAGATGAAGATGAAGTCATGTTTTCATATCAAGACTGACCAGTACTTGCTCGCTGGATGCTAGCCATCTCGAGTCTGCCTCACTGTCTAGTCTCTGCTGCCTCAGCTTCTCTTCCATTCGCTGCATCTCGTTCAGATGCGTCTCCTCAGGCAGCTCAAAGTGCTGCTCAAAGTGCTGCTCAAAATGCTGCTGCTGCTGTAACCTCTCAATGTCAAGTCGTTCCTGCAGGTCAAAGGTCAACATGTAAATATGGTGTAAGAGGTTTTTACACACTGTCTGTGTCAGATTTCTTTCTAGACTTTTGAGCACATATTTTTAATTGTAATTTATCAATGCACTAAGGGGCAGAGATTTTAAAAATTATTAAACGACAATCATACACTCTTAAATGGCCATGTCACACAGGGCAATTTGTTACAGGCAACTTGGAGGCAACCACTTACACTGTATGCAAAAAGAGCACTTCGGCAGCACAAGAGACATTCCTCTTGCTGTAACTTCACTATCCCCACAGAAATAATGAGAAAACTGAAATTTGAATGAATGTTCTTATTGGAGATGGCCTGGAACTGGTTGTGTTATGTGACATAGCTTTATGATTTAAAGAGAAACATATCAACCATCACAACAGGGATTGATCTTTCCTGCTCAGCTGTTGTGAAAAACACAAGACAAATCTGTTTGACAGCACAATGGGGGAATGGGGGATGCTAGGCGGCTCTTGACATACAAAGTCAATTTTTACTGTTCATGTTATTTTCAGCATGTGCGCATTTCTGAGCACAGTGGATTCACCCAATACGTCGGCTGCCATCTAGCATCGTGACTAAGTCTCCCATTGTCTATGAGGAGGATGAATCTGAGGTTACCTGGTGCAGCTGTAGGTCAGCAGGCATGGGTCTGATACCCCTCAAGGCAGCCAGCTCCTCTGGGGGTTTGTGACCCATGTAAGGACCCTTGATTGTACTCGTTGCCTGGTAGTGATTGGCTGTAGCCTCGTACACAGCGGCTGAATTGTGACTGGGACCGGGGTAGGTTGGAAAGCCAGGTCTTGAAGGCTAGAAGCAAAACAATTATTTGAGGATATTACAATTACACTGTTCCAGATGATAACAATTTATGTTGTTTTGGGAAAAATACATATGCAAGTTTGAAATTGTCAAAACGTTGTATCTCGCTTAAAGGAACATTACAGAATTGGTTTTTGCTAACAAAACAGTTGCTGGCAGTGTAAGCACTTTACGTAATCCACCATATACATACACTGACAAACCTGTAGAAGTTTGAGATCGATCGGCCATCTGGGTCATGAGAAAATAGTGAAAAACCGATTACACATTTGCATGAAATCATATAGATTCAACAAATGAATGAAACGCTCACTGAGCGATAAACTCCAATCGGAAAATTAGTTTATTCATTTCTCATCAAATATGGCATTTCAGACAGAAATATTTCAAGGGATGTTTTCTACTATCATCATCATTAGACCGTGATCAAAAGTATATTTTAAAAGTTTTTTTCTTACCAATTCTGTAATGTTCCTTTAAAATAGCCCAGTTGTACACACAAAACAAGTACGTGGCGAGATACGACGTTTTCGCACAGAACGTTTTTGTGTGAGATTTTTCGCAAAATCGAGATGCAACGTTTTTGCACTGACACGAGGACATGTTTTTGTCTTACCTTGGGTGGTGGATCATCAGGGAAACCCCACGTTGATGCAACTCGCCTCCTCTCAGTTTTCATCATGGACTCCTGCTGCTCGACCTCCTCGTCACGAATCTCACTGTAAAGAGGTCAGAGGTTAAACTGTCAGGTCACAATAGGTCAGAATGCATTACAAATTCACAATGCGTGTCATTATAATTATGTCACACCAGAAGAGTATATGGATGATAAGGCATCAGTTTGGCAAATGTACTGCTGTTCCCTATCATAAGCATAACCAGTAAAAATTGAATTGCAAACGGCGACTACAGTTTATACACAGCTGCACAAAACAAAAAACCTAATTTAGCAAAGTGTTATGACATGGTAATTAGCCTGTTTTCCAATATGTTCAGAACTCTGATCTCCTGAGAATTGAAAATATTACAGTCTACTTTTTCAAATAATGAGCCAAACTCACTTCAATCTGAGCTTAAGATCTTGAAACGTGGGTCTCTTGGAAGGTTCATATGACCAGCATATTGTCATGACACTGTACAAGGTAGGTGGGCAGCCTGCTGGCATGGGTAGCCTCTCGCCATTCTCAATCCGACCGATAACATCGTTATTCTTTACACCTTGGAATGGTTTGACACCATACATCAGAATCTCCCACATACACACCCCTGCAAAAAACAAAAACTCATTATTGGTGTCTCCTTCTATTACTCTGTTTCTATCGTCATCCAATGTGGACAGTTCTCAGGTAATTGATAATGTTATTTATATATGTATATTTTCATATTTTTATGAGATATCGCCTAACTCACAAGGCCGGACAAGCCAATTCAAGGTGAGGGCTACACTTAACTGATTTGGGCTGGCAACTCAAATCAACTGTCACCAGGGGCATGTTGCGACCTACTCCTGGGGCTGAAACAGGGTTATACCCCCTTCACAGTCCGTAAGGATGTAGGCATGGGTATCATCCACTAGGAGCCTGGCTGGTAGAGCAGAATGCACTACCTTCCCAACTTGTTACGAAGCAATTATGGTTAAGTGCCTTGCTCAAGGGCACAAGTGTCATGACTGGGATTCAAACACCAGGTCCTTTGAACTACACCGCTCGGCCATGACACGCCATTTATTGTTTATTTAAAAACCAATAAGTGATGAGATTACACACATGTATAGTATTTATATCATAGGATTTATGCAGTGAATGACAAAGTCAAGAATTAACTGATGTGAGGATTAAGGCTTTTCATGGCTGACAAAGACATCAAATGAAATCTTTTCAGATCACAAAGTAATGACCTCCTTATCAAAGAATGAAGAAGTGGTGGCTCTAAACAGCGCCTGAAGGTTCTTCAACATTTCAACATGTGTGCCTCAGATGACCACAATTTAAGTGGTATGACTTTCATGACAATAGATAGGTTGCAATATGGCGTAAATCGGCCATCTTTACAGGTGATTTGGAACACAGAACGGCGTGTAGCACGCTGGCATTTCACAAAACTCATTGCATGATTGGTAATCGAGCAGCGGGCTGCGATAATAATTTGAGCACTTGACGTGCCTGCAAGCCGAAATGCAATTTGCCCATTAAGATGGCTTCTATTGGGAAGTATCTAATGGTGCATAAGACTACCCTACTTTATAAAGAACCTTTACCCTGAAGCATTTATCTTATAGTATTAAAATGAGGTTGTTGGTCATGATAAATCAGAAGGACTAAACGCCAAACACTTACCAAACATCCACACGTCACTCGCTGATGTGAACCTCTTGAAGTTGATAGACTCTGGAGCCATCCACTTGATGGGGAGCTTACCCTTAGATGCTTTAGATTAACAGAGAGAAGACAGGTTACTAGATAAAACCAGTACATGAACTGACCAAAAACAGTACATGAACTGACCAAAACCAGTACATAAACTGACCAAAACCAGTACATGAACTGACCAAAAACAGTACATGAACTGACCAAAACCAGTACATAAACTGACCAAAACCAGTACATGAACTGACCAAAACCAGTACATAAACTGACCAAAACCAGTACATAAACTGACCAAAACCAGTACATGAACTGACCAAAACCAGTACATGAACTGACCAAAACCAGTACATAAACTGACCAAAACCAGTACATGAACTGACCAAAACCCAGTACATAAACTGACCAAAACCAGTACATGAATTGACCAAAACCAGTACAAACAGTAATAAACAAAACAGTGCATGGACTGAACAGTAAACCAAATGAACAAGAACATTGAGACTGACACTTAAACAAGTTTTTCTTCCTACACGTAGCTCATTCTTTACTTCTGGTCGAATTCAATTTCTGTATACATAGACTTTCCATCAAGGTATCAACTTCCTTCAGCAACTTCATGTAAAGAAACCTGGTTTGAGAACAGATAATGCTGGACAGAGAATGTGTCTCACCTTTGTAGTAAGAATGATCGTGAAGCAATCTGGACAAACCAAAGTCCCCCAGCTTCACGTTATCTTTGGCTACAATTAGTATGTTACGTGCAGCAATATCTCTGTACAAAAGAAAGACAGTTTGCAATTAATAATCAATCAGTCCATTTACCATAATAGAGAATGGGGCATCATTGTTGCTATGTAGTCTAGGGTTTAAACAAGGTTTAAATAATGCATCTTCACATCCCACTTTTTCAGAAAGTTTGATAAATCAAGCTGTAACGGCTGACTTGCTCTAGAACTAGACGCATAAGCAATGGGCTCTTCAAATAACCATATCATTCCCGAATTTAAAGATGTGTGCATCCCCTTCACAAGATTTGGCTAAACCACAACAGGTCAATAATATGAGATCAATGCGCCAAATTGTTCCATAGGAACGCAACCAGAAAACTTGAAGTCGAAACATTGTATGGTAGAAACACTATCCAAAGAGGTTTGAGGTTGCATTTTATAGATACAACTATAGCTTCTTAAACTTTTGCAGGCTCTAAAAAGAGCAAACGTTGTGACAACTTAATAGTTTGAAGCAGTTATTTATAGCCCGAGCAAGCCTTGTGGGTATTGAAACACGTTTGAGAATCTTGGGATCCAATAAACATTTCTTTAATGTGTAAAGGAAACCAAATCAGGCACTTTAGCATTTGAATACAGGCGAGACTTGCTCAAGTCTATTAGTACACAACCTACTCTTTTCAGAGCCACCACAACTGTAACCGACATTGAAAGAATACAAAACTCTCTAATTTGAACAATGTTTGGTAGGATTTTCTAATGTAAAAATATCAGAGATATAACTTAAGCGGTCGATCAGTATGCTCTGGTTGTCTTTACAGAACAAAACATTTATTTGTTACGTCATTAGCTCTCTTACAAAGTGACCACCACAATCTTATTATGGTGTGTCATGTTCTACTCTCTTACCTATGTACAAATTTCTTACTCTCTAGGTATGAGAGTGCAGTACTGAGTTGATAACAATATAACATAAGATTGGATAGGCAAAGCTCTGACAGATGCTCCTGAAGAAATGTCCGCATCTAAGCATAAAATAAAAGTCACTTTATTAAAACCATTTCAAACACAAGACACAACAGCTTTGTTTTGTATCAAGAATTTGTGTCCGGTGATGCACAAACAACTGGACCCAATCAGCCATTGCCGAAATTGCCAAAATATTGAATATTGCGTTTGAGACGGGTTCTCTGCACAATTTTGCTTAGTTGTGATAATTACTTGAAAGTTTTTCTGCTTTGCAACTCTATGAAATTGAGTTTTCACTGAGGATGTGACCGAATTAATGGCTTAGACAGATGGCTAGATTTGTTTTCTTTAAAACTCTCAGTACATTGAAACAAAGTATAGCACGGTTGGTGCACACACCCTTACGGATGGTTGCTTGTGGGGTCCTCCTACGTGTTCTATTATTCCCTTTTCTGAAGAATTCTCCTAAAGTCCAAGTTAAACAACGATTACCTTGTAGGGTTTAATGTTCCGTTGTGTTTTGGACCCAACAAGGACCCATGCGTATTCCCATGCACGCTAAACAAAGGAAATTTCAGGTGGATACTTCTGTCAGGCATCCAGCTGCCGGCAAAAAAATGAGGGCGCTCTGATCCGGTCCTAATAAACCGTCCCCCAGAAAAATTTGGCATGTATACCAGTCATCCGACATAAAGTTGTATATCCAAATTAAGTAACATACCTCTCCAAATGGTGCCAGTTCCATGACAATCCAAATAGGTGGCTCTGTACAGACCCCAATCAGCTTAATGATGTGTGGATGATCAAACTGCTTCATTATATCTGATGATATCAATCACACAGGTCAAATCACTTGAATTGAAAACTGAATTGAAAACTGAACTTAGATTTTCAGTTATTTCTTTGGACCCACCCATCCACAATTTCGAAAAAAGATTGAAATTTTCAAACATTTATTATTCTGAATGGCCCTTAACATACAAAATACTGTTTCACTCATCATCTGTTCAAGCTGAAAAAATGTACAATTTTACATTCAATTGACTTCATAGAACATTTAAATGCTACCATAATGCTTACAATAATTAATTTGAGTAATCGTTAAATTAATCAGAATCCACTGTGCAATAGGATTGACATCTTTGTATTCTCATAAACTGTTCTAGGCCTCATGTCAAAGATAGTTTGTCCAATCTGCAATATCACAAGGGTAAAATCTTCAGGCTTCATGTTTGATGTTTCAGCATCAAAGGGCCCAAATTCATAGAGCAACTTTAAAAGCAGAAAATAGTGCTGAACAATTTGCTATTCAGCGAAAATGAGCAGGATACCAGTCACAAATTGTACATGTGACACGGTACTTTGGTTGTCTAGAAAGCAAGCACTTAGCTACTTTTTTGTGCTTAAGCAGCTCTATGAAATTGGGCCCTGTTTAATTTTTGAATCTTACAAGCTTCTTCCAGGAATTTCTCTCCGAGTGTTTCGGTGCTCTCCACTTTGCACGTTTTAATTGCAACCTCTATTGGGTTTCCCTCCTGGAAGAGTAAACAAACGTATGAGTTATTCATGTCACTGACATAGTTTTACTGACAAATGTCACATACATACCATTATATAATAGACTGGAAAAATACAAAACAAAATATACCTTCAGCAAAACATAGTTAAACATCCACAAAGAGAAAAAGCCAATTGTACAACAAATTGCAAATTTGAAACAAAATTTGTTCCATGCTGGTGTGGATGTGTGGCATGGCGTGGCCGAGCGATCTAGTCCATCGGACTCGAGTTCTGATGGCTGAATCATCAGAGTATGGGTTCAATTCACAGTCATGACACTTGTGTCCTTGAAAAAGGCACTTAACCATAATTGCTTTACTAAAACTAGGTGTATAAATGGAAACCTGTGAGGGCTGAGATAGTGCCGTGTTAGATTAACCCCATAGAGCAATAAAAGCAGCTTTTAGGTTGTATGCTCCCAAGAATTGAGAAAAGTATGCCCAATGAACAGGGACAATAATGCTGTAAAGCACCTTAATCTAGCTACTGGGATATGTGAGCTATATCAGAACCGCGTACTATTATTATTCCTGGTCAAATCAAAGTAGTGTTTGGGATCGAGAATTCAAACAGCTCACAGTTTCAACTACAATAATGTACCTTAAGTTCAACATGGCCTTGTTTCTGTTCCTACCTCATCTTTAAAGGCACCTTTATGCACATCACCAAACTGTCCTTCTCCGATGGTTGAGATTAAGGAAACCTGATCCCTAGGTATCTCATAGTCTTTGGTTGCAGGTAAGGCATAGTCATCATCCTCAATAATCTCTGCATAGTCATCAGAAAGGGCTGTGTACAAAACATTAAATGAAGCAAATATTAACTACTGCAGAAGGCAGAGTATCAGTATCAAACAAACTAACAGCCTTGTGCAACTTCATTCCCATCTTTTTTCCCCCAGCATTTTGTGTACAAAATAATGAAGGAAGCAAATATTAAATACTGTCGAAGTATATGAGAGACAGAGTATGGAGTTGAGGTTATTTTTTTGAAAAACGTTGATCATGTGTACAGTAACTTCAAGGGAGTTATTCTGCAAACTCTGTAAATGAAGATAGTGTTTTAAATCAAGGGATCAGCATCGTAAAAAAAAGGCGGCCAGCATACAAAGTTCTCAAGACGCACACTATTGTAAACTGGTAAAGATAAAAAGACTACCTTCCTTTAAGTTTTGAAAATGCTGTTAAAATACCTGACTGTGTGATGTGTTTCCTTCTACTAGTACTGACTTTAACTTCAGTGTAGTTCTCAACACTGTCTTCACTGCTACAAAGAAAAAGAACAAAAATAACCAAGTTTACAAGACACACTCCTATGACAAGGATCAAGCTGTAACTACGAGATCTCTTTAACATAAACTGAAATTATAATTTAAAATTGAACATGGTCATTCTTTTACGAGAACATTTCACACTTAACACAATTGTTTGTGTAAAGCAGGCCAAGTACAAACTTCTTGGCAACATCTGATAACATTAGTATCTGCCAGGAAACCTTGCATAGCACGCGATATGTTACTATTATTACACTACCTGGTATTGAAACCAAAAACAACTCAAAAGCAGATGAAATCACTGTATCTCAAGAGCTTGAGGAAACTCTATTGGCAAGGGTGCTTGCTATGATTCAAAACCACCAGGGTAAACCTTAGCTTCCTTTTAAACTTGTGTATAAAGAGTCAAGGTATCAGACTTAACAAGTCCGACAAAAACACATACCATAAACGTAGTCTAAGATTGAAAGTACAGGTATGCCTACTCTAAACAAATGCTCTTGGTTATTTTCCTGACCTACAACATAACATCATCCAAGTTACTGAACATAGGATACTAATTTGATATGGTTTGAGGCTACAAAGACCGAGACATATTCAAAAAAGAGTGTCAAAATATTCCCTGGCGCCTATATATATATACTTTATAAGCTTGTAAAACACAATAAATCCATTTGATATATGGCCTACTTCATTTGTTCCTTCACTATTGTTGCTGTTTGCTTCTTTGTGAGTGTTGAATCTGGTTCTGTCCTGACTGGTGCAGTTTGGTTCTTTTTTAATATTGAAATTGGTTCTGTCACAATGTTGCAGTTTTCTTTTTAGTTAATATTGAAGCTGGTTCTGCCATGAATGTTACTGTTTTCTTCTTTGGCAATGTTGAAGCTGATTCCGCCATGAATGTTGCAGATTGGTTCTTTGTTAATGTTAACGCTGGTTCCGTCGTGACTGTTGCAGTATGGTTCTTTTTTAATATTGAAATTGGTTCTGTCACAAATGTTGCAGTTTTCTTTTTAGTTAATATCGAAGCTGGTTCTGCCATGAATGTTACTGTTTTCTTCTTTTGTAATGTTGAAGCTGATTCCGCCATGAATGTTGCAGTTTGGTTCTTTGTTAATGTTAACGCTGGTTCCGTCGTGACTGTTGCAGTATGGTTCTTTTTTAATATTGAAATTGGTTCTGTCACAAATGTTGCAGTTTTCTTTTTAGTCAATATTGAAGCTGGTTCTGCCATGAATGTTACTGTTTTCTTCTTTGGTGATGTCGAGTCTGGTTCTGCCATGAGCGTTGCAGATTGTTCCTTCATCAATTGTACATGTAGAGCTGGTTTTGCTCTTATCATTGCAGCCTGTTGAGCCACTAATGCTGAGTCTGTTTCTATTGGTTCTTCCGTTTTTAATGTAGCAGTTTGATTTCTCTTTGGCATACACGTTGACTCTTTCCCCTCATCGTTGAGTAACATCACATCCAGTTCAACCACATCCACCAAGACCCATTCCATGTCATGGTAAGCATACTCCAAATCAAGATCAATAATTTCCACAACAACCCAAGCCATTGTTCAATCAAAACTCCACAGCAAGATTTCGTAGAAGAATCCTTTATGATCCGAGTGCGCTATCCCTCCAAACTTTCACAGTGTTTGCAGAAAAAGGAAAAGCATTTATCAAGCCTAAAATGGAGTCGCCAAAAACTCTGTATATGTATGGCTGGCCATACAATTCATAAAAACATCTGTATCCAATGGATGTCAGCAATTCACTGAAGGTAGTGCCATTGTGAGATCAGTTTTGTACAAGTTTATCAAGGTTTATGGTCAAATTTTCTAAACAGACAGATCATTTGCTCTGACTAATTCTGACCCAAATTTGTAAACAACTGACCAAAGGTATGGAGTCTGACACCAGCAGTATGAGACTACATGTATTTCCCCTGTGGTTTAACCAAAGGGTTTGTCTAATGAGAAAAAATTAGTCATGACTCAAAAGATGACACTGCTATTTACCACAGGGGTTTTCCCTTGGTTGTGACTTTGAAATGGTCATTCACACTCAAACATGGATCTGTGAGCTGTGTGGTTGTACGTATGATGTCAACTATATGACTCATGATACTTTGTACACATAGTTGACTACTCAAGGTAAAGGATAAGGAAAAAGTTTTAGAGGACCTTGTTTTTTATGTCACAGCAAGAAAGCACGATTATTTACTACAAGACTTTCCCATGCCTGTGATTTTAAAGCGTTCATTCTCGCACACATCATAGGGTCTGAGTGGTGCATGTATGACATCAACTACATGACTCATCATGACATAACTATTGTACTGAACACATAGTTGATAACTCAAAGGGTATGACTAAGTTTTTCATAAAAACCACAAACAAATTAAAAGTCCTTGATGATTTATTAGGAATGAATACTAACAGGAACTATTTCTCAGGATGATTGACAACACTGCCAATTTTTTCAGAGTTTTGAGTTCTCCTATCTTAATCAAAAAGAGGAAAAACATTGTCAGAGCAGGGAAGGAACTATTCTGAAATTCCTGTATAAAGGTTAGCAATCTATCACTGCTCACATGCATGGCATCCCATGCTTCGTCCCTCGGATTACAGGTAAAGCCGTAGGTCCCATGTGTTGTTACGATGCACGTAAAAGACCCTAGTACCCTTATCCCTAAGAGAAGGGGTTCCCCGCAGGGTTTGTATAGCAGTGCATTTATCTTCAATCATATGAAGGCTGCACTCAAAAAGGAAGAAGAAGAAGTTACTAAGTTGGTATACAAAGACTGACAAGTGTAGTGCAGGCTAAGTCAAACTTGCTTCTTGGGTGGCTTGGTCACCAAGCCACCACTGGTGGGCTTGTCAAAATTGAGCAACCTGCCTCAGTGTAACGATGTTTACTTCCCACTGCAATCACACGGCCTAGTTAAGCTAGCTAGTCAAATGTACAGTTAACTAGCCCCTAAAAAGTACGCAGGGAAACAATGCCTTAACAACAAAATAAAAACAAACAGATAGCATTGACATTCTCTTTCCAACCTCCATACTCCCTTTTTTCTGGTAGACAGAAATGCTTATATTCTGTCCTGACCACATTTAAATTAGCAGGTTGTTTTGAAATTACACCAATCACTTCCTCTAGAAACACAGATAGTGCAGCAAATAAAATGGTTTCCTGCTCCACCTAGTCGGAAGGGATTGGCTTACTGCATAAGCAAATACAAGATAAAGGGAACCGGCTATTAATGGAAATGACACCGACACTCCTTTGGTTTCCTTTCACCGACGTGTGTAAAGGATTGTGTACTCAGTACTTCCCAAAGGTCCGTGCCAAAAAAAATCCCCACTGCAAATTTAACATCCATTAAACTCATTTGGTTTGACATGAAAAAGGAAATGGTTGCCCTTATTCTATTAATAGAAGTTCCTCATGCTGCAGCCAACGTTGTCATGGTCCGAGAGTGCTATACAGCAATAATAATGACTGATTCTCAATTATACCTGAAAGGAGTCAGACTATTTCTACCTCAAGCCTCTCCATGGTTTAATACACTGCTGAAGAAAGATAAGATGTCCATGCCATAGTAAAGGGAAGAAGGTATGATGGAAATGAGAATTGAACCCTCTAGAGGTTCCATGAAACGGGAAGACTAAAAGTAAACATATTTGTTATGGGATTCAGTCATACATATAGGTCTCCTGGCGATGACTAGAGCAAGCTAGTCGAAACGCTGAGACCAAAAAGAACTCACTCCGCGGCAGTGAAGTTAATTACGAGAAGTCCCCTCGATCCACAAAGCTTAAGTAGTAGTCCAGGCCGATTTCCTACCTTCCGCACAGGTAGTAGTTAATAAGCAGGACAGTTCTTTTCAGAACTGAGAAGTCTCATGAATTCTGAAAATCAACTCCGCGATAGTAGAACAAATAGCAAGACAAGTTCTCTTAAGAACAAAATCTACACAGCCCAGTAGATATACATATGGTGTTACCGCAAACTGAATATAGATAGATACCTCACCATGCCTCAAGAACCATATACAGTACATAAGTTTACCCTTTAGAGACTCCATGTATGAACTTTTGCATCTGTTTCACCATATGCTTAGACACTAGTGATTTTACTGATTTGTTTACTTGCTTTTTCCATCTGGCAGAAATATCCACACACATAAACAAACATTAACATAAATTTTGTTTTGCTTTAGAAATTTAGATGCTATTTTAAAACCCTGTCAATTCAGGACATGGCCAACTTTGACTGTTTTGTGGCTGCAATAGTATATAATAGCTTAATCATTATAATCTTACACAGGGAACCAGACTGTAATAATTGTCTGACTTACTCATTCTCTTGGGGAAGTGATGGCAGAGCCCTGTCCCCTTCTGCAAAAAAACAAACAAGTTTAATATCATGATCACGTAATTATATAAATTAAATAGAATCATGAGACTTTCTGAGCAACCATTGGGTATTTCTAAATAGCCCAGAAAGATCAGACATTCTGATTGGTCGAAAAACCTTAAAAACCTGGAGCCTGCTTTGAGAATCCCGACCAGATGTATGTTTAAAATTTGGTTATCGATTAATCTTTTCGCGAGTTATGCTGTGCTGCAATGACGTAGTGGTTTCCAGTTTTTGCTCAATTCGGCTTTTTTTTCAAGATGGTGGATTTTAAAAATAATGAAACTAGCACAAATTTTTCTGTTGACTTTGTTCAGATATGAATCCATACTGGACAGAAACAATCACTTCATGTTATTTTCCGATTGTGATACAAGGACATTCCCTTCTCTTTTGCAATTCACATGAAGTATTAAAGGCAGTCAATACTTTTGATAATTACTCAAGAAATATATTACCATCAAAACTTACTTTGTAAGGGGCACCTGAAAGCTGCTGATAATATCAAACATTGTGAGAAACAACTCCCTCTGAAGTCATGTAGTTTTTGAGGAGGTAACTTTCTCATTAAAATATTTGAATCCGAGACAGACATGAAGCCTTTCTCAGGCATTTGAAAGCACACAATTCTATGCAACAAGTGTGTTCTTTCTTTCATTATTTTCTTGCAACTTTGATGACCAATTGAGTGTAAATTTTCACACTGGTGCATTTTTATGCATTTGTTTGGATACACCAAGTGAGGATACTAGTCTTGACAGTTACCAAAAGTATATCCTGCCTTTAACTGAACCTTAGCAAGTCACTTAACCATTCAATATATTTTGAAGTGAAATTAACATAAACACTGCTTAGTTTGACAGCACTTATTTTGAAGGGTGCCAACATCGATAATGTCTCTAGTTGCACATCTGTTCTCGCACATTTCTCTAGAATTGTTTGGGCCAATAAATTTGACATCAGAAAGATGTTTCTGATCATGTACAGAACCACAACACCATTCTTAAATGAAGAGCTGAAAACCAGTTTGAACTGGATTGTTAAATCATACCATGCGCCAGCAGTTCTTTCTCCCTGGATTCTCAATTGAGGCCAATCAATGAGTAGAATGCACTCAGGCTCCAGTTTTTACAAATCAATTTTGTTTTGAAATGTTTGCAAAAGGAAAATATTAGTAACTTGCCCCCCCCCCCCCCCCAGAAGAGCATTTCAGAGTAAGAACAGTGTGAACAGTTTTCTTCAAAGGGAGGGGCAAACCTTTTAAGATTGGTTTATATTTTATTTCCTAAGCCACAACTGTAGATGCCGTTACCCTGAAGTCATGGCCAAGCCTTTTAGTCCCTTATCTAAATTACAAAAACAGAACTTCACAATTTGGTTTCTCGCCTTCCATTTACACACTTTGGTAAGCACTGCTTTCTAGTTCATGTAGCAAGAAAAAAGAGAAAAAAAATGAACGTGAATCTCTGCTGAGAATGAAAACATAGATCCACAACCATTTAATTTCTTGAGACCATTTAAATTCTTGAGTAGAGATTGCCCCATTGATGTAGGTCAGAAAACAAACTTATTTCTTCAATATCCCTGATGCAAAAAACATCAACACTGAACAGCAAATATTTTGAGCAAAAAGGTAGTTTTCTTAACATTAATTTTGTTTTAAAGCAAACTTTCTCTTAAGAAATTGTGCAAGTTTTATCATAAATCATGAACATGCTTTTGAAATTGCCAATTTGGTGATTGCCATTCTTAAACCATGCATTTTATTTGTTCTTTTTCGTATAATCAATTATTAATTTGCAAAACGTGAGGCAAGTTTCACAGTAAAAAACAATTGTTGAAGAAAAAAGCACACCTTCAAAATTGTTTAAGTTTTTTTTTTAAATTTGTGTCTTCTGCACGTAGAGCTGTTCTCTGCCCTTAACATTTTTAGTGACTGACCAGGAGGACCAGTTAGCTTGTCATTTCACTAGTCCACCAGCTTTTTCACTGGTCCATATTCCAGATGAAATAGCAATGCTTTCCAACACTGAACTAGCCAGCCAGACCTCTGGGAGTGAAGTTTGACTGGTCCTCATTGGCATTTGGCCAACGAACCACTGCTCAGGGCATTTGGCCAACGAACCACTGCTCAGGGAGAACCCTGCAACATACAAGAGGCATTCGCCTGGAATTTAAGATCTTGAAATACATTTAGAAAGCGCAGAGATAAAAAAGCAAGAACTCCCAGCTGATTAAACATGACTTCCATCCCTGATGACGTGTAAGTACATGAAGTAGGAGCAAACACACATTGACATGTGTTTTATCAATTGGAAATGGGTAAAAAGCAAACATATATCAGATCTGCTGAGTGCATTTCACACTAAAAGGTTTTTTTCCCAAGACTCGTTCCACCCTCTGCAGGAAAATGTGAAAGGGTCGGTACATAATTGGCTTTTAAAGGATCTAGTGACTCGTCATAAGTTCACTTAACTTTACAGTTGGTCCAACAACCATTAACTGTGGGAACGTATGTTTCTTGAAGGCGGGCAAATTGGAATGACTGCACTTTCCAAAAGCCAATGATGTGCAATCCCTTTTTGATATATTTTATGAAAACTAAAGTATTGACAAGAGAACTCTTCTGAAAACCAATGATGTAACAAAAATGAGAGTATTCAAATTAGTGTTTTTCTGTCCCTTTGAGCTTTTACATATTTTGTTTACAATGGTCATTGTTATTTTCAGTTTGCTTTGCTAGTGGCACATCTGATGAATGAATCTTCAACAACTTCACTGACAAACAGTAAGAAATTCTTGGCATGGATTAACATCTGTGTGAGGAGCCCTATGAATGATAACAATGTCATCTCATGAACATATTATGAGTGCTCTTCTAATGTATCCTGAGTGTTGTGAAAGTGTATTATGAGTGTTTGATAGAACCTTTAGTGTTTTGTGAAGTATACCACAAGTGTTATGCAAGTGTAAACTGTTCCATGAGTGTTCATGGAACCTATCGTGAGTGTTTTGGGAATGTATTGCGAGTGTTTATGGAGTTTATTGTAAGTGTTTTCTTGAACCTAATGTAGGTGTTAATGGAATGTATCGTGAGTATTTATGGAACCTATCGTGAGGGTTTATTGAATATAACGCAAGTGTTTATGGAATGTATTATGAGTGTTTATGAACCTATCCTTAGGGTTTATGTAATGCCAATGTTTATGGTACCTATCGTAAGGGTTTATGGAATGTAACAAAGTATTTATGGAATGTAACAGGAGTGTTTATGGAACCTATCGTGAGAGTTTATGTAATGTATCTTGACTATCTTGTGAATGGCACATAAATGCTTTCAAGAATTGTTGCATCAGTGTTTTTATTCATGTGTACCAGATGCCCATTTCAAGTTGTGTACCAGATGCCCATTTCAAGTTGTGTACCAGATGCCCATTTCAAGTTGCGTACATCTTTCACAAAGGCAGTCATAGACTGTTCCAGATTAACTGCCGACTCCTACTACACAAGGCTCAGATAGTTGTCATTTTAATGCATTGTCACAAATGGGTGCTATGCAGTGTCCTTTCGAATCCATACAATAAGTTAACCCAAAGAACTCATGCAATCTATGCAGGTGTTATAAAGGCCTTGTTAATTTTGGAGTGAACTGGGCGCTTCGCTTTAGTCTGAATGTGACACAGTGGTAACAGCTGTGACCTGCACTCAGAATCACCAGCAACTCATATCACTGTTGGATCATGAAGTTCAATGAAGAATCCTGCCGTACGAGGTTTCTGTCAAAGTTTACACTGGATTATTGGTTAGTAAGATGACCATACAAAACCTTTCACAGGAGAGATTAATTTATGAAGCTGTGATTAGTAAGAAAATTAGTATGAATTAAGTCACACATTCAGGGGAAGATTAACAGCAGTTACAATGGCATGTTATGCAACATTCAACGTGGTTAGCGTAAATTTATATACCGTAAAAACCTGCAGTGAAAAAAAGAAAACAAGTCATGTAATTTTCAAACCACACAAGCCACTGAGAGTGGGATTCCTTCATACATTACTTGCAGACACAATGTGTCATTATTTGGGGAGTCAAATCATACCCTGCATCAATGTGTAACTCATGTAATTCGCGGTTGTTTCATGAGTGACTGCGATGGAAGTACATCACATTAGTTTGACTTCCAAAACAGCGCAAAGGTAGGGTAATTCAGTGGCTCAAGTCATATTGTCTGGCCAATTCTATGGTTACTCCCATTGTAAAAACCCTGTTTCTGAATGATACTTCATCACTCTGTTAAAGTTTGTAACAGCTTTTTTTTTTAAACTGAAGTCACAAAAATTTTTAAAACAACAATGATATCCGTTGTTAATGTAACGCAATTCTAACTGTGGAAAAGCCCAGAAAATAATGATGCCGTTTGCAATGTGTCAATACTGATTGGTTGTAGACCTTATTTAAGCTGAGCAACATTGCAATTAGGCTTGTGGACAAACCAATGCATAAGAAAAGAAGTAACCATAGGTGGGTTCTCACAGTTCTTGCCAAAAACGGTGTTGTTGTTGATCATTAAGTTTGCCTTAGCTTCTATGGTATAATTATTCCCCCAAATTGTAACTAACTTTCCCCCTTAGTTAGGCTTTGTTTAAAAATGCCGGTTTTAGAATTTAATTTTTTTTCTTCTGCAATATGTGTTGAAAAAATGTGTTTACACCAGCGTAGCAATTAATACTAAAGTTGCCCCTAAACAACCACACACACTCTGTACATTGTCTTAAACATCCAAGCAGCAGGAAAAATCAATAGCACTCCGCACCAATGGCGTCACTTTTGCTCAAAATACCCGGATTTCAGACAAACTTTCCACCACTCACGCAATCACCGCATCAGCGCGCAAGACCACAGTAGTTCAGTACACGCGAGTAAACACATAATACTGACAATGGCTTGGACATGTACATGCGCATACGTCAGTGAAATTTCACATGTCTGACAGGAACTAGAGACGTCACCATATTAAGCTTCTGTTTTTAGTATCAGTGCGGAGTTCTATTCTCTTTGACTAGCTATTTAACTACAAGTTGTTTGACTATTAAAGTTGGAGTTACCTACATGTAACGTTAATAATCATTCCCCACTCATCTACTTCCTCTATCTACAAGCACCATTTTGATTTACAACTCTTGGTGAGTTTCTACTAGGTCAAAAACAAAAAGATACAACATTAGAATTTCATATACTTTTATACATAATTTAAAAAGTCAGTTTTCAAAAAGGCATAGTTAGAAAAGACATTTTTGAAAGCTTTATCATAATGGCTGCTTTAACTTTAAAGAAGCGAACATTCTTCACCAACCTAAATGTATAAAATGAGCCTACATAAATAAGCAGCTCTTTAACGCTATTGAAAGTATTGAATCTTTATAATTTTTTTAATTTTGTACTACAAAATTTAGTAGGAAATAATTTGATACCAAAGTAGCGTTGTGAAACTAATCGTATCGTTGTGTTAAGATGCAAGAGGCAAGGTTTCTGATTTATGTACACTACACTAATGAAGCACCGAGTACGAACAATGCTAATCTATGTTAACTAAGTCAGAATCACCTACGTGTACAAAGATACTTTAGAAGTAGTCTTGTTGATTTATAACTATGGTTAGTTGCTACCTACATGTACATTATGCCCTTATACCAAGATCTACAATGCTTTATCTACTTTACAAGCATTATTTAATCAATGTTTATATATAATCAGGGTCCACTTTCACCAAGCTCCTTTTCACCTGTTTACTGGTTGGTTAAACAAAACACTGTGCTTTGTAATATGTACTATATATGATTTTAGTCGTTTGCCCTAACCCAATAAATAAAGCACTGTATACTCATTGCTTTGTGTGCATAAATTACGGAGCCCATGAAGGGACATCTTTTAAAAAATTATTTCATTCCCTCAAAATATTATTTTGCTCACTCAAAATATATTTTTGTTTCCCTCAAAATAATATTTTGTGTCAACAAAGTGTTATTTTGAGGGATTGAAATAGTACACTACCTCGTGAAACAAAATATTATTTGAAGGGAAACGAAAAAAAGAAACAATATTTCGAGGGAACTAAATAAATAAAAACCTTAAATCCCTTTACAGGCTCCTTAATGAATGGTTTATGAATTCCAAATATTTTCTTGCAGACACCATTATGAGCTATACAATCCTGTACATTCTGAAGATTATGGTTGGTAAAATCAAATTATGTAACCATAGTCACAATTATGCATTGAAACAGGAGTTAATGAGCTGAAATGTATTGTAAGTAACACTCCGCAATGAACAATTTGTAATGCTTTTAAAATCAAACATGAGTTACAAGGCTTTGAACGTAACGCAAGTAACACTGTAATAATTACAAACGCTTATAAAAATCAAACATGAGTTACATGGCTTCAAGTGGAACCCTGGTCACAACATGTAACAAAATTGTAACACTTCTAAAACGTAACCGAAGTCCGCCTGACTAATGCAAGTTGGAGCCCTGGGAATCATGAACACAAGGTTGTTGGTAGTATGGTGGACACCATGTAGAATGGTGCTGCGTCTTCAGACTGTGTTAACGTTTCATACAAACCATACACAGGCAAATGTACAACACATTCCTACAAGTCTTGCACCACTAACTTTAAATGCAGCATCAATAATTTTGCAGAGAATATTGGGAAGCCCATTATTGTAAGTAAATGTGGTATGAGTTGAATCTTCCACCACTTCAACAAGTAGTCAGGATTCCAGACAATTCCATGGCCATACTTAGTGTTACTACAGATATGGTTCTGACGGAACAGAAACAATTTGCCTTCATGTGTGTGTTATGACTTATCCATGAATTAATTTGGTATTTTTCACATTCTGATTAAAGCTTTCTTGCTTAAAAACAAATAAGCATAAATAAGTCAGCGCTTACCTTAAAGTAGAGGGTTGAGATTGCAAGGTCAAAATGCAAAGGTACACAGCATTGTAAAATTTGGTCCAATTCTTTTCATTTTCATTGGTAACAATTGATAAATACTGCCCTTCAAATATGTGCCTTGCATAGGTAGTTTATCCTTTAAATCAAATATAACTTGACGCTATTTTACTCCAACCTACATTTCAGATTGTCAAACATATTTCTCAACAGGAAGCCATCTTTGTCTAGTTCCCTGCATACCCACAAAATAGTTGAAGTGCTGTTTAGTTTTTACAAATGGACCAGACTAGTTTTCAATCCAACCTCAATGTTATTGCATGCGTTTGTATTGGAGGAAATTATGATTTGCTACAACAATGATAAAGACTGACATTAATGAACAAGATTAACACAGTTTGAAGACAGCATTACGGCCAGTGTGTGTCCGCCAAACTTATCCAAAATGGCCAACTTTGGGGTAAATATATCGGATATACTTACGCTGTGAGGACTGAGAAACAGAAACGTCTCCTCTCCGTGAGGCAGCATTAAAAGCTAAGCAGCAGAGAAGGTTAAAGGTCATAGGTTAGTTACATAGGTCGGGGGTTAGCATGTTGGTAGGAGTAGGGTTGGAGACTGGGGAAAAGGGAGTTGTTTCAAAAATAAATGGGGAAGAAAAACAATTTTGGATGACATGTTTAACTTTTAAAAGAATAATATTTCTAAGTAATATTGAAGTATTTATGAAGAGCAACGAAAAGGTTTCCTCTTAAATTTGTCTGAAAAAAAAACAGCTAAACTTACTGACTTCCCTTGTGGTTTGTATTAACACCATGCATGTAGGTGTAACATCAAATCATGTATTAATTAAGCAATAGTTCTGAAAGCAGACTATTCTTTCCAAACAATACAATTTTAAGAGCAAGTCTCTCCATGCTTCCACCGCGTTTTCCCCCTCACATATAAGACAGTTTACCAATGGTAAGACAATGGTAACACAATGATCCAGTAAGACTACCTGCGTTGATCACGACAAGAAAAGGTCAAACATTGGTTACTGAATATGGCATTTTAGTTCATTATTCTCGTTTTCAAGAGATATATCCAAAATATAATGAAAATTTCAGAAAAGAAACCATGTTAACCTTTCCCTGAAGTCTGGAAAAAAATCAAACCTACATCGATTCAAAATAATAACCAATGCAATTCTACAAACTAGAAGAAGACTTTTTGAAAGGAAGGTGTTGTATATGAAGTATGGAACCCAACGGAAAAGAGCTTTTTTTGTTAATGGTTTCCAAAGGCATCTTTTAAAAGATTACCTGTCCCAGACTACCAAAACACCAGTACCAGAAATACTACACCACCCTGCATCGTTCTTAAGATTTACAATCTTGCCACGCCATTTGTGGATGCAAGCCTTGCAAAATCTAAACCCCTCAAAAACAAATTCTGCTATATATCTAATTTGCATTTTGATTTGTTTCTACATGTAGTTTTGAAACAGATTCTCTTTTGTAAAACAAGCATTGCTTACATGCGCATACTCCAGAAGGTAATAGAATATATGCAGTGTCATTATCGTGGTAAAGCATTTGACATTTGAACTATGGGATAGCCTCTCATTAAGCTGTTTTGTCTTCAGATGTCAGTGCTGCAGAGAATTTCTTTAACGTCCTATTGTTGAGATAATCGGCATTGTTTTCTTATGTTTTCTGCCAGGTATTGGATGAGCTGAAGTACAGTATGTACTACGTGGGACATCACCATAAAGTATTGACATATTTCCTGATTTCTCCAAAAGTATTCTTCAACGATTCAGTAAAGCTTTCCTTTGGAACATTCCTTGCTGCTAGATACCAAACTTCACATACATACAAAGGAGCACTTGTTTAATGCTTTCCCTAAAGTCATGACAGTGTTCAGCAGAAGTGCTCAAGCCAAGTCTGAATTGACTGGAGTCTGCTATGGCTGCATCAAAGCAAAGGAGTGTTCTTCTAACATTGCTGCTGAAGACAAATGAATCAGCCACAGCTACGGCCGAAAGCACTCAATCCAGACTTGATCTTTGCAAGTTTTCTTAAAGGAACATTACAGAATTGGTTTTTGCTAACAAAACAGTTGCTGGCAGTGTAAGCACTATATGTAATCCACCATATACATAAACTGACAAACCTGTAGTAGTTTGAGATCGATCAGCCATCTGGGTCACGAGAAAATAAATGAAAAACCGATTACACATTTGCATGAAATCATATAGATTCAACAAATGAATAAAACGCTCACTGAGCGATAAACTCCAATCGGAAAATTAGTTTATTCATTTCTCATCAAATATGGCATTTCAGACATAAATATTTCAAGGGATGTTTTCTACTATCATCATCATTAGACTGTGTAAGTTTTATGTAAATCTGTGATCAAAAAGTATATTTTATAAGTTTTTTCTTACCAATTCTTTAATGTTCCTTTAAGTGTGAAATATTTTAGCTTTAAAATAAGGTTTTCTTTTTGTCTTGCTGGTTACTGGCTGAAATAGCAAGCAAATGCATGCAAGTCTCCTGGTAGGCTTCTATTTGAATTTGACCCACAGCTTGCTATCAAGAAGTCTTCATCGATTCAACAACGGGCAATATAGAGTGAACGTTAACTGGTGACACAAACCAACACAATATGCTTGATTTTGAAAATAAAATGCTATTGACTAGGTGTCTATTTCCACAGAGTGAGAGAGAAGTTGCTCAGCAAATATTGCCACAAAGACAAAGCCTTCCCACGCTTTCCTCTTCCAAAACACCTCTTAGGTTTGTGTTTTATATTTGACATTTAGTATTTTAGAACGCATGTCTCTGCAAATCAATCAGTGAAAGGTGCATTTCTTTCCTTATTTGTTTGTTTGTCCTTCATCGATCACTGTATGCTGCTCAGAGCCTTCCAGGACCTTCATCGATCACTGTATGCTGCTCAGAGCCTTCCAGGAATGTGGAGGGTTCTAGGTTTGGAAGTCACACACTTGGCGACCGGAGTCACCCGACTCATAGCGGGTATACAATGTAAAGAAACCAAGCAAGCGACGTGCAGTGTGCCTGAAGAAGCATGGCTGCTTTCTACCTTACGGCAGAAGCGCTCGGAAGCAGCCATGCTTTTCCCTGTGCACTGTGAGTCGCTTGCTTGGTATGGTTACATTGTACACCCACTCTGAGCCTGACTCCTCTGAGTCATGTGACTCCTCTGAGTCATGTGACTCCTCTGAGTCATGTGACTCCTCTGAGTCATGTGACTCCTCTGAGTCATGTGACTCCTCTGAGTCATGTGACTCCTCTGAGTCATGTGACTCCTCTGAGTCATGTGACTCCTCTGAGTCATGTGACTCCTCTGAGTCATGTGACTCTGGTCGCCGATTGTGTGTATTCCATGCGCTTCTGCAGTTAAAAAAATCTCTGACAACACATGCAGACTCAAACTTCTCTCTCTCTCTCACTCTGTGTAAGGTTGCTTAAAAGTAACTATAACACATTTGCATAAAACACAATCTTAACAAGTTATGATCTATTCAATAATTGTAACAAAATCCAACTTGAAAACACACCATCTAATTAAGTGAAAAATAAAATGGCAGCCAAATCATAAAGAACAATGATTTTACTGAAGCAGTTGAACACAACAAGTTACTCTATTTCAACACATCTGCCGAACAAGTACTGTGAAAGAAATACCATCATTATTAATAAGAGTGCTGCTCACATTATTCTGTAACAATTAAATTCCTTTCCTGAACTCCATGCTACATTCCGTTAACCCTGACTACCTATGAATCCAACAAAATCCATCCCAGTGTTTTGACTGATTCGGATGAATAATCAAACAACGCATCTTTAGCACAGGGCCACCCACCCATTGAAATCCACAGGGGTTGGATTGCAATCTAACCAACTCCAAATCCTTTCTCTTGTTTTGTCCCAGTGTGATGGATTCAGCACTGCATAGTCAAACAGAAGCATTACTGGCATTGACTCCAGGCCAATACACAATCCTATCACTACCTCTATCATAATGCAGCCATCTTGTTCAACCCACGTTCAAATCATTGTAACCAAGGCCGTGTCCGAATTGGGGGCTACGACTGTTTGCTAAGGGTGTGGCTATGGGCATCCTATGCTTCAATGCGTGTTGGCGTGGTGATCAAGCCATAGCCGCAGCCCCTAATTCAGAAACAGCCTGAGAAGAAATGGCAAAATAGTCTGGACCCTTTTTGGGTAGAACTAGAATTGAAACTTTGTTGATTCACACAGGGAACGTGACACAGATGCCGTCATGATAGAGGTGGACAACACCTTTTTGATCAACCCATAACCAGCTGTACCCACACTGGTATCTGTCACACATGTACTAACAGGCTTGTAACCTTATGGCTATAATAACTTGATGATCTCATGCAAGCAGTTTACCAAAGAGAACAAGCTCTGTAGTGTTCATATATGAAACATCTCCCTCACTGTCAAATAGAAATTCTAATGTAGATGGCTACACATGCTGGTTAAGACTATACATGCAAAGTGTGTGGTATGCAGAGTGTATGGCATGCAAAGTGTACAGGATACGTACAATGATATGCAATGAACATGAGACCAAGTGAACTGCTCATGCTCTGTCATGCAAAGTGGCTAGAAACACAAAAGGTGCCGATCACTTAAAAACACAGGCGTCCTTGCGTCCATAATGCGCACTGATATCGTATTGTCAGACATTTAAGTATCCCCTCCGTGCACATAGAGGCCCTCTGGTGGTACAACATGACCCATTGGTGGCTATCAGAATAGTCTCAATCCCAATATACTATTTTAATACATTAGTGAGATACTGGTTGCTGAATTGGTCTACCAGTCTAAAAATATAGGGTGAAAAGAAGCATTGGTTGTCACACGTGCATTTTCTAGTACTGTACATGTACATACTTCAGATGAACATGATAAAATCACATGACATCATTTAATGCAGAGAATTGCACATTGGTTTTAAGAGTCATATTTCCATTCACAAGTGACTCAAAGTATGAACCAGTCATTTGTCTTCTGCAAAAGCACATACATTGTGTACTTTATCAACAATGGAAACCCCCATTGGTAAGGGGCCATTTCAAATACTCGGCTGGAACTGTGACTCTGACTTAAGCTTGATTTGAACCAGTGCATTGTCTACACTGAGCTTGAAGCCTTCGTAAGCCCAAGCCTAAGACTGAGTACATATTTGCGAGGAGCCCCAGAAACAATCGCAATCATGGGCATAAGCAGTTCACAACTGCAATAGGGTAATGTAAAAGTGTTCAATTCATTTGTCTGCTCAATGAGTAACTCAGCATTTCCCACCATTTGCTTGAAACAGCAAGCACACGGATACAAGTATACCGCCCTCTATGGGGTGTGCACGGAGCGGATAGTGGGTCTGTCCTCCATAGCGAGTACTTACAAGCAGTGTACTGAAGGTAAGCCGTCTTATCCCTTGGAACCACAGAAAAGGCTAAGGCACACACATACATACAGAGGTTGATGTGGTACACAATCAGAATGGACAGAAGTACAATAAGATATCTACAGGCCTAACCCTAAAACTTCCCTTTCTTTACACTTTAGAAATCAAAAGGTAACCTGACCCAGAGAGGTAACTTTAACCAGTTGGAAGAATGAAGGTGGTACAGGATTGGTAACCATAGTACCAAAACAAAAAAATGACTGTTGTTTTTTATGTCTGAAAGCTAACTTGTTATAAAGTATTTATTGGGACCAATCATTCTGAGAAATAGTTCCATATAAAGTACGACAGTGTCACTCTTTAAGAAAATAATTTCTTGTCTTTGTGCATCTAGTTTGTTTTTCTTCCACTCAAATCATTTCAATCAACTCGAGGCTGGTTGCATAAAGCAGTCATGCCACTTTTGTGTAGCATTAGTATTGGGAATCAGTATTCATCACTATACATAATCGTAGTTGTCAAATTGAAACAACTGCTCTGGATAAAACTTTATTGGCAGAAAGCTTTCAGCTAAAAAATAATTGATTGTTTTTTTTTACGATTGCCAATCCATGTATGATGACACCATTAAAATACAATTGCAGCAATGCTGAAAGAAACCTCACAATAAGTGTAACAGTTCTAAAGTGGTTTTTTTTGGGTTTTTTTTTTTTCAGGAAAGCAATCGCTGGTCACGGATCTTTCTATTTTGGCCAGGGTTGCTGGGTTCAAACATGTATGCAGGATTAACAGCAACATACAAGATATAGTTTTATGCATCTAAAATGTACGCATGCACTACTGTATATGAGCATATTGACCACGACTTAGGGCTATTCTGAAAAGCTAAGCTCAACAAGGAAAACTGTAAAGAAAGAAGTAATGACTTTACAAACACTGTTGTCAATGTAGTAAATAACCGCCCCCCCCCAGGTTTTTGATCTGTGTTTGTACAGTGTACTTGTAAAATTCATAATAATGACTCCGAAGTTGTTCCAACGAAAGGCAATTAAATGATGGCATTGATCGTGCTTGGATTGTTATAATTGTCATAATTATTCATTGTCAGGATTGTGTGAATGGAAGATTTAGAGGCTGTCACCAAACAATGAACAAAGCCCAAAATATGAAGAGACCATCGGCAGGTGCTTCTTCTTAACCCTTAAGAGACCAAGCGTTTCTGAACAATCATTACTTTATAACCTAGACATGGCTGATTCTGTCACCTTTTCTTTCCAGTCAAAATGCTACAAAACTGAAAACTGTTTTGATCTCAGTTAAAAAAAACTCAGCATTTTTGTATGCGAAACATTGAACTTTGATTTGTTTTAGAGAGTTCAAACATTTTGGCTGAGCGTGACTGTAATTGTGCCATAATGATTGAATTACTTACTGCCAGACACTTTTAACTGTTATGGTCTCTAAAAGGTTGAACAAGAAAGTGTTCATGCAAGTATAAATGCTTTACAAAAAAAAATCACGATTATGATGTTCCTTTTTATTATTTTTTTGAGAGCAAGTGAATCTCATAAAATCTCATTAACCCGCCTGGATTGACTACGCATCTAATAACTGGTGAAACAATTGACACAAAGTGTGAACTTTTATGTTATAGACAAGATGGTGAGACAACATCTTCAGGGCAGGCCTGGAATTTCACAAAGTTTGAAGGAGGCCATCTATTGCTTTGCTTGCCCTTATAGCAAGAACTTAGAAATAGTGAGTCCATTTAACTGTAATAATAAGACACAGGGCATCCAAACTACTTGCAATACTTTTACAGTTTACATTAATAGACCGTTTGCGCTCTCCAAGTCACGTGACCTATAGTAGGTATCAAACATCAACAAACAAGGCGTTCTCCATATGTTGTAAAATACATAATGATTGTTGCATTTGTTTATTCGATCAAGGGTTTTCTTTCTCGAAATCTGTGAAGAATATTCCAGAGTTAGTACCAGAGACCTTACCTGAGTGGCTGATTAAGCCAGTAAGGATAGTTCTAGCAAGTCTTGGAAATTCTACAAAGAACGTTATGTTCACAATATGGTGCTCACACAGACGATCGCGATCACACTCTTTTCAACACAAGAATGTCGCAATTTTGAAGCTGAAATCATCCAAAAGAAAAGGCTTTCCAAAACTGTGTGATTCTTTTGTCTGTTTGAAATTCCGCAAGGCTAAATGTTCACTGTTCCAATGCTCTTTACTTTTATTACAGTTATTTACATTACAAGCAAATGACCAGGTGGCTACATCGCCGTCCGACGCTGGTAGTGCATAAACTCAAAACAAACCTCCTTTGTAGTAGAATACTGGTAACTTATAAAACAGTACTAATGTGATTTAAGTCAATGTGACAACATATAACTTCAATAAATGGGCTTAGTAACTGTGTTATTATTTACAATAACATTGTCGGTGTACTCGCTCTGTCACAACATAGTCTTTGCACGTCTTTGCCATCAGCTGAGATGACGTAGTACCTACAATAAGTCACATGATGACCTGTAAAAATTGGTCGCGCAATCGGTCTATTGCAAGATTGAGTTGTATGTCAAAATAATTTAAAACTAGGTTTCTGTAGACTGTCGAAAGTTTTGCTCTTTTTCATACATAAAGTTGTCTTGCCCTAACAAGCTTAAAATTCCAGGCCTGTCGGAGATGTAAAAAGTACTTGTGCTGACATCAAATTTGCAATTAGGTGAAACATATTTCTGGTTTTGGGCCTTATTTATCATACCAATGGAAAAATGGGGAATATATTTGTTGAAGTAAAAAAAAAACCTATGACCTAAATCAGTTTATCATGAAGAGAGGCCTGGCAGGAAAAACACAGATCACCGAAATCAACTACAGTTTAGTCACATATACTTTTGATACCATGATTTTCTCATGTGTCAAAATCATTCTAGATGTTTTGTCCATAAACAAAGAATAAAAACTTAAACTATTCAGTATCATTTTAGGTTTAGACTTTCGGATAAAACAACAATTTGTTAGAACATTTTAACTAAACATGGAATTAGTTTCTTGAGTAAAGGAAGTCTCAATCTTACAAGCTCAGGGTTTCACTTTCTGGAATGAAGTAAACTTCTATTTTCAAAACATGTAAGTATTTTCTGTCTTTGCTTAATACTGGCGGAAAGTTGCATAATAGATCTAAAATGTTTTTTTTTTATTTCAACAAACTGTTAAGCTTTTTCCCCCTGGAAAACAGCAGTGTTTTGTGCAGAATAAGTATTCTTTCTTTGTTGTAAGTTACAAGAGACTGTTTATGGAGGAGGGGTAGAGGGGTGTGAATTTTGTCCACCTACCTCAGGTTAAGAATGGCTTAATATTCAGTGTGCAAATATTTAAAAGTGAAGGTGATGTTATAAGACACATTCACAGTCATATGCAGCAAGTTTACATGGGGTAAAATGTTTTTCTTTCTTTTTTAAACACCCACAGCTGTATCCGACCCCATTTTAGACTGAGACACCCAAGGATGTAAACACCGAGAGATGGACCACAGACAGAACTAAGTGTTTAAATGAACAATACAGGGATTTATAATACTACAGCAAAGAGCGCCACCAAGAGTTTGCCAAGAAGAAGTCAGCTTTCAAAGAAGACAGTCACTGTACAGTTTTCCCGATTGAGAGCTGTTTGAAGCCTCGCAATACGCTTCCAACAAGCATATAAAGAAAACTCCTGACAAATTAAGCTGCATTTTATAAAAGTGATCTCCATCTTGCAAATTAAACATGTTAATTGTTCAACTACACGTAATTATGAACTTCTTAACATGTTACAGAAGATGTCGACTTCTTCCATGGTAGAATGAGAGTAGGAAAAAAACCTCTCCAGGACAAACTCTTGGTGGCGCACTAGATTTTAAATTGCCAGTATTTCACCCTGTGACAAACATGTTGCATACAACCATGACAGTGTTAATTAGTAAGCCAGGTCTGGGTTTTGTTTTACCTTGGAGGTTAGTGGTCACATATCCAGTGGCTTGGTTTGAAAAATATTTAAATACTGGGAGAAAATAAAAATCCAACTAAAATTTAATTCGGGTGAAAGTATAATTGTTGCCTTTCATGAAGGCATGATTCATGATGGTTGTGGATTTTACACCCAAAGCTATGATGAACACGGTGTGTTTGCAAATCATTTATTTTTAAACTAAACAATTGCAGCATTTGAAAATAAAAACAACTCATTTAGACTGAACACCATTACAAGTGTGACTTAAACACTACCAAGGGGGTCTTCCATTCACTACGGAAGGGGTGTAAAGCTTACCTTGTTGTGGCCGTACAATGAGGGACTGTTCTGTTTTTAGGGCAAGTCGACAGTACCCATCAATCAGATCGGCCATGTCTTCAGCGATCGTGACGGACGGTGTAGTGATATACACAGACTGTAGAAAGCGACAAGAAAATGAACAATAATTCAGTTACTCTGATACTCTTGTCAAGGTTGGAGGGTTGAACATATCAGATGACAAACACTAATGAGACTTTGAAAATTCAATTACATTTTTTCAACCCAAATTTATAAGCCAACTTGGAAATGGTACATACAGATGGGTTGCACATGACGCCATTGACCACCATCTTTGATGCACAACTCTCAGCCAATGATAGCTCTTCACATGTGCCCGTTTCATCAAAGATGGCGACCAATGCAAGGGGTCTATAGTGCTTGGTAATATATCCAACCGAAAGCTCTGATCAAATGTTGCCCTTGGTGCAAACTTATTGCACTTCGCTTTTAGGGTCAGAGCAAGGCAAGATAAAATGTGCCCACACGATTATCAAACACAGCCATATACGATGAATAAATTTACCCTTTACAAAATGGAACATTCTAAATAGAGTTGTGGGCCCAATTTCACAGAGCTGCTACACATCAAGCTTAGTCAAAGCATTTGCTAATTTTGCATAACATGAAACAGCAGCGTACCAGTTATTAGCAGTATACATCACATGCAGTTTGGGCTGGTGATGTGTTTCTGCTAAGCAGTGTGTAACTTTGCTTAGCAATGTTGAGTGCATAACATCTCTATGAAACTGGGCCGCAGATGTTACTTCCCATGCAGGCATGCAAAAGTGGTAGTTTATTGAGTTAGTCAAATATAGTTGACTTGAGAAGTTCCACATGTATGAACCACTTTACACTAGATCCAGAAAGGTGGATCAGACACGGATCTGATCCGGCAATGTGGATTAACAGCTAGTGTAAACGCAAAAAAGCAGGATCAGACCCGGTTCAAGATCCTTTTGAGGAGGGTTGAACCTTACAATTGGTGGATCATATCTGGCAAATTGGAGCAAAAAGCGCAAAGGTGGATCAGACACCGCAATTTAATGTGGTCATTGCCGGTTTTGTGTGACAGGCTTTTTGCTTGTGTTTTTGTGTGACAGCTGTGATCAAAAGTGGGATCAGAGCTGCATCAGGCACTGGTGTAAACGCAACACCAAATCTTTGTTGTTTGTTCGTTATAAGATTGCTGGATCTCAATCCACCTTTCTGGATTGAGTGTCAATGCGGTGTACATCATTCTGAATTACATTTGACTTTGCAAACAAAATTACGAAAGGAATCCACTTAATTTTGATAAACTGACATGTGACTTGACTTGCCAAAAGTTTAAATAAGTTGTATAACGTTGACTAGAATGAAAAGGACTTGTAGCTACATTGAGTTGAGTGACTAAACTAAAATTATAGCTACGAATCACATTTAGTTTGGTAACACATTCTTTGGTCATGAATCTTGGGACTAATTATTATATACAGTTGTGGCATTCTTGTCTTGGCGTTTTGTTGTTGTGATTTGTAGTTCAAGCCCTTTAAAAAAAAGCAGGATGAAAAACAAACAAAAAGTGTATTCCTGTTGGATGAGTTACCATAAAGCCATCTTGAAGACAGGGAACCTGACCATAGTTAGCCATCACATGACACAGGTGTACTGCACTGTTGCATGCAGATATAAACCTAACAAAGGCCAGTGCCTCTTAAAATCAAATGAAATATCTTCCTCAAAAGCCTGTACCAAGGTGCCCCTTGAACATGTTGAAATGTACCAAGTTAGTTTGAAATTAATAGCAGCATGCTAGGATAGGTGCATATCAAACAAAATACTGTAGATTGCTGGTGTGATGTGCAAGGCATTCTGGTGTTAGATTCAGTATTCTGACTCCAGTGTGCCAAATCACACCAATCATTAAGCACGTTTCAAAGATAGCAGTTAGATAGTCAGTTCAAATAAAAAACAATAGTTTGATTTGCCTTTTCAAAAATGGTTACGGGCTTTCAGTGTTCAAGATTCTGCATTTCCTACCAATAATTTTAAGTTGAATTTGACCAATGTCTAGTACACTGACACACTTGGTAGAGAAAAATTCATGCTGAACACATGTTCTCTACAAACTGAAATCAAAAATCAGATTGATGTAGGAAAAAATCATGCCCATTACAGACAGGATCTATATTATCAAGTGTAGAAACAAGATATAAGGTACAATGTATGATATTAATATCAACAATCTAACTGTGGCGCTACACCGAAGCATCAGTGAGGACACATTCTGCACAAACATGACAAGACACAGCAATGTGCAGAGACGCATTCCGCTCCTAGTACGTGAGTTAAGAGTGAGTGAGAAAAGCATTAATGAAACAACAACCAGAATAAGAACCCAACACCAAAACACAACATTGAATGAAACAGTCACAGATACAAAACGGCAACATGTAGGTCACATCAGGCCATGTACAAAGGTCTACAGCCAGTGGTGATAAAGCAATCCATCTATCACTGATCAAAGCGTACAACTTTAGTTCCAGGTTACACTTTATGCATAAGTTGTATAACCATATAATAACTATAATTTATTTGGCTGGTAGTTGACCAATCAAATACAAGACAGTTCAAGTTAATTTGCGCATGCAGTCCGCCCCATTAGTGTCAAGAAACAATATGACTAAACAAGGTTTCATTTGTACCACATGTACACCTTTACATGTACATGTATGCAGTATGTATTACTTGTGTACCTGCTGCATTGGTGTAAGTGGCCCAGTTCTGAGGCACTTTGGCTTTTTAATATGCAAATATTATTCGTTATACTTTTTTCTTTTTTCCCTGTCTGAACATTTATGTTTGGGAAAACCCTTCAAAAATTTACAAAGTTTTGAAAGCTGTGTTATAAACTAATTGATGGGTTCTTTTATTATAACCATTACTATTATTGACTATTGTAATATATTTCTGGTAATGAAACCAAAGTATGCCTCATAAGCATAGAGCTATATATATTGACTAGAGCGCTAACTTGCTCTGAGTTTAGAAGCCACCCTGGGCGCAGACATGTTTGACGTGTTGCGTGACTACGGAACGATTTTAATTTTAAGAGAGCACACATGGCCGCGAAAATTTTGCATTCGGCGTGCACGCTTATGTACGCGCCATATTTAATCTAACGATCATTGCTCTTGTAAACAGGTGATTTTAGTGATGTCTTAAAAAAATATGTAGTAGGTGATTCTCTGATGTTGTTACTTACGTCTTAGGAAAAATGCTGAGTCGAACTAAAGCCTTGTTTGGGAGGATTCAATGCTTCAAGATGTCAAGGGGAAAAAAAACGAAATCTGCTTCAAGGATACACAATATGCCGGCAAGAATGACGAACTAAAAAAAAAAAAAAAGGTATACGTGTAAACGCACATGTTTAACATGACGCACATGACGCTCGCAGTTTGTACGCTCATTAGCAGATTGTGCGTTCTCATTTGCTGCATATTTGGTTCGATGACGCATAGAAAAGAACAAACGCTTTATCATGCAAATAGCCGTACAATTGCCGTACAAAATTTCAAGCTTTTGTATTGGTTTGTACATAAACATGGATGCGCCCACACGGCTTCAAAACCTTAGTGCGTGTATAACGGGGTGTTAGCGCTCTAGTCAATATATATAGCTCTATGCTCATAAGTGAACTTAATCACTGTAGTGCGCAAGCCTGAGGAAGCCTGTAAACAACGGTGCTTGCTATGTGAACCAGAAGCACCGGGGTTAACCCCTACTCTTCCACGATCAGTGTTCTGGGTTCTTATACGTGAACTACCAATACTAGTACACAGGACCTATGGGTCAATGTCCAATCCAAAGGACAAAGCAATTATGGTAAAGAATCATAAGCGATCTGTTCTTCCTATACATGCTATAGCGCTACATAAATGCTCCATATTATTATTATCTTGCTCAAGTACACAAGTGCCACGACAGGGACTCGAACCCACACTCTGCTGATCAGAAACAACTGAGCTTGAGTCCGGTGCTCTCAACCGCCCGCCAAGGGCACGCCATTAAATATGTTTCTGCATGTAGAGTGTTTGTATGACATGCAAGTTTGTACGTTCAAGTTTGTACGACTGAAAGTTGGAGGGTTGGGAAGAGTTAAAGCAGCTAGGATCAAGTTCCCACAAGGACCAATGATTAACTAGTGCTTGCTTAGTGACATACAAAGGGCATGCGCACAGAAGTTGGAAGTGCGAACGACTCTAGTAATGTCATGTCAACAAGACCGGCGGCTCAACTGGTAACTGGTCCATTCTGCACTGTGCTATGTAAACGGCTACTGATAACCAGCGATGCGACCATGCCGATAGGCTGGTTCCAAATAGTCGACTAGCGCAGTCAAACTATCATTGACTAGACAGAGTTCGGGCTAACTTAGTCAAACTTTGGTCAACGATAGTTCATGCACAAACTTGGCCTAGGCTTCCAGACAATTAACTTTCCTCTTTGAATATATAACAACGTTTTTCTTTGTAAGCCTGGTTCCAGTTTCGTTTATGACATCAGTCTCAAGTTATACTATCACCATCCCTTGCCGAGAGGATTAGCGCAAAATTGTGCAATAGCTGTATATTAAATATTTATGTTACACTAAGTAAACGGTGTATGTCAACCATACAAACTATACAATACACATCATTTTCTGGTAAAGTATAAACTGATTTTTGCTCAACACAGTAACTCTGCCCTATGCAACTGGATTTGGTTGTTATGACAGAAAATTTTTTACTACTGTGTGGGTACATGCATTTTCATTTTCTTTCTATTAATTGACTCATACAAGACACAATACAAACTGACATTTCCTACAAAAACCAACACATAAAAACATACAGAAGTTAGTAGCAAACTAAAACAGGTTGGGTTTTTAGGACTTTAGGGACACACAGAGTGCATACTTACACATGCGTCAACTTCGTTAGAACCGGGGAATTGTGGGATAGGAAAGGGCTACAGGAATGGGGTAAAAAACAAAAGAAACAGAATTTGGGGTGGAGTTTGTTAAGTAGTACAATGTAGAATTTTATCATGCTAAGGATAAGTCAAAAGATTGGGTGGAGGGGGGAGAATGTGTATTAAAAACAGGGAAGGCAAACAATGATTTAAAGGAGTAATAATTTGAAGTCATAATGATATAAGGGTCATTTGGTCTAAAAAGTGTCCAGAGTTCTCCTCAATGCATCGTCTAGTACATTAGCGTTGATACCAAACAGAATTGTGGCCGATACCGCTAACCTTTTTTTAATAAATCCAGCATAATAAGGTTTGCATGTCAGAATCCACTATTTGGTAACTCATGAAGGTAAACCATGTACTAATTTCTCGTAAGAGGACTCTGTGGCTCTGAAATGAGCTTGTAGTTCATGCTTAATGCATCAATAAGTAAACTCTGGTCTCCTGATATTGGCTCGAGAATACTTACTGAAGTGTTAAGAATCAACTAACAACTCTTCTCATAGAGACCACTTAGAACACCACAATCATAAATTCTGTCTTGTTATAAACTGACGACTTACAGTCGCGCTGCATACATTAAAAGACAAACATGCGCCAATGCTGAAGTACTATGCCCATGGTAACCAATGTACATGCCCAACCAATCAACCAACCCATAGAATGAAAGAGTGTTGTGGCTGATACCGTAAACCTTTCTTAATAAATCCAGCATAATAAGGTTTTGCATGGTGGAATCCACTATTTGGTAACTCATGAAGGTAAACCATGTTTTAATCTCTCATAAGAGTCCAAGCTCTACACCACAAAATATGAGTTAACCCTTCACAGTGCGCTCCCTTCAATATCCCAACATTTGAAATGGTGTGTACACGTACAAATATGACGTGGCAAAAGTGCATTTTTTAAAGTCAATGCCCGTTTTCAAAACCAAGGCTTGGGCTTGGGCTCCGGCTTAGGCTCCGGCTATTTGTCGGAAGCCCCATACCAAAAGTGCACATTTTCAAAAAAAACTGATGGAGTCTCAAGCCGGAGCCCAAGCCAAAGCCATGGTTTCACAAAAATGGCCTTAGTGTCTGTCAGTCAATATGGCTGCACCTATTCATCATGTTCATGGAGACTGATACCAATTCAACCTGTTAAAATAAATGCCCCATTCGAGAAGGGCACCAGACGGTTTCATTACAGGATCTCTTCACTTTGGATTTTCTCTTTGCCTCTAGTTGCATAAATTAGCACTTTCTCAGAGGTAAAATGTTATCAAGCCATTCCGATTCTTGGTCCCAAAATAATGAAAGAATCACATCCAAAAAAATAGAAGAAAAAAAGCGATTAAGGGGAGCAGACGGGTCAAATCTTTTCAAAGCAATTTAGGCATCTGGGGCTTGGACTATTGGTACTAAATTTTGCAGAATCCATGTATAAGGTGTTACCAAACAAATATTGACTGCTTTCACTTGTGATACAGAACAACCGGTCTCCCAGGGTGATCCCTGGAGCTTTCAGGGAAAATAGAGCAAAACCTCAAGAGGCAAGATTAGTTGTACCATTCATACAAGTCAATATTTATACACAATTACATGGTTTACCCTCAAGTACTACCAACAGCAAACACTGACACAATGTTTGTGCAGTCAAAACAGGGTGACCAGCCACGCCATGTACTGAACTCAATTGCTTGTGAGCAGTATTTATATGAAATTGAGCGACAAACTGTTTAATAAACCTTTCTGATCATGCTGTCAACATCTTAGTCTTGTTTCCTTTACACACAAGGTAAAATGCATACTGGTTCTCATTATAACAAAAAGGGGGCCGCCTGTTTTGGCCTTCCAGCCTGGTACAGTTGGTTATATTCAAATGAACAGGGCAAATTCAAGAAGAATTCACCAATGTTTTTCTTGTAATAGTTATTCAATATTTTCGGACAGCTTTCTGGTAAGATTAAATTTATTTTCAAATAAAAATTACAATACTGCAAAGCTCCCCGGAAGAATATCTTCAAATGAACTGTAAGACTAGAGCTTTTGAGTAAAATATATATTTTGTTTAACTCATTGTGTTTTGTATATATGAGTCCTCTAATATTACCATCAGTGTCAGTCAAGTGGGTGTGGTTTGTGGTTGGACTGAGTGACACTTACCAATAGGGTACATGGGATGTGCTACCCTTCACCTACATGTATGTAATGTAAGAATATCTGTTAACATTCTTTTAATGAGGTTAATTTGACCATTTGTTTGTTCATGCAGAGTACATGTAATGTATGTTTGTAACAAAAACAAATTTAAAGTTTTTTTTTAATGGTAAACGAAGAAAAAAAAAATATTTAAGGCAAAGTATACCTTTGGTTTTTGGGATCGGTCGATTGTTTTAATCCTATAAAAATATACACAATAAAAATAACCTGTGAAAATTTCATTTCAAAAGGTGGTAGAGTTTTTGAGATATCGCCTAAAATCTGGAGCAGTTATGCCCAAGTGGAATACACAATCTGAGAAACGTTTCATGCATAAAACTTTTCTCAGATTGAATTTTTTTTAAATCCCTTTCTCTAAATCCACAATTCCTTAGAGGGGAATCGTTTCAAAAAATGTTATACACTATCTACAGCTGCTGTGCCTCTTACCAAGAAAGTTTTTATGTTCATTAATATTTTGAGTATTTACCAAAGGTATACCCTCATTAGATGCGTGGATGCAATTTATTAATTTGGGTAGCAGGTTTTCTTGGTAAGCAGCTCTCTAAATTGAACCCAGTGAAATTTAACTTCATACATCACATCACGATATAAGAAGTTAAAATTTCACTGGGTTTGATTGAATTTCACGTGATGTGATACATGAAGTTAAATTTCACTGGGTTCGATTCTGTTTACCAAGAGAATCTGCTACATGTAATTCAAGACGATCTGTTTCAGAATTAACTTCACTTATTTATACAAAACAACATTTTCCAGCAGGATATCCTTATGTTTCCATGAATAGTATAATTATCAGTAAAGAAAATTAAATTTGTAACCAACATTTTGTTTCTAGGTAGTTTTAAAGTGCATTTGTGCTTTACCATGATTGCTTTATTCTTTAGATTGTTCAGCCCTAATGTAGGTCTTGATAGGTAGTGCATGTAAAAAAAACTTTAAAAAACAGAACACTTTAACCTGAAAGAGTTAGTCTGGCTCTGAGGTTTTCTCCAGGCTTTGAGCTACTTCATTTAAATTTTGAGACATACTTTACTTCATTTATCAGTCATACGCATACTACGTAGTGTTGATAATTACTAAATATGCCTTGCAGTTTCTTTCCAGTTGTAGTTAGCAACAAGAGATTGTTTTCCATGAAGGACGGAGTTAAGCAATCAGAAGATGATGTTTAAATGTTAACATGAAATGTCATGTGATGTGATATTTGAAGTTAACTTTCACCATGTTCACTGGGTTTGATTCAGAGAGCTGCTTAGCAAGACAATCTGCTACGCCCGGTTACCAGACCTTATACACAGACGGTAATGCTGCAAGTATATTTGCCTGGTATACTGTTCAAGACTGCTTCCAGGGAAAAGGTTAGCAGTTTTCTAAATGCCAGCTTTTTGAATCTGTTCCCAGGAGAGAAAGGAAGTTTATTATTCCAAGCACCCAAAGTTGGCTGCTAGTGCTAAGCACAGAAAAACTTCCTTAGAAGTAGCAGGTTACCAGCCAAATTGCTGTGTCATATAGTGCTGGCAAGTGGTTCCCTCCTAAAATGTTGCTTAGCAAACAAATTTGTTCAGCAAATTGTAACAGGGAATCACAATATATAACACAAGGAATCATTGCTGTAACTACTTCTGCTATAAAGCTAATTTTGTCTGTCCTCAGCAAAAGTGAAATCCTGACAGCTCTGAAACTGGGCTTTTGTTTTTATTAAATTAATATGGAATGGTAGTAACCTTGGTGTATGGTACAAAGAAGATTTGGTGGAGGGAAAAATGGTGACCAATGAAAAAAAATGGTGACACAGGATAGAAATGAAACAAAATAATAGTCGTTCCAAAGATGAAAACCATGCACTGTTAACAATTTCATGCAATAGAAGAAAGATTGATGAAAAAACAAACACAAATCAATTTGGCAAGAGTTAAGAAACACATCAAACAAAGATATGCAACTAATCATGCATGTTTGTAGGTCACATGACCACCGAACCTAGTTCTTCCTCTATCTGATAACAAACCACCAATGTGAATACAAAATCGATGTGACATGTGTGATGACTTAAATTCTAGCTGAAAAAAATTATATACTCATTGTCTACACCAAATTTCTATGAAATGTTTCTTGCATGGACAATACAGTGTATGCATTCATGTTAATGCTGTAAACAAAATTTGAAAAACTGAAAGTAAATTTACGCTTTTGGAACGTGCTTTCATATTTATCTGAGTGAGTGTGCCTTCCAAAGTGTATTATTGGAGAAGGTATGGGAACTCTTCCTGAATCATGTTGACTAGTAAAGTCAACTTTATGGACATGCTTTTAGGAATGTGCTTACTTCTGTAGGTACATGTACAGCTTCTGAAATTGCCTTAATACTTAGGGTAAATAGGCTTTCTCAACATGCTCAATGTGGCCAGGATTCAAACAGCCTCTAGCAATCTTGGTGGTCTAGTTGGCAAGACATCCGCTCTAGAATGGCAAAGGACGTGGGTTCGAATCCCACGTGAGTAATATGCCTGAGGATTTTTTTTTCAAAGAACTCGGGAAAGGACTGAATATACAGTGCTTTACATACATGTACATCGGTGTTAGGGTAAATGCCAAATAATAGAGTAAATTAGCTTTTATGAAATTGGCTTTCTGTGATAGAAGTCAGTTTCTAAGGAAGGTTTAAGAATGCGTTAAAAAAAATGAATAAATTCAGGCCCGTAGGTCATCCAGGATTTTTGTATCGAGTATTTGTCCCCCTCATTGTTATTAGTGCTGGAAACCAGCACAAGTGTTTTGTTTCTCACTGGTGGGATTTGTGTGGTCTGAAAGCCTACATGACGAGCTAGTTGCTATGGCAACCCCTGAGGTCACTGAAGAGTTCCTTTTTCACAAGTGGCCATTCAATGAGAACTCAACCACCCATGAGTGCCAACTAGATTAGAAGGTGATGAGATGATCTGTCGATCGTATGTCGATTTATCGATAAAGTCCATTACCTCATTGGCACCTGATATTCTGAGTTGTAGTAATCCCTTCTTGTTGTTCTCCATATCCCCGCCCAGCGTCTGCACGGACTGTACTTGGGTAAACTCCGCCATCTTTGTAGGCTGTGAGAAATGAGAAAAATGAGAAAAATAAGAATTAGCTGTTGCCAACCGCTTACCAACCAAAAGGAACTGTGGTATAAATTGCACAAAAATAGTTAGTGACCTCATGTTCCGACCCTAGCAGAGTCTCGCCAGGGTCGAAACGTCAGGCCACTAACTATTTTTTTGCAAGAATAAACAAAAACAGGTGTGGTTGATAATGTGCGCTTACATTTTAAACAATGTTAATAAATAAAATACAGGCGACTTAGTTCTCACCAGTAGTCATACCACATCTTGCATATTTATCATTGAATTTTGTTTGTTTCTTTTCAGTTCTGTACTGGATTTCAGACACATTTTGTCAGCCCAATGTTGTGATCCTATCTGAAGGTGTAATAAGAATGAAATGAGGCCCATCCAACTCTCAAACCCGTCCAAAGCTTTAATTTCCCTCCAAATGTAACAAGTTGACTTCCCCAGCCGTTGAAAGCCCCCTAAGGCGCCAGTATCTGCTACTTATTCAGCACTCTCCCCAATCTGTTGAAGGTACAATTTCAATCTCTTCACCACTAATCCAGAGTGCCCTGAGGGGTCAATCCGCAGATTGATTACATAGGAGTGATGTGTGTGTGTGATTTGTATGTGTAATATTGGTGTTGTATAGACGCCTATATAAGTCGTGTTTTGACAGTCAGGATTTGTAAGAATAACTCAACCATGCCTCAGACTATCCAACCTCCACAAGTCTTCTCATTTCCCAAAAGTATTCACATTAAACCTTCTTTTTATAAACCTATCTGGAAAACACAGTACGAAAACAAGTGGTACACCTTTTCAAATATATTCGGTTTTGTTTTGCTTTTTTCAACTTATTTATTGTTTCTCAAACAACATTTGTTTCAAATTATTGAACTTAGCATCAGTGAAAACGAAACAAAACATTGCAGTATTTTGCCTCACACCATTGTAAAGCACTGCCTCTAGATACAAGGGTTAAATGTGCATGTATGAGTTATCATTGGTTTAGAGTAGAGTTCAGTCTTTCCTGTCCTTCAGTTTGCATAATACAACATACAGCCAATCTGTACAAATTCCATCAAAGTGGGCGATCACTTTTTTTTAGGAAACAGGGAATGATGGTTTTTGTCACAGATTTTGCGAACATGTTTATTTATAGGCATTACACAGGATTGGTAAGAATAAAAAAAAATTTTTTTTTAAAATGCTTAATTTTAGTCTGAACAATTACTGATTATAAAGTTCATACTGGAACCATTTTTTCTCTGAAATATTTCCCCTCTGAAATGAAGTCATATTCAAGAAAACTGTTTCTGAAAACCTTAAAAGAGCGCAACAGCTGATTTCGGTTGTCACAACCAAAGTTAAGGACTATGTGTTAACATGCTGAAAATTGTGCATGGTTTTTCACTATTCTCTCCTGACTCACAAAATGGATTAAGCCCAAATTTTTTCATTTTGTGTATATAATTGATCACACAAAACATGACCACTGTCGGTGACTGTTTTGTCAGCTCTAACAATCCCAAATACCTATAGAATTGACAACCTGAAAGGAATATGGAGACAGGATGGATCTCAACTGATTATACTCCAGCAATGGGGTTGGGAGGTGGAGATGGAAGGAAGGCAGGGTTGGTAGTGGGTAGGGTAGAGGGACTACAAATACTTACTATGGATGCTTTGTCTGTCAGGCAACTTATTCCATCTTCGGGGCCAATCACAAGCTCAACTGATATACTCCAACCAGTCTACACACAGAATAGAACACATAGAAAATGAGATGGGGGGTATTCTGTCTGCTTCATGAGTTAGCCATCTAATGTCTTATTCCCCATTTACAAAGGGTTTCTAAGCATAGGGTATTCATGATAGTAACCAGACCATTTATGTTTGTTTACAGGAGCAACCTCTCTTTCAAATGTCAATAACCTTTGTTGAATTAAATGAAGGACTTCTTTCCTGTGCCAGGATGAATTGAAGCTGGTAAAACTATCAGATTATTGGTAATTTCTACTGATGCATGCAGTAAGCTATACATGGTGAAACCTAGTAAAAACTACATCTGACTTTTACATCAATCCTGAAGGCGATTAATATTAATTTCTCAAACCAATTTTTAGACAAGGGTCCAATTTCATAAAGCCTGTAAGGACAAAAACTTGCTAAGGACCAAAAAGTCTTGCTTAGCAGAAACAGAATACCAGCTGAAACTACATTAAGTTTGTGTTAGTGTGACTGGTGCTCCACATAATTTTTGCTTAGCAAATGATTTTGTCAAGCAGTATGTTATGAACAGCTTAATGAGACGGGCCCAATTTCATAGAGCTGCTTAAACTCAGAAAGTAGCTTCGCACAACAAAATAACACCTAAATAAGGTTACCAGCCAAACAACCACGTCACTCGTACAATTTGTGACTGGTATCCTGCTCATTTCTGCGAAGCAGAAAATTGTTAAGCAATTTTCTCTGCTTAAGCAGCTCTATGAAATTGGGCCCAGGTCTTAACACCGTTGGCTAATTCTCAAGTGGCTATTCCAACCCCTTTGGATCATGATGCTATGGACATCATTTTCCTCTCCGGTTGAACCGGTCTGTAGTCAAAATTGAGGTGGGGTAGGGGAGGGTTTCAAATAAATTGTGCTGGGGTTGGTGCACTATGCACCGTGTACATTCAATATCTTTTGGCTACAATCATAGTGTACACACACAAGTGAGAGCAGTCTGTCAAATTGTGTGTCAACATCATTGGATCACGCCCAGCAAACATAGTTTTATGCAACACCACGTACAGTGTACATGTAAGCAAAAGTTTATAGTACGGCAAAGTTGTTGTTGTGTTTTGGGAACATAAAGTTGTTTTTAAAAAACTGAAAGGTTCATTGATCTAATTTTTCTTGTTCTCACTGGAAAGATTTTTAAAAAGGATTGTATTTCTTCAGTATAATAAGAACATTAGAAGGTTCAGGGACAACATTTTGAGAAATCTTGCGTTTGATTAAATCGTGATTTATTATTTATATTTATTATTTTTTTTCATTGAAAACCTTGTTGTTAAATGAGTAAATGTTATGTTTAGGACCAATTTTTTCAAAACAAAGACTGCACAAACAAATGTACATGAAAATATGACATTTTTTCTGTCATAATTACAACATTTGTAGGCTTAAATCCTGCATTTTTTTGCCTGCAACAATAATGAAAAAAGTCAAACTCTTTGGTTCTTTTAAAATGTGGAAATATTTTTCAAATCCTGCTTACTCCGAGGGCACATTTGAACTTTTCATGGTCGAAGCGGTGGATCTTGGACAGTACATCAAAGAACTTGAAGACACACTGCTCCTCATTAAGATTTGCAAACTGCTTGAAGTACTGAAGGATTAACTTGCGTAGATTCTTTGGCTAGATAAAGGGATAAAATTGATAAGACATTGATAAGATTGTCACTTAAGTCAAGAAATAATTTCAATCTGAACATCATGTCCGTAATTTTTTTAGCAAGCATTTATTATTCACTAAACTGTTTGGGGTTGCAACATCAAGCACCTTTAAAGGTAGTGGATACTACTAAAGGAATACTTTACCATAAAAACTTACTTGGTAAGGAGCACCTGAGAGCTGCTGATAGTGTAAAACTTTGTGAGAAACGTCTCCCTCTGAAGTAATGTAGTTTTTAAGTAAGAGGTAATTTCTCACTAAAATATTTGAATCTGAGAAAAGCTTCAGGCATGAAACTCAGGCATACGAAAGCACACAATTCTAAGCAACATGGATGTCGTTTTTTTTTCATTATTTTTTTGCAGATTCGATGACCAATTGAGCCCAAATTTTCACAGGTTTGTTATTTTATGCATATGTTGGGATACACCAAGTGAAGATACAAGTCGTTGACAATTACCAAAAGTATACCCTGCCTTTAATTGAGAAAGGGGGAATTGTTTCTTAGTTAGATTCATGAATTGATGCATAAAGTATGTTGAAAAAAGATACTTAAAACGTTGGATAGATTGCATTGATTTGAATGGAAGGTAAAACAAAATGGCAGCACCATGGTCTATACAAGAAATAAATACCTTTGTGTTATCAATGACAGCTTTGGGAATGAATCTCTTCAGACCTATTTCTTTTCTGAAAGGGAAAAACACAATAACAAAAGGTTATCAGAGGACAGCAGTGATACAATCATTCAATATCTCCAGACAAGTTTTCTGCTGGAGTTCATGAAAGCACCAGTTTACCAGTTGAGCATCGCTATAAGATTAGACCCCGGTCGACTCGGATTCCTATGAAAGTGCCTTGGGGAGTTCAGAATGTTCCTAACTACATCTTTTTTTCTGGTGATTATACACAATAAAATGTGAGACTACAAATAGGATCTGTGGATGACTAATATGACTGATCAATTTCAATCCAATGAATGATGTCAACTCTGCACAGACTGGCAGGGTAGGGTTACACAGAGCCCCATTGTAGATCTACTTTTTGAAGTTCAGTGAGTCACCGAGCGAGCCCAGTAAGTCACTTTATCAATGACTTTCTGATTGTAGCAATGTAACACCATGAACACCGGCACAACCTTCTCCAGCCCCCCTAGTTCACAAGCCTTTTAGTCTGTACACAACAGTGTGAATGACTTTTTAATTCAATCAGGGTAATAGATCCGCCCCCCACCCCAAGCATTTGCAGTATTTGTACATATATGTAGGTCAGGTAAACATTTAAAAAAGTATGTACCATGTAAGTTGTATTGATCGGTGCATGTCTAGCATGTTGGTGAGTTATACAGAGCTCCTGCATCTACATGTACATTAGGTAAAGCTTTGCATTATGGACAAGACGGTTATAATTAGTGTAGTGTTACATGTACCTTTAAATAACTCTTAAAGCTTTGCCCGATAAATAATCGAAAAACCTTTTTAAGTGACATAAAGACCATTACATTCTTGAACTAAAAGGCATTATTCTCAACTTACTTCATAAGAACCAAAAGAACAGACAGGTCTAGTGTAACGTTTTCTTTATCTTTTTTACAACACTGTCCTCATTGTTCCCAAATAGCACAGACTACCAGAACAGTGTTGTAAGTGGCCACCAGTCTCACCCACATCACCAGACATTTTTTTCCGTATCGCTACATCCGTGAAGCGCAAACTCAAATTTAATGTCTATTTTCATGGAGCGGAATGAAATTGATGAATTCGTTTATGAGAAGTGAAAAGTTCATGACTCAAGTTTCATCCTCCATGTAGGTGCCCGTGGATTTTTTCCCCTTAGGACCTGTCATGCAAAGAGCAGCGTTCTCCCTCGGCAGTAGTCTGCTGGCCAAATGCTAGTTAAGACACCTGAGGACCTGTCAAAATTCTCCGGTGGTCATGCCGGCTACTGTGAAATATGGACTTGGTAAAAAACTGGAGGACTTGTGAAACTACAACCTAACTGGTCCTCCTGGCTGTCAGTGACAGAGTAAGGCCCGGTTCATACTTCATGCAAAAGCAAAGCAAAGCGAATTGCGTGACGCAAACAATCTTGTAAGCGCTGTTTTCCCAATTGTGATGCAGAGAAATTGACTTTTGCAACTTGCATGAAGTTTGAACTGGGCTGTAAGAGTTAAAGTTAATTTCATCAAAGCCGAATAAAATTGATGGTTTTATTTGTAAGTTGTAACAGGGGTAGAGGACCCTTACTCGAGGTAGTCAAAGTTAGCTTTCTTGTCCAGAGCGATCTGTGGCATATCCTTAAAGAATCTTCTCATCTCTAGACATCCCAGCTGCAGAGCAATGTCCATATCTACGGTCTCTGCAACCTCATTCATGTAGTCATTCCGTACCTGTGTGAAAAATAGCAAGCCTTGTTGGTAAGGTTCCCTGACTTCAAGTGCATTAATCACCACATCAACAATTTACTTTCTTTAGTACCGGTCTTCCTAATGAGTGTCCCTTTTCATTTGCTTTTGGTGTAAATCCTGCTTTTGATTCTAGTTATAGATACATGTAAGAGAGGGTTTAATGAATAATTGATGGCTCACTTGTCTTGGTTTAAGTCATAACAGCAATGAAAATTAATTTTGACATTGTTTTACTTTCCTCGGAAACTATCATACTGTACTCTTCCCAAGATCAATGATATACCCTTCCTTTAAGATTGGAATAAATTGAATGTATTCAGCCGAAACCAATCTTATGCCATCCCTTCATTATTAGATGAAATCTAACAGAAAGATTGGAATAAATTTACGCTTGATTTTACCATCTCTGTATATCCATCAAGCAATGATAGTCTATTTCAATGTCGACACTGTGAGCATTACTGTTGGACTACAGTGTGTGCATTGTTTGTCTCCACTATGATCATTTCCTAGTGGAGACAAACACATACACTACACATACATGACACATACACTACACATACAATGTCCATGTGGAAACAAACACATACTGTACACTACACATACACTACATGTACACATACACTACACATCCATGTACACCACACCTACTGTACACTACAGTGTATTTGCATTGTTTCTCTCCACAAGGATCATTTTCTAGTGGAAACAAACACATACACTACACATACACTTCACAAACACTACACATACATGTACACTACACATACACTGCAGTGTATGTGCATTGTTTCTCTCCACAAGGATCATTTCCTAGTGGAAACAAACACATACACTACACATACACTTCACAGACACTACACATACATGTACACTACACATACACTGCAGTGTATGTGCATTGTTTCTCTCCACAAGGATCATTTCCAAGTGGAGACAAACACATACACTACACATACACTACACATCCATGTACACCACACCTACACTACAGTGTATTTGCATTGTTTCTCTCCACAAGGATCATTTCCTAGTGGAAACAAACACATACACTACACATACACTTCACAGACACTACACATACATGTACACTACACATACATTGTACACTGCAGTGTATGTGCATTGTTTCTCTCCACAAGGATAATTTCCTAGTGGAGACAAACACATACACTACACATACACTACACGTCCATGTACACTACACCTACACTACAGTGTATTTGCATTGTTTGTCTCCACTAAGATCATTTCCTACTCTGCCTAAGGCTATTCAGGGCGCGATGACTTGAATTGGTCCAATCAATTCAAACAAGGTTCGGGAGAATTAAACCTGTGGGAGTTGTAATTGCTCATTGAACTCCACTGATCAAGTCACTTCTCAGAGTTTTATTCAAGTCAAGTCCTCGTGGAAAAAGTGGAATTGAATTACACAGGGTCTGCTTGAGAGTACACCTTGTGGATGTACATGTAACATCATTACATATGTGGGTAGGCTTTGAACAAGTCTGTATAAATCAGTGATGGGATTCTTGCTGACAAAAGGCCTGAAACTAGGAACCAGATTTTAAGGGGAATGTTGAAATGATGGCATTTCCACCTTTTGGCAACCCCTGGAGTTATAGATTCCAACAGTGGAGCTTTTGGAAACAGTATCCTCAGTGCTAGAGAAGTAGATCAGAGATCATGACTTATTGATATTTAAAGAAAACAACTTTTCTTTTCACCAGGCAGACACAAAAATGTCTGAATTCTGAATTCAGTCTGAAATTTCTCATCTGGGATACATGTAAATACAAGATACTATCATTGTGAAATGCTGAATAAAAAACTCTCTGCAAACTTTAACACTGTCTAGCCGCTGAATATCGGTTCTATTCTTTTGTTCATAATTCAAACAACAAATATAAAGTTTTTGAAGCCATACATTTTACAGACTTTTTATAGTGTTATATAAGTTGTACATGTAGCATTGCACAGCCCACACCACTCAAAGACAGCAAATTGCTGTACAATGCACATCTCTATTGTCTCTAAACTAAAAACTGTAACCCTATTTGATCCGGATATTCTCCCAGGAAACTGTCGGAGGAAGTTAGTCTCAGTTCATACAATGAACGATCCCTTGTACAGGGCAAGATTATTATCAGTGCTGCATTGTATTAATTAGTGGCCTTAAGTTACCGTTAGGAAGTTACCATATGTGACTGTCTACTTTGATTTTGCCTGTTGGAATTTTGCTAGCCTGGTTTCTGAGTGCCCTCTATACATACATGTCTATGAATGTACAATACATGTACGTCTCAAACAAAACAGTTCAAAATTGTGTATTCTATCGTATGAGTTTCACGTATCATCCATGGTCATAAAGCTAGGTGGGATCACCCTTAGCTGAGTAAGTTATAAAGCACTACTTTCACAGCCCTTGGGTAGAGATGAAGATAATGTTGAGTAATATTTGAGGAATGAAGTCCTTGGCCCAATTTCATATCGCTGCTTAACGGTAAGCAAATTTTCGTGCAGAAAAATTTGCTTAAGCATAAGCGTATTTCACAGGTTAGCAAGAAAATAAGGCGGTCATTTTGCGCGTTCACCATGTATTTGCATTGTTACGTCATTCATTTCCATGCAGTAAGCACCGGGAGGTTAGCATGCCTTTTCGTGTGCTTACGGTTAGCAGCGCTATGAAATAGAAATCGTGCAGTAAGCACAGAATCGGCCGCTAAGCAGCTCTATGAAATTGGGCCCTTGACATTTAAGCGAACCACTACATGTATGAGAATTATCATGTAGACACTGTAGACGAACACAGGTCACGATCCACTTCTTCAAAGAAGAGATTGACACAGTGGTTTTCACTCATGAACGAAATTCCCAGTCAGTTTCCCTTGTGGTTTATTACTGGATATTTGAAATAAAAAAGTCACATCCCCTTAAGGTGATCCCTTGGCTGCTGCTTCCCAGATTGTATCGTAAACTTGGGTGTGATCCCTGGCTACACGGCAGGCTTCTGAATGGCATCCCCCCCCCTCCAGCAAAGATATCGACAAAATAGGGAGACCACCAACATGTAGATAGCTCAGTTGGTAGAGCACCAGCACGTTTATCCGGAGGTCGTTGGTTCAAATCTCGCTCTGGTCAATTTTTCTTTGTTCAACCCAATTTTTTTTTTTTTTTCCTTGTGGTTTATTACTTGAACTTATTTTCTCTTACAAGAATTCTCTACCATTTGTCCTTTTCCTTTGTTCATGAACCCATTATCGAATCATACTCAGCAAGTTTGCCTGGTACAGGTCGTTTACCTAGATAGATCTGTATGGTTTCAATCACACATACAATGTACATGTACATTGTAGGTTAAATAAACACAAGTACACATGAACAAAACATAAACGAATGCTGAACGCAATTGAAAGAACTTCAGACAGCACTTTCAATTCTGATGATTGGTTGCAATGCACAAATTCACAGGATGTCAATGTTTTAAAATAACCATAATGCACATGACTAATGTCCACTCCCTTCAATTACACCAACGCTATGTACAATTATTAAATTACAACCTACATCGTAACATCAAGGTAGTGTGTGTGGTTCAATACGCAAATGTTCCATGTACACAATGCAAATGTTTCATGTACACAATGACACATTTGTCATATAGTTGATGGCAGAGTTTTAATGTTACTCGTGGCGTAGAACAACCAGCTTTGCAAATAGAACTCAATAAAATGCAAGTCCCTCAACTTTCATTTTGATTGGATATAGTCAATTCCCCCTTCTAGTAACATTACCTTGTTCTATTGGTGTAACACAACACAGTACAGTAAACCCATTTTCTGATTAACTTTTCCCTTTTTTCCCACAAGAAAATAATATTTCATTTCCTTGACAACAAAAAGTCAGGGGAAAAAAAAATTCAATTTCCCTAATAGCATAGACATTCAATAACATCACGACGATCAAATAAATAAATCCATGTGGTGCACAAAACTACTTTCAGCCCCCTCCTTAATTTGTCACAGGAAAAAAACAAACAGGGGAACATCCATAAGTGCTTTGACTTCTCACTCCACCTTTTGAATTGACTGTCAGACTGGATTGACTAATCTACATTGAAAACTCACGTAGTTCAAATAAGCAAAGCTTGAACACACAGTGGTAATTTCTAATCATTCCAATCAGTGTTCACTGTGTCAATTGATTGGTGCTGGAAGGGGGGGGGAATGATGGGGTCTTACAGTACCTGATCATAAAAGTAGAAGAATGTGACTTTATCTTTCTCCAGGAGCTCATGGTAATCTTTAGGCAAGTAGCGGATCCGTAGTTCATGCCTGGAGTGGAGAAAGTACATAAAACATCAACGTGTGACACAAACACACGATGCAATAATCCTTGTTGCAGCAAAGCAATTTTCCCTGAGATCGGCAGTATCCGGATCGACAGATACAGCTACATGTACAGCTATGGCTAGGTGCTGCTTTGGACATCCACTATACTTCATTGCATGATGACATGGCAGTCCAGCCATAACCATAGCCATAGCCACAGCCATAGCTGCAGCCATAGCCGCCAATTCAAACATGGCCATATCTATGTAGGGCATTAAATATGTCAAAGCCATGATCAAGGCAATGACAACAATGGCTTGCCTAGCCAGCAAGAAATCTCAGGCAGGGTGCTTCATATATTTTGCTTGATTTACTGATAGGCCAAAGAGAAGTGAGGTGATGCTAAGATTAAGAAGACGATGAAGAAATGTCAGTCCAACATGGGGGAGGGAAAACCCATGATGTGCAAAAGGTTGGATTGGAAATTGAGTCCGTAGTCGAAACTGAGACACGTGTAACATTAACTTTCAATGGCAGTGCATAGCAAATACAGTGCGCTTAAAATTTTGAGTTATGCTAATACTGTACATGATGTACAAAGTAAAATAAATATGAAGCCTTTACCATATATACACTGTAAAATGCACTATTTTACGTACATGTACATGTACATGTACATGTACATGTACATTGTATTTACAGTATGAGAAAACCATGACTACTAAACTTGCCGACAGAAACTTTACCTGGTGCATGTACAGTATGATACATTTTATGCTAATGACTTGCGAAGATGACAAAAGCTAACAAAGCGCCCTCAATGAGGTCTAGAGAGGACTTGTCATTGGCTGACAGTTTGACCAGGTGCCTACAGCCTTACACCTTTCCCTTGTTGACCGCAGGTGCATCGACTGATGGACATGGATTATTGTGACACTTGTCTACGACTAAAAACCACTCTCTGCGCTATAAAGTAATTTTGATGGTATTTTCACTGTTCAGTTTTACAGATCCTGAGGATTGGAATGAACTACTCTCTCTCAAAAGCCAATATCATTGCTTCCCTTAATCTATATTTTATCTTAGCAGGATTATTACTGTGGAAAGATCATTATTCACGGGCACGCCACACCAGGCCCAGATCAGACACCCTACACCGCACAGCTCCCCAGAGACCCACAGATACAATGCAGTTGAAGGAGGTTGTCACACAAAGCCCATTCAGCACGGGGATTTTCCAAGGAGTGATGTTGGGGACTCCTGTGCAAACACAGGCGATATTTTCTTACCATTGAGTGATCTTTCACGAGGACGTTGAACAAAATTAAGAGTAGATCTGCCACAGGGGAAGAGTTGAGTGTGAGAAAGTGCAACATTGAATGTTACACAATGATGTGTTGTAAGCATTTCAATGTGGATAAAGTGTAATTCATGAGCTCTTTTGTAAGTGGCAGAATGGAAAGAGAGAAAAAGTAACTAGATATTAGACTTTTATTTCACGCCAGTGTGGATATTGACCCTACACTTCACACTGTATGTATCTTTATTCCGCGATCATCACACTATCTAAAAACTGTCAAATAATTTGTTAAAGGCGTGGTATAAAAAGTATGAGGCATGAACAGCAATAATCAAAACGTAAATTGACAATTTACTAAGTGTCAAAGCTTACTTTTCACAAACTTTATACCAGGACAAAATTAAGAGAAGACATTCCGTCTGAAATACTGCCTTGTGAGAAATAAATTAATCGGCAGGGTCTACCAACTATTATGAGAAATATTTCCACCAGAAATGCATCAATGTTTGACACAGTGTCCCCACTCACTCAACTTAAAATAATTTGATTTGCAAGAATCAGAATACGCCTATAAATTAATGAAAGCAAAATCCCAGAAGAAACACTATTTTTCAGTGTTTTTTCTCAAAAATGAGAAATAAGAATTAGCTGAACTTTGCAAAATGCTTACCAACCTAAAATGCAAAGATAAGTTAGTGGCCTAGCAGAGTCTTTCTCGAAGGTTTCTCAAAAAGGTAACTTTAAAATTTCTTGAAAACTAGATGATTAGAATGGATATAACACTGAAACCAATACATTGAAGTGTAAATGCCCATCTCTTTTTTGATCAATCATGTGTTTGTTTCTTGAAACAACGAGGATTGTACTTTATACATCATGAAGTTCTCTTCAGATAACCATTGTTATAGGTACATGTACATGTACAATGCCTTTAAATTCAAGTTCCTTGCAACCAGGGGATTAAAATTAATGTTCCCAATGACTACAGGACAGTGTATAATGTACCAATACAAATTTATACACACTCCAGTGTCCAGTCTCATGTGTGACTCACGTTGGATACCACGATGTTTGATACCACAGAATGGATACCCTTCTTCCCAAACTTGGACAGACCAAGGGTTAGTGGACAGACATGTAAAGCCGTGTTGCAACAGCATGGCCATGTGTTACCCCGATACCAGCCTACCCCCATACTGTGCCACGTGTGATGAGTCAGACTAGCCCAGAAATATCGACTTACAAATAGTTCAAGTACAGTTTGAACACCATGAGGGAAAAACTGTGGTATGTGTATGCATGTGGTAAACATAGGGGTTAAACGTATTTTGTACACTTCAAAAATGTCTGTATAGGCCTACTTATCCTTTTTCCATTACAGAAGTCATTAAATTCTATTTTGAAATGGAAATGGCCTAATCCCTAAAATAAATAAATTTCAACACTCAACTTTAATAGTGAACTACCCTACTCTCCAGCATCAAACTTAAATAACTTTCAATGTATTCCGATTAGAGTACTGAACAAATGAACTTTCACTCAGCCCTCAGACATGTTTCCTTCCGTTCCTACTGTTTTGATGATGGCCAGTGAAAAATATTTAGGAAATGATACAGATACTTTTGAAGTATTCTAACATGGACAAAATGTTAAGTGATCTATTCAGAACACAGACTGTCAAATTTTAGATGATATTTTTAGTCAACTAGAGCAATCGAAAGGTACATGTACCTTGAAATATTAATTTAATACACTCAATTTTTAAAGACTTTCCAATGAAAACTGTTTTCGGTGGAAATTTTATAAATCAAAGAGAAATGGGTCCCGGCATGATGAGAGCCATTGTCTAATTTCATTATGGCCATATCCAGGCACTAGTTTTGCCCATCTGGACTAGTGATACCTTTGGAATGATGGAATGTCTGTTTGTGCTGATGTCAATTTTTGGCTAAGTTATTATTGTTTGCTATCCATTGAAGACACAGTACATTACTAATTAGTTAGTTCTCTTTTGTTCACCAAAAATTGATACGAGTATAATTACCCAGTCAGTTTCCCTGTGGTTTATTTCTTGAAAAGGGCATCGTTTTGATACATATACGTTTTATTAAATACTTTTCAATCTGTATCTTGAAAAATATAGAATTACATGTATAGCGTGTCGTGACTGAGTGATTGAGTACATAGCCCTGGTCATGACACTGGTGTCCTTGAGCAAGACACCTACATGTACATGTATAATGGAGGACTTTGGTGATGCTAGGTGGCAGCAGACTTACCAGGTTAATCCATTGTTCTCGGCAATGTGCGCATGCTTAGAACTACATGAACAATGGAATTTTGCCTGGTATGTCTGCTGCCATCTAGAGATTAAAAGTCTCCCATCGCTGTAGCCTGTCTTTACTGATTAAGATAAATGTACTTAAAAGACCAAGATGTACAATGCAAACAAGTTATATTCAGTGTTTTTATTTACCTTGGAATGTACTTTTCATGTGTAATGTCCACATGTGTCATTTTAATTGTTTGTCATCCTACAAGTACATGAATGGAAAGGAACGAAGTACTATGGCAGTACGTTCCAAAAGAGAACATTGTACTGTTTGTCAAGAAGAATCTCCGATTGCGTACCTTGTGAGAGGTAAAGCAAATGTACGTACAGTATGACGCATGTGAGTGTCAATTTGAGCGCTATACTGCAAACACATACAACACAATGCACTGTGAACTATAAAAAGCGTGGTGTACTATTGTGATTAGATTTAGACTATGGGTTCTCCCAGGATTTTTCAAAACTGTCCAAGGCATTCTGGACCCAAATTTTGGAAGTTTGACCAAAGCCTGCTGAAAAAAAAGGAGGTCCTCGGAACGTTTGTTACTTGGTCTATTGGTGCTCATCTTGGTTTAAAACCCTCTGTGCAATCTGAAACATTCTAAATTTGGTTTTATCTTGATGATTCTTTTGAATTTGATCTGAAGTCTTTAAAAAAAAAAAATGTATTCGCGTATCAGACGCAATTGGCACGTAATTCACACGTATCGCTCGATACGCTAACTTGTGCATAGGGAGAACCCTTAGAATATAGCACAAAAACAAATTTTAAAACAACTGTCCAGTATTGACTACGTCCTGATCGCACAGAGATCACAACAGGCCATTGCCTCACTTGCTACATCTTGAAAATGCTTCAAAACAATTTTTAAGAGAAAAGTCTTTTTCCTCGGGGGAACAATGGCCACGACTGAAACCTGGGGCCCGATCACCAGATCACCATAACAAGTCTTCAGCCCAGTTATTCTTAGAATGGAGTATGAATCACACAGCCTACATGCAGCGGTGACATTGTGTATATTTGATAACAACTCTGACTAACACCATGCCGGTAATACAATATTCACAACTAACACATCTTCCCCATGGTCAACTGTCATGTGTGCTAGTATAACATTCTTCCACGTACAGTACATCCATTTCACATGTTGATACAACCAGTTTTTTCATTAAAACCTATGAGTCAACGCCCTAAGCCTTGCCTCATACTGTTTTGAGTGTAAGTTTTTGAAAGGGTTTTAGTTTCATTTCCATACCAGGGCACTGCTCCCTGGGGATAATGTGAATGGAAAAAGATACATCAATGTTATTTTAGACAGCGCATGCACTCATTTCGTTTCAATCCTCTAGTTTTCAGGAAACATATTGTATCATACAGATACGACAGATACATAAATTGTACTGTACAACGAGGCCTCACATATAATGCACGTCATGGGCATTTGCGTTGGCTTAGGGGTTTCTTCCCTGCCTTTCCACTTCTGTGGACCTGGTTTGAATCCTACCGAAGCCTTGCATATGATATTTATAACAATATACACCCGAGGGCATCTCAAAGCGCTCATTATTGTTTCTATTTGTACAAGGTATGCGGAGCTATGTATGTTCAGAATATAAGACCCATTCATTTACATGGCACCATGTGATGGATTGCAAGATGCATGTTGCAAGTGCTGATATGCATATGGGCAGTTCCACACTTTGTGTGTGATTTGACACATGACCTGACACACATGCTATCAATACACAGTACATGGAATAATTACTGTATCAATGTACGTAGTGTATCTCTTCACAGAAGAGGACCATTTCAGTGCAGGGCAATGTAGAAAATGGAAAAGACTACCAAAGTTTTATTTGTGTGTAAATCAATTTTAACATTTAATTAACATATTTAAAGTATTTTCCAAACCGTTTGTCTGTTGTCTTTTCAGCTAGTCTTGCAATTTGTCCATCCGTCTTTCTGCGCTCGCCCTGTTTGCACAGTGGTAAAGTCAATAGACTGTGCTAGTCTTGCAGGAAACTTCCGGGACCAAGTTGGTCCTGACCATGAGATTCAAGAGGACAACTTCCTACCTTCAACCTTTCCACCCTTCTAAGTCTTTACATCTTGTGTTCTCTTTATTTCAGAATCGTACCATGAATGCCTTTTAATCTTGATCAGAGAAAAAAATACCACACTGAGAAAGAACACACTTTTTTTCCCAAGTCACATCATTCCAGAAAATATAGAACAATTTTCATTCTCAAAATTGAATTACTATAAATATTTTCCTTACCTCCATTCTAATGCTGGGTGAATCTTCTCATATTTATGTTTGATCTGACCAATGTGAGGTCCCTATGTAACCAGTGACTCTCCTCTGATTGGATGTGTTGAAGACGAATTGCGAAGCTACTCTGGAAGGCACGGTCACCCCTTGCTAATTTAGCAACCACAGCATGGATCACACTCTGAAAATACAACATAGAGCAAATACAAATATGAGGAATTGTTAAAGGTCTGGAATTCAGTCTTTAAGAGGCCAAGGCTGTATTCATTTTGCAAAGGGCATCTCCATGGAAAATCTTAAAGTCTATGGCAGCAGTTTGAAGAGGAACAAAGGCCTATACCAGGGGAACTGAGGCTAACAGGGCCGCAGGCGGCAACTGAGGCTAAGGCCTGGGCAACTGAGGCCAAAACCAAGGCAACTGAGGCTAAGGCCAGGGGCAACTGAGGCCAAAAACAAGGGCAACTGAGGCTAAGGCCAGGGGCAACTGAGGCTAAGGCCGGGGCAACTGAGGCCAAAACCAATGGCAACTGAGGCTAAGGCCAGGGGCAACTGAGGCCAAAAACAAGGGCAACTGAGCTAAAGGCCAAGGGCAACTGAGGCTAAGGCCAGGGGCAACTGAGGCCAAAACCAAGGGCAACTGAGGCTAAGGCCAGGGGCAACTGAGGCCAAAAACAAGGGCAACTGAGGCTAAGGCCAGGGCAACTGAGGCCAAAAACAAAGGGCAAACTGAGGCTAAGGCCAGGGGGCAACTGAGGCCAAAACCAAGGGCAACTGAGGCTAAGGCCAGGGGCAACTGAGGCAAGCCAAGGGCAACTGAGGCTAAGGCCAGGGCAACTGAGGCTAAGGCCAGGGGGCAACTGAGGCAAAACAAGGACAACTGAGGCTAAGGCCAGGGGCAACTGAGCTAAAGCCAGGGGCAACTGAGGCTAAGGCAACTGGGAACAGCAACTGAGCTAAGGCCAGGGCAACTGACTGACTGAACTGACTAACAATGACTAACTGACTAACAATGAAATGAAAGATCTGAGCTAAAAGCCATGTGGAATTTTAGTTTTCTTTTGTAAATATCGTGATACAACTGATAGTCAGACATAAATGATTGATTTTAATCTGTATTCTACATTGCCATAATTACAAAAGGAAGTTATTGCCTTACACCTATTGACCCCTTGCAGATGCAGAACACACCTCCTCAAAATGCATGTCGACCATTTCCACCATTTTGGGAGTCAATTCCTTTGTGTACAGTTTGACTTCCAAAATGGCGGACAGGATAGGCGCGTGTAAGTAATGCTGCAAGTTATTCAAGGGATCAATATTGTGAAGTAACAGCATGGACATTGGCTTTGCATCCGATGCTTGCATTCATTTGTCCTGTTTGTGGGCAACATAAACATACGTTCCTCTAATACAACATTCAAAAGCATTATTTTGAATTTGTGCACATTATCTTAAAAATGACAGCCAAAGTGTTGAATAAACCAAGCAATGAGTTTAGGCAGTTTTAATAAACATTTGAATTTTGAAGAAAAAAATAAGTACATTACAAATGTACATTTAACATTTACCATTATTCAATGTTAAATAAGTCTCTTTAATTTCCCAGGGTAAACAAAACCTCAACATAATCGACCATATGTTCACATATTTCTCTTGCCAAGTAAACATACAAATATGTATGTTTTATTTGTGTACGAACCAAAACCATCAATTTAACTAATTAAAGTAATTATTTCATAGGGGATGCTTGTGTCCTGTAAAATGTTTAAACCTATTCCATACTGAAAAATAATCATTCTATAACCCACTTAAATAAAGAAACTGATAATAAATACAGTACAGTAGCTCCTTAAATACTGTACATTGTACATGTAGGTGACTGTAGAGTTGTCCATTTTACATTGTCTCAGCACTGTCAAAGCTACCAACACCTTGCTAGACAGAAGTTCAGGTCAAACAATAACACGACCTCGATGTATTTCCTGAGATTTCTTTTTGTCCCATGTTTTTCTTTCTTGTATAAATATCCTTTATGAAAGGTCATTGGAATGTTAGAGATCACCAGAGTGGCCTTCCCAGGGTTGAACGGGTTCAAAACCAACGCTCACTTTACCAACTGACTGAGTATGAATAACTAATGGTCTTGTGGTGCCTTGCAATGCTTCAGTGTGCACTTAATTAGTATTTGACCTTCTAATATAAAAAGGCCTGTGCTGTTATAAATGGCATTACTGTTGAACATACAAGTACACAATTCATTACAGCTGGCACACTTACATCAATTATACAGTACTAATCAATGCTTTAATCTGAATTTCAAGGTGTCAAGACATGTTTTTGCCATATAAGGGAATACACGATTGTTTTGGGGAAGCCTGTACACACAATACATTAATTCTAATCCTCACATACACCTACATGTACAGTGTGTACGCCTACATAAAAGCAACCTGTGAAAATTTCGTCAAACTTGCTGGTCATACTTCAGTGGATGTTCATAACGAGCTATGTACATGTACATGTACATGTAATTTTTGTTGTGACAATCAAAATAAATGTAAGCCATGGTGATTTGTGTGGTCTTTGATGCTTAATGCAACGCAACACACCATTTGTCCACCTCCTTTGACATCACTTTGGAAAGTACGACATTGTAGTAAAAAATACACACACGGGAAAAAAAACCTGACTTGGTATTTTCTCAAAAACATTACCAAATATGAGCAGCATACAGGAAATTGTCACAGAATGGTTGTTTAGAGTGTTTCACAGAAACGGGACTCCTAATTTGAATAAATTAACTCTACCCCCAAACCAATGATGTAGGCTGTAACACTCACTAAATTTTCCCTATCATATCAAGGCCCAGTCTCTACTTGCCATAATTGGTCACGACCTAAAATTCCACTTCGCAATGGCCTCAGGATTTCAAAAATACATTTAAGGGAAAGTTGCCACAAGGCTGCAAGAACTCTTGGGTCCGACAATCCCCAGTCAACCAAATACTAATAGAGCTGCAAAACGACTCCGATAAAAGGGGGAAAAAAAACAACTGATCCTAAATGAAAAAGTGTGACAATTACTGCAAGCCATTAATGGCATACAGCTCTTGTTTGTTTTAATAACGATCCTTCTCCTTCCAAATGGGTCCCAGAGTGCAGGGGGGAAGGTAGTGACGCAGAACCCCAGCAAGCTGCCGATAGGCAGAGTGGATACAGTCAATGGACTCGCTGTCACAAAGGAATAGATACCGAAAATGGAGCCGGAAACAAGAGACTGGGAACATCCCATGGGAAAAGGCTCTCTTTTCATTCCAATTCCTTTTTGGGGTCTGGGTTTGGTCGTGATATAGGCCCCACATTTTCAAGCTGAATGTATGAAGTGTGTCATTTTAAACCATACTCATATTGCATACATTAAAAAGAACTAAAAGCTTGCAGATGGATTATTTTATGGTCACACATGTGCACTTGAATATCATTACTAAAGATGCATTGCCATCAGATTTTGTCTAATGATTTCCACTCAACCTTTTTTGTTTTAAATGTAGTATAATTGTTGTTTCATGTATAAATTTACATTGTACATTGGGGTGAAAAATCATTTGACAGAGACTTTTTGAGAAGCTACAAAAAAAAAAAGTTCTGTACATGTGGGTTGCTGAAGACACACACCTGGTAAATCTATTGTTCTGGAAATGTGTGCATGCTCAGAACCAGGTGCTTAAAAAATCGACCTTTCCCATGAAATATGCTAATTACATTCACGCATGCGTACAGACACTATTGGTTGGCAAATGCCGTAGACTTGTGCACTAGGCAGACGCACAAACGCGTGTGCGTCACGCCACCATCAGTCCCATACAAAAAGGCGCGATGTTCACTCATTTTACCAACCAGTAGGGAGAGTGCGCATGCGCTATGTTCAATTTACATATTTCATGGGAAGTGTCCAATTGACTCATTATATGGTCAAAAATCACAGAACAGAAACAAACAGTCATAGAGCTTGGTATGCGATTGGCTCATAAAGTCTACCAAAACTATTTTAAAAGCAATATGTAACAGACAGTTGAAGTAATGACTCCTAATGTACATGTTTAGTTATCACAAACTACATGTTCATTAATTACAATAGAATCATGCAAGTCTTCCTCGCTTTAACACTGAATTTGTGCAACAAACTTAAAAACATAATTCAAAAGAATCGATTGCAGATATGAGACCCTACACACACATGTACATCATGTAATCATGATCAAAGTAGCTCATGGTTAGAAAAAAAAGATCTCCATTCCAGTTTTTCTACCAGTGCAGGCATGTACATTCATTTGCAACACTGGCACGACGGGAATGTGATTAATATGCAAATTGTCAATGAATTTTTTTCGACAGCAATGTGTAATGGTCTATTTAAAAATAAATTGTGTTGGTGTATTGAACAAAAAATTAAATTTAAATTGGTGGAAGAAAGTCTTTACACTGAATAACAAGTTTATCATTTTTTCCCTGATTTTTAAGTCTTGTTTGAGACCATTTAATTATGATTTGTTTCAGATATATTCATAAATAAAATTTAATCTCTGAGTATACAGGTATGTACATGTATACCACTTGACTTAATAGCACATGTCTTAAAGTTACAGCAAGGTACTAATCCAAAAATTAATGACCATAAAAACTTACTCAGTAAGAACCACTGCAGTTGTTGATAATGTAACATTTTGAGAAACAATTCCCTTCTAAGGAATATGGTTTATGAGAAAGGGATTCAAAAACATTTCAATCTGAAAAACATTCCACGCATGAAACGTTTCTCTAGACATGCTAGAAGTTCCAGGCATACAAACCAAGATGCAACTGCAGCTTGTCAAACAAATAGGAAATTTCCAGGTACAGCAAGACTTTGGACAGTGTTTTTCAATTTTCAATGGTACAACAGTGTATGAGGAACCACAAACAAGGAAGCCCAGTCAACTGAGTTGCAAGCCTGAAGTTCAGACAAAGTTATCTGATTATGCTTGTATTCGTACAAATTTACACTATGTCACACAAAGGTGTGCTCATTTTCAAGGTACATTGGTTGCTTCCCTGTTTAGATAAACTGGTTATACGTAGCACTTCATTTCAGGTACTGTATATTTAAAGTGCAGAGTGCGATTCAATTCTGGTGTCTGAGTCATCAGAGTGTGGTTTAAATTCCCAGTCACAACACTTGTCACTTGTGCCCTTGGCCAAGACACCTTACAAAGTTACAATAATTACCAGGTGTAAATGGGCAAGTATTAGGGTTGAAATAATTGGTGTGAATGATTAGGCTTTAAAAAAAAAGAGTTCCACTACCGATCACTCGCCATTTTCAAACAAGGTACATGTAAAATAACATGTAGGTAAATTTTGTTTTTCATCCTATATTTTTGTGCTGAATAGGTAGAATAACAAGCAATGGCAATAATTTTGAAAATATTGAAAATTGCTTGTTATTCTACCAATATTGTTTTCAAAATTCAAATTTGCGATGGCCCTATAGCCAATTTGTATCTTTCTCATGACATACCCTTATTGTGTGCAAAATTCCAGACTTGCATCATCAAAGCCACAAATCCCCAAAATATTACACCTACGTACATGTATAGATCTGCTCTATACTATTATAAAATCTTTTTAGATGTCACCCCAGTTCCGTCTGAAGGGTGCCAAGTGCTCCAACCACCACAGAGACAACTTTCATCTCCACTCGTCACAGCTCACAGATCTTTTCCTTCACCTGTTCACCTTTGAAGCTACCCTTACATCATCTAACATAGTTATGTCAATGAGATGATAAAGTCTCCTCCATCTTATCTAAGATTATCATTATTATTATTATTATTCATTAATATTAAAAATGCAAAATAACACAAATGGTGCCTTTACCTTAATGTCAGTTGTCTCCATGCACTTGACAGAGTTGAAGCTGCCATTAGGCTGAAATATTTTGAGTGTTAATTTCTCGACTGCAGGTTTGTTGAAGGATGCCATGTTGAGGGCGCTCTCTTCTCATCTATCTGCAGATGCAACGACTTGGTTGGTCAGGAGTAAACCTGGATACAAAAAATCACACAAAGAAAACATTTCAGCTCACAGGACTGTTAACTGTCAAAGAAAATACCCAGATACAAAAGGTCAATTGTCCTTAAAAGCAACAGCCAGTACTTACATGTAGTTTGATTCTATTCATACAAATTACAGCCAAAAATATAGCCCCAAATTCATTGCCTGACAAGTCTGAATAACATTTCACTTTCACTTGAAAATCCTGTTTTAATTAAAAGCCGCATGCATGCAACTGATTGCTCCAATTAACAAAAAGAAAAAAACAAACAACCAACGAAAACAAATATATGGGGAACCTTTGCATTTTCACCCTTGAAATAAAAATATGACGTAGTCCATGAACTGTTTACATGAATGATTGCGGTAAAATATGCACTTCCATTGTTTCTTTCGTTTTAAAAAGCTTCCTTGATAAAAAGCATGCAAAAAGGAATGTACAGTGCATTCAGACCTTGAACTTCATAAAAAAAAAAAGGCGATGGGCACACATGCCACCAATAATTATGTACACAGGCCCAATGGTCTTTCCCTTGCTGCCCTACATAAACTTCAACTCCTGTAAATACATGAAGGCCTACATGTACAAATGTACAGAGAGTATACATGTACAATGTAGTGTACATAATATTGTGTAAATTGAAGCCAGAAAGGTTTATGAGCATCTTCTGAATGGTTTCCACACCTGTGACCCTATTTCAACATCCAATTCGTCATGATTATTATGTTCCCCATGTCTAGCACTATAAATGCACAAATCACTACAACATGCTGTACAAGTACTGTATCACCACATTTACAAACAGTCTTCCCTTTCACAAACAGTACTCACTAATTTGACCAACATTTCCCTTGTTTTAAAAGCCAGTGCCGTTTTAATGTAACCAAAACGGCACGTTTCATGCACATACATTGTAACCACAGAGATTTGGGACACCCAAGCTTGGATACCTGGACTCACAGGTCAACGATGGGGTTAACATAAAGACGGGATGTTGTCCACACCCCTGCAGGGAACAAGTTTCAATTTCTCAATGTCGTTTCGTATGAAAATTTTCTTCTGAAACACCACAGGAAGAACTTGGGTGAAATAATCCAAGTATTCCAAGATTACTTGATGCATTACATTGTAAATGTACAGTGTACACATGTGCATTACTGTACATGGAGGTTACAATGTATCTCCATTCATACATGACACAGGGAAATGTTTCTACTGCACTTTATGCTCTCAAATCCTCATCTTTGTAAAGACATGTGTATAAAGACTCACTGTCAATCTACATGATCTAAGAGGTTGCTTTCATGTGTCCATTTTACTATCTGACATAAAAAGACATCCGTCCCTAATACCCCGTTCACACAGCCCTGCGACCTTACGAAGAGGATGCCGATCACCCCGATCTGAAAAAAATTATCAAATCGGGGTGATCGCCGTCAAAATCCATAAATTTGGCAAATTAAAGACTGCATCACGAATGTACTGCGATGCTTCTACATCAAAAGCGTTGCTGACTCGATGCCACTACGATTACACCTAGACTTATGCCGACCAAGCAGTCGCTTCTACTTCATTGCCACTACGTCGTACAGGACCATACTACGTTGTTACACAAACCTAGAAGACTGTAGGACGATATCACTACGCTTGTGCTGACCATAGTACGCTTCTAGAACGATTTGTGGCGATGTCTATATAAATCGGAGGTGTTCAAGCCTTTTTTCAGTTCTTCCCCTACTTCGCAGATGAACGGTCCTGATGCGTAAAAGCGTAATTAAAACGGCCCAAAATAGTTTTTATTACGACCACAGAGATCACACCACGCTGCTACCACGCTGCTTGTACGATAACGGCGTTCCCACTACGTTCTTACGAAGACTTTGCCCCGCTTATTGTTGGCCACGACCCCACTACGCTTATTTTGTGCACGTTCAAAATAAGCGTGGGGAGAGCATGCAGCTTCCCGACCTAGGAGATCCCACCCCGACCAAACCACGCTCATAGAGATCATCCCACGTGTGGTCCACGTTTGGCCTACGATTGGCTCCGATTGGCCACGCTCTCGGCCACTTTTCCATCGTAGTAGAAGCGTGTCTATGTGTGACCGGGATATAAGGCATGTAAGCTGTGTCAGAATGGGCTACAGCTACGGCTAGGACTAGATTTCCGAATCATCGTGCATTTAAGTATAGGACGTCCTTAGCAACACCCTTAGCAGCAGTTGTAGCCATTGCTGTAGCCGCCAGTTCAAATACAGCCTACAATTGTAAGTTGTGAATGTTATCAAACATATATCAGGTAATAAACCCGACAGAAAATGACTCAGTAAGTTTTTAATAACTTGGGGTTGAACAAAGACAAAATTTACGAGAGCGAGATTTGAACCATCGACCTCCGAGATTAACGTGCCGGTGCTCTACCAACTGAGCTATTTTGCCCTACATGTATGTTGGCGGTCTCCCTAAAGAGACTCTTTCAGAGTTGTGAGCACCTACTTGTTGCTGGCTCTGCCAACAGACTCAATGCTACGTATGTAAATGCACTAAACATTTGCTAATCATGCGTGCATTTCAACAATTGAAAATGCCACTGAAAGGAGGAGGAACCAACACTAAACCAACTAAGGTGAGACCTGTCAACAGCACCCACAAAAACCACAAACTTGCCAACCTGCAACCGACCAGTATGGTGAATCGGTCGAAAACCGTTCAAACAATACACACACCAGAAATACTTGGCATGGTTTGGGAGAGGCTGCATGCCCAGCAGTGGGATGACATAGGCTAATGATGATGATGATGATGACAGTGATGAGAATGATGACCATAGGAAACATTGGCATTGTCAATTCAGGGCACGGCCTTTACAATACATGCATGTAGTATACGTTGACCTTTTCGGTTGAGTGTACGTAAAATCTTGCAGCCTTTTAGGGGCCGCTATGGGCATTATGGTACTTAAGCCCCTTGTGGAAACTAACCATAGTCATATATTTTGGAAGTCAAGGCAAAACTTAATGTATGAATAATTAATTAGTAAATTGACTCCCACCCCCCCAAAAAAAAAATTTCGCAACAAATTTGAAATCAGTTATTGCTTCTGGGGATTTCCAGTAACAAATTTTAACCCATTTTTCTGATAACTTAATGAGCCCTACACGTACATGTTCAATACATGTGTGTTTATAAAATGCCACTTGACTGCTTGAGTGTCATCAGCACAGAGGGGTTCTTAATGCACACATGTTGAGGCTCATTGTACACACACAGTCATGACAGTTAAAGGTTAATTATCAAAGATGGAGAGATTGAATTGCTTCCCAGGATTAGTGCAATATTGTTTTTTTGCATTAGGAAATTAATTCTCACCCCAGTAAACACTGAGCTGCTACATGTATTAATTAGTACACAGTGTGTCGGTGAAGAGTAAACAAAATAACTCCACAGTCACCCATCCAATCAGCCTTCAAATCCAAAACAATGGTACACGGATGTGCACATTATATGCAGTTAATGTACATTGTACAATGTGTACCCATCCCATATAAGTGCAAATTCTGAGTTTTAGTGTATGTATTTCTGGGAGATAATCCAAGAACACGGTCTGGCCCATTTAATGTACAGAGCTTAACTTGAACTACATTAGTACAGGGAATCAGACAAGGATAGACACACAAGTTTTCCTTTTCACAGGGCCCCTTGTATACATTGTACCGCATGGCATACATGTGTACAGTATACATGTACACCTAGTACTGTATTACACATCATCCACAAGGTCATATAAGATAGGAATCCCAGTCATGCTTATGTACATGCACAGTGTAATCGTAGCACAAGGAGTAACAATTGCATCTTACACACCATCCTGGTCATGTTCATGTACAGCACCAATCTCATTCAGACATTGGTTTAAAGAGCATAGAGCAAGGACAGAGAGGGTTAGAGCAACCCGAATTAAGTCACACTGCTTGTGTACAAATGCAGCATGTCAATGATGTCTTTAATACGGATAGTAAGAATATCTGGATTGGCAGCTATGGCTACGACTGTTGATAAGATCAAGAGTGTTGCTAAGAACATCCTCTACTTCAACGCATAATGATATGGCAATCCAGCCATTGCTATATTTGTGGCCGCCAATTTGGACTTGACCCAAAACTCGTTGCCTTCAGATTTACTGCATTCAAATGGGATGCAGTAAGTGTTCAAAATGTACTGTACTTGTTCTTGTAAGATAATTAATACAACTTACTATCAAGTGTCTTTGCCAGGTGTCCCATACATACAATGTGAATACAATGCACAACAAGAGACCTAATTTTATTATTTTCAAAGAACCAGACTACTGTATTTGAATTCTCACAAAAAACAAAAATATCAAGACCCATACTGCAATAAATGCACACTATCATGTGTACACTGTACCTCATGTAAAGCCTGCAACTGCAAGAAACTGGATCATGCATTTTGATCAAACTGAAGCAAATTCTGTTGCACCAGGTCCAACATGTAAATCTTATACCCCGATAATACCAGCATGAAAGATATTTTCACAGCATGGCCTTGGGTGTCCGTGGGAATCTCATATTAAATCTACATTACATACACCCCATAAGTACAACACATTCTCCTGTAATCTCCTGTATTAGAGACTGACCCAAGCTGCGCTCCACACACGTGTTATTATGAAGCTGTCAGTGAACCTACAGTAACCAAACCTTTCTAGAAGTTGATAAGATTAGACTTATAGAGAGATGCAAAAGGGCCCTGATGGAATTCAGAGCAAATAAAGAGGATTATGTATCACTCTATATTGCCTACTTTGCGAGCTTGGTAGGAAGAGAAAGTTGGCATACATGTATACAATTTATCTGTACACGTTTAAAACTACCCGAGGCTCAAAATTTACCGCAAGCCTGTGGCCAGTGTTTTTAGTGCTGGGCCAGTAAACTCACAAATGTACGAGTCCGGCAGTAAGAATTCTGATGCGGTCTTGTGGATTTTCCCCCGAAATTCCAGCCCTGGTACTACAAAACATACAATTAGAAGCGGACTTTAAGATTCAATTGGGGGGGGGGATCAACTTAGTACACATGTACAAGGAACTTTTTAAAAATAAAAACAATATTTTCAAACTGAAAGCTAATAAATGATAAAATCACACAAAGAGGCCAATCCTCAAGAAAAATATTTTCATCTGAAATACCAGGTCAAAGTCAAGAAAAACAAGCATATATGAAGACCGCAAAATCACTGTTAGTGTAATGTACAGTACATGTAATTTTCTTTCGAGCAATGTCAAAATCCCTTAAATAAGGTCTTATAGTTCAACTAGCAGTATACACCAAATTTGATGGAATATTTACCTTTTTTTAAATGTTGTGTTTATTTGAGGATAGGAAGATGAGAGTGAGTTAACTCTTCCAATGATGAATGCAGGGTTTCCCCACGTACAAGCTAGCGTATCGGCCAGATACGCAATTTAAAATAAACAATCCTGGGGAGAACCCTGGAACGTATTGAACAAACCTTTAAAGGTTTGATTAAACTCTGTTTTAAGGATGAGCAGCACATAGTGAAGATATTTCCTCTAGAAAATATAATTTAACTCCACAAATTGGAAAAAAGGAATGGATACAATAAACAACTTATCGTAAAGTGTGAAATGAAAAGTCAGTAAGAGATTAATGGGGGTGCTAGGAGCTAGAGTGTCGACCTTTATCATGGTGCGGCCATCTTGATCTTCTCCCATTCAACTCAAAGTAATCAAACCGAGGTTTGGGAAGAAAAATAGTCTGGTTCCTTATTGAACAATAAATACTAGCACCCATTAATGTTACTGGATACAGGGAACATGAGAAAGATGGTGGCAGCATGATAAAGGCCTGCAATCAGAATAAAAATAACTAAGTCATCATTTATCACATGCATACGTGTAGTGTGCCCTATTTGACTTGTTTTGGTTGTAATTCATTCTCTGGCTCAACTTTGTGAACCCCACTGTTCACAATATGACCCCTCAATCTGAAATGTCAGCAGCGATAGAAACAATGTAATGAATGTCGATGGCAACTTAACAAATCATTCCTTGTTGTCATTTAAATTCATGAGCACAAATTGTTTAATACACACAAATCTGTTCCTGGCGTTTTCCTGGGATTTCAAACCAAATATAGAAACTCATGTTGTTTTTAAGTGTCAGATTCTAGTGTCAGTTAACAAATTTCATCAGCTGTCTGAAATTTCACACTCAGAGGCCAGACAGGCAATGGATTTGTTCACTTTAGCAGAATAAATTGCATTATCAGCACAACTGTATTTCATAAACACCCAAGAAAATGTCACTGCTCGCATGCGCATTCACAATGGACTGGCATCGTTGCGTTACACACAGGCTAGTGGTATACCGCTGGCAGGTTACAATGCTTTTTTACACGTATATTGTAAATGTACAAATGTACCATGTAAAAAGTCGCGAGATACACTAGCGACACACGATCTATTGAACAGTGTTGTAGAAAGAAATTCTTGGCCTGTTTCACTTTCATTGCTTGAAGAACTGAATAACTGAGTGTGTGCTCGCACAATCCATACAATAGCTGGTGAATGCAAATCATACCCACTGACAGTATTCTCCCTTAACAGAGGTCCACTGGCCAAAAGCTAGTTTAAACACCTCAGGACCAGTCCAAATTCTCTCCAAGTGACCCAGCAGGCTAGTTCAGTATTGAAAAGTATTGTTGTTTAATATGAAATATGGACTAGTGACAAACTGACAGCCCAGTGAAATGACAAGCTTACTGGTCCTGCTGACTAGTCAATGAAAAACGTAAGGACAAATCCCTGATACAAAGTTTTGTATCAAACTAGTGTACACTGTATGGGCACATTATGACACATAGGGGGCCTACATGTATACTGGCCAATGATCAGCTCAAAATATTGCGTTAGATGGTTTCAAGTACATACTCGTTAGTCCAAGAGTTTTTATAACTCAGTACCCTAGGGAGCCTCCTTAAGCTGAGTCATTTGAGATCTTGACCCAGATTGAGTCATTACTTACACAGCCTTGAATCAACCCTTTGTAAGGCTCATGTTAGAATCCCCTCCCCCTACCAACGAAGACAATGCCTGTGCAGCCCTTTGTTCAGTCATTGAACATGGACTCACATGCATGACTCACCAAAGTGATACTTTTAGTGTCTTAAAGTTGTACAATGCCCAGCACTGCATATTACTATACCACAAACATGATTTAGGAACATCCTGCTTGCAAAATCATAAAGCAAAAAGCACACAACAAAGTGTATACAGAAAAATACTTCAAATTCAATTTATGGACAGATTAAGTCACAATGCATGCAGGTCCTTGGATTCATACCAGTACTTAGTGAACTTATCCTTCATAAACTTTTAATTCTACAGTTTCCTTATGAGGTTACAAACATCACATTTCAAGATGCCAGAGAATATCTTGCCATGGTAGAAACAGGTAAATTCATCATGAATTGCATCATACTCACAATGTACAAAATTGAACTGCATCTTACAGAGTTCCCTTCATAACAACCAGAATGTTGAATTTGAACCAAGTCCTTCTTTCCCAGTGTAAATTAATAATAATAGCAGTGCTGCTAGAGTCTCCCAATGCACAGAACAAAAACAATGTTTTTTTTTTAATTTCCTTAATTTTGTACTAAACCTGGTAAAGAACAAAATCAATCAAATCAAAATTCTAACAAAACAGAGTCAGCTAAATCAAAACTAAACATAAAAAAAATGTAAATCTAAATAAACTGCGACAAAACTAAGCACTTCATTTTGGCTTGTATTCTTTGTCATAGTCTGATGCACATTTTGACCATAACATACTGTACAGGTGACTGATATACCTGCAGTCACTCAGACTAAACAATGCACAGTGTTGACTCATACCCTAACCAAATTTTGAGGAGTATGGAGCCAGACAAAGGAACTGGAACCATTGTCCAGTGCCTAAATTCCTGGCCTTGAATTTAAACAGGAAGCCAAGTGAGTACGGTCTATAGATTCTAGTCCACGGCACATTTTCCACACACGTCATGATTGTAATTTCAGCTTCATATAAACTAAGGGACTACTTCAATTTATTTCATTTTCATTTATTAATTCTGGTTGTGAGGCCAAGGACTCTTAGAAAAGCGAACTTAATCACTATACGAGCCAAGAACCACGTGGAGAGAAGACAATTAAGGGAAGTTTCAGTTTGAGATGCAGGAGGAAAAACCCTTGGGATTTATTCCAAGGAAAACCCAATCCACATAACGCCCCCAGCAAGATTCGAACCTGGGTCCCACAGGTGGAAGGCGAGGAAAGATACCACTGCGCCTACCCAACTGCCAGGGTTCTCCACAGGGTCAAATTTTGTCCGGGCACACGCTGGCGGCGCCGGCCGCCGGGTGATTTTCACGCAAGCAATGTTTATAATGTGCAAGCGCAAATTACGTTGTAAATAAGGGTTCCTAATTCCCGGGCTTTACGTATGTAACTGGGCCTAACGCACGGTCCTGCCAGTAGTCTTTCAGAGCACAGTCTTTCTTTGATCAGACAGTCGTAATTTTTTAAAATATAGGATTCCACTTAAATAGCGGACGATATTTCGATATCATCGTTGCGACACGATATTGAAACAATATTGTCAATATCGGTATTGGTGTTTTGAAGTATCGGAATATTGCGATGTTCACGATATTACATAAAATAGCCGATAATGTTTTAAAGAAAGCATTATGATATGCTTTTTCCATGGACAATTCAATATTCAACATTCGTAAACGATGTTTTTTATATATTAATGCCGATACGTCAGGCTCAGTTGAGAGGAATGGGGCATGAATTAATTTTCAACGGAAACTTAGGACCCCGAATGTTCGTCTTCCAACCTAGCCATGGATGTCTTTCTTCATGGTATCGCCGACGCAGCACGAACGTGATTAGCACAGGCCGATTGGCTGATTTCTGACTGGCCACTTTCCGATTGGCCGAAACGCACTCTATGGTGTGAATAATTATGACGCCATGCTTCTCAAGTGCTACCATCTCATAGTATTTATCACATCGATCCCGCGGATGTGCCTGCTCCTAACGTGGTAAACTTTATAGTGAAGGAAGCGCGTGTAGCTGTGGGAACGAAAAGGCAAGGGAAATTCCCTCGGTGAGAAATCACCTCGTGGTCGGAAAACGTTGGGCAAACGTATTTTACGCAACATGGGGATCGGAATAAACATCAAGGATCACAACGTTCAATCATTGAGGTAGAAACCATGAATTATTTGTGTCCGAACCAGTGATAAAAAAGCAAACAAAAATGTCAGCCGTTCTGTTTTCATGGAATATGGATATTAAACGATCGTTTCATTGTGGAAATTACTGATTGACATTAATTTAGGACCGAACAGTGGCTGCGATTTGTTGTCCGGGCCCTGACAATTTTGACCGGGCGCAGATTTTTTTGTCCGGGCACACGACGATTTTGTCCGGGCGCTACATTTTTTGGCCGGGCGCATTTTGTATTTTGAAAATTTTGTCCGGGCGCAGCGCCCGGACAAAACCGCGTGTGGAGAACCCTCAACTGCCCCAAAAAACCTAGCCACCTTGCCACTAATATTACATTACAAAAAAAATAATAATTCCAGTTGGGATGGAGGAGAGAGAGGTTGTCCGGCTCTACTCATCTATAACTTTACAACGCATGTACACATACATGTAGTTACAGTTAATAATTTATTCATAATGTAATCATGCATATTGTACAAATTTACATACATTGTACGTGTACATGTGTATGGGTTTTAAACCATGGATATATAATCCACCCTTTCCAATCAATACCATTAGAAAAACAGCATACCACACTACAGGGTTTGCTGTACACTAGCCAGCAGGACCAGTCATTTCACTAGTCCACCACCTTTTCTACTAGTCCATACAGTGTATGTATTTCCTAAGAAACAGGGAAGTTTTTCAATCTGTCAAATTCAATTCTGTGAATTTGACTGGTCCTCTGGTGTTTCAACTGGCATTTGGCTAACGGTCCACTGTTAAGGGAAAACGCTTAACATTTAAAAATGACAAAATAAGCCTACTGACATTTTATGCGCTGTGCTACATGTAAATTAATTATGCAAATCAATCCAACAGCCACCACCATGTCTGATAGAACAACAGATCTATTGTTCTCAAATCTCAATCAAGATCAACAATTTCCTTTCAGTTTTGTTGAAATATGCTGCATAGTAATAAGTGGTCGAGGTTGAGTTGTAAGCTACCATTTAAAAATGATTGAGTGCACACAAACATACTGTTCGTCCTCTTCGTTCTGCTGGCCAATCCCTACTGATGCAAACTACTTTTTCCACTAAATTTTATGGTCAAAGAGCCTTCAACTTCATTGCACCTTCGTTATGGAATGGCTTGCCACTTCATATTCGCCAAGCTGGCTCTCTTCAGATTTTCAAGGGACTTTTAAAAACTCATTTGTTTGAATCTTCAGTTGTGTAACTTCTTTTATATTTATGTCATTGTTTTTATGTTTTGTGTTGCGCATAGAGGCTTCTGCATTATGCGCTATATAAATATCTCGTATTATTATTATTATTATTATTATTTTGCTGAATTTACACTCATAGCAGATTACTAATGAGAATGATTCTGCTTATATCATAGGGGGTGTACTGCAACAGTGCACATATGTTTTCATTATTTATTGGATATTGATTGATTGATTTACAGGTTCATACAATGTACATGTATAAAACAATGAGGTCATCGACCATTGCTATATTGTTTCCTTCGTTACATGTAGTCAAAAACAAATCTCAAAGAATCCCATTGACAAGTATCCATGTCAGAGAAAAAAATGTTCAGTTTTATTCTCCTTTTTTTCCTTCTCTTTTCCTTCCCTCTCTCTCTCCCTCTCTCTCTCCCTCTCTCTCTCTCTCTCCTCTCCCTCTCCCTCTCCCTCTCCCTCTCTCTCTCTCTCTCTCTCTCTCTCTCTCTCTCTCTCTCTCTCTCTCTCTCTCCTGTGGCTACCTATGATCTCAATCTTCCTTCCACAAATATCAACATTAAATATCTACATGATTAACAATTAAGTAGTGTCTCAAGTAATTTTTTAAGGTCATCAAAATCAGGAGTCAAAAAGATCTGAGTTGACTTGAAAGAAGGTATTAAGTGTCTTGTGAAAGGTATGAAGTGTCCAGAGTAAGAAGTGTCCAAAGTCACTTCATACCTTGTAAAAAGGTACTAAAAAGTGTCCAAGGTACAGAGTGTCCAAGGTACAAAGTGGTCAAGGCACGAAGGGTCGAAATGACCTGACACCAAAGAATTGCAATGAGGGGGTTTATTATTATTAATGCAGTGTAAATATAACTCAAACTCAAATTCAAATTGGCTTTCAGAAGTACAGTACATGCACAGTACAGTAGGCCCTACCGGCCATGGCCCTACCTAGATTAAATTTTGAGGCCAGGTTTATTTATGAGGCCTGGGGTCGATTTCACAAAGCACTAACTAAGATTCATCTTAAGATGAGTTATCAGTATTACCATAGTGATTTGTATTGTGACATCACTCTTTGCTAAGCAACTGCGATGGTTTTGCAGTTACGATCAGTCTGAACTCTTTGAGAAATCGAGCCCAGGTTTATTTACAAATAAATGTCAGAAACTTTTACATTTGTAATTTTGTATACAGTCAGTAAGAATAGATAAAGAATAAGATCAACTACTTAAATGTTGCTTCTTCCTCACACGACAGGAAGCTTCTGTAACAGCTCGATACAAACAAATTAAGAATGCTTCCAATTGGTCTTCTGTTCAGCAATTAAAGAGAGCTAGTCTAGCTGTACTTCAATATTACTATTAGTATTAGACTATACTTTATGTTAGTAGAACTATTCCAGAGTAAACGGTAACTCGTTAGTGTAGTCGCGACGTTAAAATTAGAAAACGACTCACCTAATCTGCAATTAAGCGATACCAAATACTGGCTTTATGCCCCCTAAAACAATAACAGTGTTCAGTTACGGCTAGTAACTTTTAAAAACTTACCTCCTTATTACGATACAGTTATCATTCCCTGGCTTTTTGTAGCAACAATGAAAAAGTAGCAATCTTAGTGTTTCGACGTGCATCAGTCCTGCCTCACGCAAGCACTATACACTGCTGCTGCATGCAATGTGTGTATACGTGTGGTGGGATGGGGGAGATGATGTCCTTGCAAATTGCATGACAGCTCCCTGGTAGACTGTCAACCCACATTCAACACAATTTATATAGGGGGGCTTTCACTTCAGGGTGAACACCAGCCAAGGTGACAGCTCCCCACTGGTAGTGTTATATAGCGCCCTCCGTTGAAATTGTTCAGCTTTTATTATCACCGATTTTTCGCTCACCGCCTTCTGAATTCGGTGGGGGTGTGTAAGGTGTTGGGGGGATCGAGGAGCGAATCATTTAATCTGTAGCTAGCTCCCCGTGCAGTCTGCTCGGGGATGCCCGTGATTAGAAAAGTTTAAAATATAGAAATGACATGTGTCCCTTCAGCGAAGTACATGTAGGGGGTAGTTTCTGGGATGGGCCCTGGCAGCTATATGCACCACCTCACCTTGTTTTGTATACCTTTCAATTGTGTTTGTCACACAAAATCATTCTTAAAAGGGCCAATTGATATCCCCAAAGTGTCATTGACCTGGGGAGTCAAGTTCAGGGATATTCTCAACTGGACCAATCCACATATTCAAGAAGGGGGGTCACGTCCCAGAGTGGTTTTTTTGAGGGGCAGAAAACTGTTTGCACTCGTGTACTTGGCACATAAACATCCCATGTACAGACCTACCAAGACATAATTCTTTCATAAGTGGAGCTGTCTGTTTATTGGGCATAACAGGCTTCTGACTGTCTGGCCGACAGCTGTGGCTATAAATGTGTGTGATTTTCAAAACAATCACCCCCCCCCCCTGCAAATAAAACAGTCAGCTTACTGGGGAAAATGAGGAAAGGAATGTCATGTTTGTCTGGCTTGTGAGAGAGGTTGAGTTTACAGATGTTTTGTGTTGTCATGATCAGCTGGGTGTAGTTTATTGCTAGTGGTGAGAGCAATTATTGGGTAGCTTGCCCCACCCCCATCCCAAGTAACAGTGGTCACCAGCTTGATTTAGGGCAGTGATCTTGCTTTGATTGTGCTGAAAAATATATGTACTTTCATTTTCCACAATGGCTTCAACCAGCAAACAATTTAAACCAGCTACTGCTCCTAAGACCCTATTGGATGATGGAGAAGACAGCCCCGATGATGTACGGTCAAATGCATCTGAAGAAATTGGAGATGATCTAGTAAGCGAAATGGGTGATGACGATGATTACGATAATGGCGGGGATGATGGAGATGACACAGAGGATGATGGCAGCTCTGACAGCGACGATTCAACTGTCCCAGACGCTGAAGTTCGGCGAAAAAGACCTTTGAACATCCCGCCAAAGGGGCAACGAGCAAAACGTACTCCAGACCAGCAGCCAGGATCTGTGCCCCAGCCCCCTTCATCTTTCACAGCTCCATCGGGAGAGAGATGGATGCTTGATCCTCCACCCGCAGCACAAATAAGACAGGCTAACGTCTTGACTCAAAGAGCAGAGCCGACAAATCTTGGAGGTGCTTCCACCAAGCTTCGGCTCTTCAAGATGTTCATTACCACGGCGATGATAAACATTATCCTGACTCACACCAATGAGGAGGGCCTGAGACAGAGGGGACATGCTTGGAGTGACATGTCCATGATGGAGCTGCATTCCGCGATCAGTCTCCTGCTCTTCTTGGGCCTAACAAAATCTGGCCGCGAAAACGTTCGTTCTCTTTCGCCCGACCACTATGCTTGGCCACCATGTCTGGTACTCGGTTCCAGGACATTTTGACTATGCTCCATTTTGACGACAAAACCACAAGACAAGAACGCTTGTCTCCTTCATCCTGAAGGAGAGACGGAGTGTCATGTTGGCATCATCGATGCACCATGCAGTCTGTACTCTTGTTGCCATAGAACCAGCAGCTGGCCTCAGGCAGTGTTTTACAACATCATCAATCTTGCAGCAATAAATGCGTATGTTCTGTATGGCTGCCTAAATCCACAGTGGTCTGCAAAGCATTCCCGGCATGACTTCTATGCTGACCTCATCATGGACTTAGTAAAACCAGGGCTCGAATTTGACACTGGACCGCAGGCCCGAGGCCAGTGATTTTAGCATTGGGCCAGTACACTCATGTCCGGACAAGTCCGGTGGTCTTGTGTTTGTGTTTAAATGTTGACTTTCAGTCTGATAAATACAATTCTATTGATTATCGAAGACTACTTACCCATAATATACAAATTAGATAAATCTTCTCTTAGTGCTTTTCCAAATTCAAATAGTTCAATTATTAACCTATTTAGGCTTTCTTCTTCTCACTTCAATTCTGGTCTTGTACTCAAAATTCCGGTCCAGTAAATATTTTGAGCTACAAGCCCTGCGGTCTTGTGGGTTTTACCCCCAAATTCAAGCCCTGAAAACCCCAAATCGATTTGCGTGTGGCCAACCCCGGCAATGGAATGCGCCGTACCACTTTAAACTCCCTCAATATGCTTGGGTTCACCATTCCCCCGAGTACGGCAGATACATGCACACAGATGTAATCGCGTTCCAGGGGCGGCACAGGCTCAGCATTCGGGCTCTTGCCACGAGTGCCCGCCTCGTAGACAAGGGGGAAAGCGAACTTCCGTCAAATGCTCTACCTGCCGAGAAATCATTTGCCAAGATCATTCCACCAAGGATCAAATTATAACATGTGATTGTTGCGGTGGTGGCGAGGGCTGACCGAACTGTTGAACTTAATTTTGACCTGCTGAACCATATGTCTGTTAGTGTTATTATTTTTTTTTAAGAGCCACAAATTTTTGAACTGTTTTGTTTCATTGTTTCTTTGCTAAACTTTTTGAAAAAAATGTTTTTTTAACTTTATTTTTGGATCACTTCTTTTGATGAACTCCCTGCAGCGTTTTTCGTAGTTTTCATCATTACTTTTGTTTTTTTGTATTTTACCCTATATTTCCATTATTTCTCTTTTACTTTTAAATTTTATATTAAGATTTAGTTTATTCATTTTGGGCCTTATATGGCCTTTTTCTTTGATTTATTCAAATTTTTTTTTCACAGGGAGACAAAGATAAGTGAAAAAGCTCAAATTAAGACAAAGGAGTATTTCCATAACAAGAAAGCATTAGCTTTATTGAAAAACAACCAAAGGCACCCTACATATTAATTCAATATTATGTTACAATAATTACAAAAATGTACAGCATTAAATAAATGTAGAATCACAATTTCAGAGCACATAAATTAGTGTCAAGAGCAGTAGGGACTAGGTAAGGACCATCTTTCTTAACTCCGGAATCGGTGAGGTACAACCTTGCTACCTGCTTTCCAACTGCATGTTTTGCAAACACCACAGTTTTGCCCCAAAATGCATGAAGTTGCTAAAGTTGGGCCTGCTCACATGAATAAGCCTTTACCTAAATTGTAACAATCCTGACTGTAACATAAACTGACCAAATCACAAATTGGGACAGTAACTTTAGTTTGAGCATCACGTTTGGTGCTGACCAATAAGCTGGTTGAGCAGCAGAAATGGTGTTTAGCTTTGGGTGTGGCTGTAAACAATTCTGGGAGGCTCCTAGTCATAAATAGTTAGTTCAACATTTACTATGTGTCAATATGGGATGACCAGATTGGGGTGCATTGCTATCATTTGACCAAACATTTGTACATAAATACCTATATCATGTATATAGACAGACATGACAGATAGCAAGGGTGTAAATCTAAAATGTTGGATTTTTCTGAAACCAAGAGTAAAGTTTGTTTGTTTGTTTGGTTTATTTCCATTAAAGTGAGTACTATATGTATGTATGTTTTTCTATAAAAGCATGATTAAGGTCCAGTCCAGCAGATAACCACAGCAAAGAAAGATGATTTAGGGCAGGTTTTTCCCCAACAATAGACCATGTTACATTTGTTTACAGAGTGGTGACCTCGTACATTATAATGACGGGCAAGATGCTACATGTACACAGGCTCAATGGGAAAATTACTATTTTGTGTCATAATTTTCACATAATTTCAAAATTTACAAAAGCAAAATACTTGAGCAAAATATAGTTAACGCCACAGGATTGCTATTAACCCTCCTACTGTCAGTGACTCTTGGCAACATTTTCTAGTGAGTTGACCAACCATTTGAAACCATTGGACTGCCAAGGTTGTGTACGGTGGCACAACTGTGCACAGAACTAACTGTGTACTTTGTACATGCATTCCCTCATGGTATCATATTTCAGGCTGGCATAGTTTATCTATCATTCAAAACCACTTGAATGGTATTGAATGGTCAGACAGCAAGAGGGTTAAACCTAGTTTATAATGTTTTTTTTATCATTTAGTTGTAATTTTAGTATTTTAACACTTCTGAATTTTTTGTAATTATCGATCAAAAAGTTAGGCCCCAACTTCAAGGTTTGTTAAACCATGGTTCAACTAATCAAAGTGTTTGTGAACAAGCATAAGTGCAAGGATGCCTCAGGAATGAACTATCCAACAAACACCCTGCACTATGATCAAGTTGTATTCAAAGTTGACATAATACTAATGGATGCCAAAAGCATCAAGTTCATTTCTGTTGAAAATAGCTTGATGCAGCTGAGGAACAAAAATGTCCACGCTGTGGGTTAAATTCAATAGTTCAAATAAAATCTAGGATGGTTTTGATCCCCCCCCAAAAAAAAAAAACTCAGGCATGTCAGGCAGTCTTTCCAGATTTGAGACTATTACAGACTAATAATAATTAGTAGCATCCAATCCAATGGCAGATTCCAGAGAAGGCCTACTTCAAATTCCAGAGCCATTTGTTTATTGTGGGACAGTATACTTTTAAAAGAAATGAAAGAAAAGGCCTGTAATAAAATGTATTTTGCACTCTCTATCAACACCCTTCTAACTTTCGCTCTTGATCTTTTTTGATTATATGAAAATGCTACACAATTTTGAGCTGGTTTTTTTGCCACCTTTTTCTTAGTTTTGAAATAAAACAGCCACAGGATTACTTAATTACATAGTTACATGTCATTTAACTGAGAAACTTGAATGAAAAATTCATTTGTATTTCATAGTGTCAAATTGGAATCACAAATTATGTACACAAAAGTAGTTTCAGATATTTGTTTTGTTTTACCTTTTGCTTGTATACAGCTTTTTCTTTCTAATTCTATTGCCATTTAGAGTACATTATTTTTGTGTATAGGCTACTTGTTGACAGAGGCCCAAGTAATGGTGAGAAGGGTAGTTTCCAACTTGTCTGGTTCAATCCCAGATTCAGTTATCTAAAATTGTAGTTAAAAATGTTAGATGACAAATTATTAAACTGTTTCAACAAACAATTGTAGCAAAACAAAAACATTAGTTGCAAAGGCCTACATGTAAAGGACATGTGCAAACACATGGCGGCCGGGAACTGTAGTTTATGACAAATTTGTGTAATAAACCCATTGGAACGGATTCATCAGTTATTAGTATGGAGAAGAAAAAAAGAGTTAAATCCCACAGTAAGAAACAGGGTGTCAAACTGGCTGTAAATAAAAAATGACAGGATGCTAAAAATGCTAATTTAAATAAATCCATATGTGTAAATAAATCAAAATGACTGACTACGGTGGGTGACCAAAAACTGCCCAAATTAATACCAAGATGATAGTGCAACCAAAAGAAACCCTTCTTTCTATAATCATATGTGGGAAAATGGTGACATGTCTATCTTTAGGTAATGTTGCTATGATTTATCATACTTTTTAAAAGCTTTTAAACAATTTTTGTATCTTTCTAAATGTATTGAGAAATAAAAATATCCTTACATAATTATTGTGAATGCTGAAAAGAAATGTACAATTACATAATGGAGCTATTCCTTCAACAATCCAGATCTGGATTTGCACTTTGAAAACTGCTACATCATGTTAGTTGTTTAATATATTCATAATATGTACGAATAAAGTTGTAAATTCATCATTAATATAAAGAATCCCTTTCACTTTCAGCACCTGCTTCAACAAAGGCAATTGTACTATGTATGGGTAGGATGGGATGGCGGAGATACTAGCCCACCTTGTTGGGCTGTCATGGTTCTCTTTTAACATTAGTCATATAACACATATATGAGTGTTATATGACCGATGTTAAAGAGAGCCATGACAGCCCAACAAGGTGGGCTAGGGGAGATACAGGCGTACATACATTCACATGAATGAATAAAAGTAGCGCCTTGATTTAATTTATGATCCAGGTCAGCAATTCAACATACAGGTAAAATGTAGACGGAGGTTGTTCAAAATCTTGTGTAAGACTAAGACGAGGTATTATTACCCTAGCAGCGACGATGATAAACAAACAGGAATCAACGATATAACAAGTCAAACAGCCACTTGGTGGTTCCCATCATCTCCTGGATCTACGTGACGTCCAGACGCTAATTTGTTTCACAAAAAGCTTGATGAATCAAAATTGCTTGCTGCAGTCCTTAAATTATTTATACTTCTTGAGATTTGCAGAAAAGTTAAAGATAGCACAACAGTACTTGGTACTTTGGTAGTGCAAATTCCCTGCATTAAAGACGCTGTTCAACTTGTTATCTCACATAAAGCCATATCCAAATTGGCAGCTTGGGCTACGGCTACTGCTCTTAGAAACACCCTTAGCAACAGCCAGAGCTGCCAATTCCAAGTTGGTGTGATATTTCCATTTGGATGCTTTGTGGACTATTGTATGATTCAGAATCAGACACAGCCCAAGTTGATGAATCCCAATTCGCCCATTCTGGTCCTTTTCAATCAAACTATAAAAAGTACTGAGACTTGAAGAGCATAGTACAAGTACAGCATAACGCCAATTGGTAATGGTGGGTAGTACAACACTGTTCAATTCCATTTGAGGCCTCACATTGTAATCCTGCGCAAAAGTTTATGAATCAAGTTTGTTGATATAGTCGTTATTCGTTCAATGTCAATCAAATTATATTCATAAGATTTGAAGAACATCATCTTATCGCCATCACCTTCAAAAATTAACTATGGGAGGAGATTGTTGTCAGCGCTGTGTAAACTCTGCAAATTAGGTCCATAGTAGGTAAACAGTGAGTTAAATAGTATCGAGTTAAAGTGTTAGCTCTGAAGATGACAGGAAATTGGATGCAAATGCATCCTCAAGTTTACATTCTCATTTCTCAACTCATATTTGTACAAGACGTCATGTTCTTGCAGAACGACGCATGAAGAATTGCAGGAGAATCATGCCGCTAAGTGATAGGCAAATATACACTCATCTTTGTCGATGCATTGCAATGAGATAGCCAGTCTGGTTTGTATGCAAAATTGTTGTATTGCACTTCCCCCTTTCCCACGACAAAGTCAACTGTGGTGTAAAGATTCGAGACACAATGGGAAAAGGTCCAACCATTCTAGTTCCAAAACTTGTCATGTCCAAAAATGAAACACTCAGTCACATGTGTCTCCACATGAGTAGAAAATACAGTTCCCCGTACAGTTGTAGCAGATGAGTGAGAGTGCCACGAAGAACATGGCACTGCAAATTGTGCACGGTTTTCTCTCGAGGAAGAATCCCGCTAGATACAAAATCATGAACATGCTGTAATTGTGCAGCAGGCCCATTTCAATGCAGACCGGGGTATCGGCATCAGCAACACCGGCAACAGCCACTGCAAACAGTACATGATGACAGCTTGGATGAAAGTAGCTTACACTTTACAGAGGAAGAAATTCACATGTTTGGTCGACACTTTCAAATCCGTAGTCGGTCTACGTTTCTATTGTACGCAATCGCTGCAGCTGCTCCGTCGTCACATTTAGTCTGACTTTGATGGTCTCATTTGTTTACAAAAACCCTGCAACAACCCGTGACGAATTTTTGTGTGCAGTCAAGGTACCATTCTCGGCCATAAAAGCAGAAGGTCCGATGATTTTTTTGAGGGTAAAAATATCATTTAAGTGAGCGCATTGATATGCTGTTATTTAAACAAAATGTAACATTTCTTTCTTTTAATAAAATAAATTCGGAAATCATGTTTTAATTATGAATTTTAACCACTTTTTAGAAGATTGAAAATGTGTAGAAAACAACAAAATCACGATAGTGGAGGGCGCCCTCAAGTGTAGGAGATGTGAACACTTTGCAAAAAAACACTCTGACCTGCATGCCGAGAACGGAGACAGATCGTGTGTGTGTGTGTGTGCGATTTTTAAAGACTCGCCGAAATGGTGTTCTACTTCAAAAGTGAAGGTAACTGTGAATTAAGAAAAAAATTGGGAAATGTCATTTTACTCGGTACTTTCCTGAGTTTTATTCACAGGACTCGGGTCGGAACGTCGGGGGAATTACTGAATGACCATCCATGGCATGAATGACTGAGCATACTCTACAGACAGTGCTTCACAATTCCTTCACACCATGCATGAGTCATGACACATCCGGCCCGTGCATTTGATTTTGTTGTTAAACCATGTGTTCTAAATCTTATAATAAACAGACAGTACACACAGTTCTGTGAACTGTTCTGTGGTGAAAGTGTGAAGTGTTAATTGTTACTGTACTGTTTAAACTGTTGATAATGTAGCCATGGTGGTAGGTACTTTAACCCTCTTGCTGTCTGCCCATTCAATACCATTCAAGTGGTTTTGAATGATAGATAAACTATGTCAGCCTGCAATATGATACCATGAGGGAATGTATACACAGTACACAGTTAGTTCTGTGCACAGTTGTGCCACCGTACACAACCTTGGCAGTCGAATGGTTTCAAATGGTTGGTCAACTCACTGGAAAATGTTGCCAAGAGTCACTGACAGTAGGATCGATCGGTTTAGGGCCGGGCCAGGCATCGGTCTCCGTTGCACTGCACTGATGCACAAAAAATGTTTGAAGCTGAAAGTCAGTTCAAATATTCTTTAAACCACTTGAATATCTGTTAGATATTTGAGTTCACTTTCAGTGAAAATTGTGCTTTTAAGTAAACTTGGGTTGGGTGTGATCCTAGACCCAGTGTTACTGTACTCCTTTTTCAAAACGACCGATAAACGTCAAATTTGTTGAAAAAGGAGTACAGCCCCCCAGTAACTGGGTCTAGGTGTGATCCCTGACTCAGTACAGGCAGTTAACGGTTGGTTGTATCATGGAGGTAGGTATATCCTACCTCCATGGTAAATGTATGGCTTCAGTCTGACTGGCACCCCCGAATAAAGATATTGACAAAATAGGGAGACCTCCAACATGGGCCTAGGGTTACGTACATGTAGATAGCTCAGTTGGTAGAGTGCTGGCACGTTTCTGGAGGTCGTTGGTTCAAATCCCGCTCTAGCCAATTTTTCTTTGTTCAACCCAAAATTTAAATATACCCAGTCGGTTTCCCTTGCAGTTTATTTCTTTATTTAACAATAATAAGTGTTCATATTTTTTTCTTTTACTTTTCAGGTTATGTCATCTATGTTGGACTTGACAAATTTGAAAGTAAGTTTAGGCATGGATTATAACTTTTGTAGGGGACAGAGGAGGCAAGGCTGACACTTGTGACAGGGCTATTCTAACTCACACCATGTACTAGACAATAACAAGGATGATTCTTGTTCCACAGGGTACCTGTCAACAAAAATAACTGGTTGTTTAATAAACAAATTTTGTTCAAATTTTGTTCACACAGATGAAGAATTGTTGAAGTATGGATTCCCTGAAGACATTTGGTAAGTATATATCCCAACTGGATGATTGTCCCAACTATAGTTGGGACAGGCCTCTCTAGTTTTGATAGTCCTTTAGTTTGGTTAGACGGTAGACCAAATTTTAATGTTTTCAAGGTGGGACTAACCCTGACTGTGGCACGCAAATCAATTGATGCCACAGATTGTTCAGAATGAGAAACACATATCCACTAAAGTACTCAATTCAAACCCATTTTGATTTAACAGCAGTGGTACAGTCGAAGGACTTTCCAAAACAATGTGGTGCATCACTGCATTATAACCTTTACACCCACTAGTATAATGATATACTCAGTCACACAAGCAGGGACATTGTTGGGATTTAAGCCTGACTAGAAGACAGAATTTCAAAAATTCCCTAGTTTAGCAAAGATGTTTCCTTTTTAACGGAATTCATAACTCTCTCCAGGTTCCATGTTGATAAGCATTCCTCAGCTCATGTTTACCTGAGACTACCTAAAGGTGAAAACATCCTAACAATCCCAGCTACCATCTTGGAGGATTGTGCACAGCTGGTAAAGGCCAATAGCATTACAGGTCAGTAAGATGCCTTTCTGTCTTTGTGTTCACGTTTTTTATTCAAGAAGATGTTGTATGCTCAATTTAATACAATGTTGTTTTTGTGTGTGCATGTGATTGAAAGGCAAAGGAATATTTCATAATTCATAACACGGTGACCAGGGTGACCAGAAGTCACCCATATTGTACGCCGACTAAAACTTAGCCCCACTAGTGTGGCCAAGAAAGTATTTAGTCTGGCTACACTAGTGGGGCTAACTAATAAAACCATGCACCTAAGATATGTCTGCAAGATACATATTTGTACTTTGAAAATTATGCAACAAGTATATAAACACACAAGTTCTCAACAGAAACTGTAGTTCTGTTCATACTGTTACTCAATCATTTTTTGTAAAAAGTAGACAAATGTATATATTAAGAAACAGACACTTTTGATTTGTTTTCCCCTTAATTGTTGACTCTGTTGATTGTGTTTTTACTAGAAAATGTTTTTCTCCAAGGCCCAAGTTGCTGCTTCACAGCACTCACCCTATACACCATTGAAAATCTTGTTCAATACTTATACTCATAGAATGATACATAGTGAAATGTACTCAATTACTGTTCAGGGCACTGCCAGAAGCAAACAGGTGTATCTCATAGCTTATTTATTGTTTACTTTCATTTGTTATCAAACAGTGAACTTTCATTCAATTTGTTAAAATGGACCTTCGTTTCATATTTTGACATTTCAATTTTTCCCGGCAATCAAATTCAACTTTGAGTTTTCTTCAACAAGAACACAGAAATCCTCAAATTGTTTTCTTTTGTGTTTAGGTAATAAAACAAATAACATCAATGTCGTATACACACCATGGAGCAACCTCAAGAAAACAGCCGACATGGACGTCGGTCAAGTGGGATTCCACAAACACAAGGAGGTAGGTAGAGCTTAGACCCAGTAACTAGGGTGCTGTACTCCTTTAAATTTTGACATCTGCGGTCAGACGACCACAGATATCAAAATTAATTTAAAAAAAGGAGTACATCACCCCAGTTACTGGGTTTAGGTAGAGCCATTGATCTCATCTTGTACCCAGACTTCTCATCTAATTAAAACAGTTTGTTTGAACATGGAATAGTTTACATCAGGACACTTATGGATGCGCTTTGTACCTATTAAATAGCCCCAAATCACCTCATGCACAATGTCATCATAGAGCTGCCAAGCAGAAATAATTTCTCAACATATTTATTTGCCGAGGAACAGTGAGTACTCGGCGGTGAACCAGTCATACGTGCAAGTATTGCATAGTACATTTAATGTTGACTGGTAACCTCAAGTGTTCCCGATATGCAAGTTTTCTGCGCTTACCATGTTCATGTGCTGAAGTAGCCATTTGAAGTCCGGTTTATCAATTTATAAGATTTCTTTCTCGAAAGCAGAAGCCTGTAAACGTTTCCTCCTTGTCTTGTTTAACTGGATAACCAGGTACTGAGTGTCAAAGTTGACAAGAGAATCAATGAGATAGTCAATAGACTGAACAAGACGAAAGAAGAACGGATGCCAGACCTACAGGCAGAGCGGGAAGACAGGGACAGGGCGGAGCGGGAAGCAGCCAAGAAAGTCACAAGAGCAAAGAAAGAGATTGAAAAGGAAGAAGCCCAGAGGAGGCGAAAGGAAGCCGAGGAAAGGTGAGGGTCAAGGGAGGAAGCCACCAATTTCTAAATAGCAGGAAGAACTTTGTCACCGTGCAGCTTCTTGGAATCGATATAAGCAAACAGAATCTGGAAGGAAACACAAAAGCCCCTTATGAAATCTGTCGAAATCACAACCACTTTTTTGAGGTTTTGAGAAAACTGCACAAAGCTATTCCTTGTCGTTTGAGGGTTTAGTCCGTGATGTGCTAGCCATCAGTTACAGCATTTCACATGGAAATATTTCTCAGGATTTGGGGGTTCTTGGTACCATTGGTACCAGTGCAGTACATATACCAAGTAAACTTTCATATGTTTGAGGTATTGTGTCTCTTGTGTCTCTAACTATTAAATAAGGCATTTGTTTACTTTTTTAGGAGTTATTCTTCACTGATGGCAGCAGATAACATGACATCTAACGCTGATATGGATTCCGATGCTTCGGACGACTTCATGTAGACATTGTTGTCCCATCTTAAGAGAAGTCAAGAAAAGACTGAATTCTGTTTTAGTGACAAGATGATGCTGTCGTAACTCAAGAAGCTGTTCTCATCCTCAGACTTTTCCCCTTCACTGATGTATGAATAACTAAACAAAACATATTTGTGATGTTTTTGTGATTCAAGAAAGATGACGTGTTTATCTATATTAAGAGAACTTTGACTCACAAAGCTTGGGGAGATATTGGTTTAGATACCCCTGGAGCTCTGTTATGATGTCAGACTTTGGATTGCATGATTTGGAATGCACACTGGTCTCTTCATGGAAATTTGCTTGCCTGGAATGTCTCTGAAGGGTGCTGGAAAACATTCATTATCATAGTGATGTTCCTAAGAGCAGAAAATCATGGTCATTTCCGCATGCTGGACCCTCTCTCTGGAATGACTTACCTCTACAAATTAGTCATATTTCTAGTGTTGAAACTTTTATGATTAGTTTGAGAACTTACTTTTGATTTGCCTCTCTCTTTACTGTGCGAGGAGTCGCTCTCGTGCGCCTTAAGCACCTTAATTTGGTGGATTTAGAGCAATGCAAATACTCTGTATTATTATTATTATAGAAATAAACCCATAAACTGCGTTACCAAGTACACTTTCCTTTCTGTTTGTTAAAAGAAAGTCATCATGGAGCTATAATCTTGTCTAACCTTTCTTCCAGAATGTATACATTAGGTAATGTAGTTCTGGTATTTCCTCCCCTAGAGTAAGGAAAGTTCTGTTTGAATAAAACAAGCTAAAATTAAAATGAATCGTATTTCTGACAATGAAACCAAAGATACCCCCAAAGTAACCTTGGGAACTTTTGGGTCCCGCAAGGAAACCTGTAAACAAAGGTGCTATTCTGTTCAACTGAAAACAACTGTAACTTTTCATATCGGTGGTATTCAATCAAGTTATTCATAAAAGGGTTTCTAAAAATGGATAAAGGTTGACCCCTATACAGGGTTTTAGCCATGATTTGGAATTAGTAGCATGTCCAAATCGGCTGTACATGAAAATAAATAAACATTATTTTAAAAAATGGCATTTGACTTGATCATCCAGTACAAATACAATCAGCGCCCTAACTACAGTCAAGGCCCAGGGCCATGTTTGTTCGCTTTTTATGAAAGAACAAGTTTCTGAAATTGTTTTTCAGGGGGGGGGGGCACTGGAAAATTTTGGGATTTGAAGTGCTTTGCAGACATGATTGAATATTAGACCCTTCCCATGAAATATGTAAATTGCACATCCCACGTGCGCACTACACTTTTGAGCTTACATTGTGCCTTTTTGTATGGGGCTGATGGTGGCTTGATGCATACGCGTTTGTGCGTCTGCCTAGTGCATGAATGTAACTAGCATATTTTCATGTGAAGGGCTAATTACAGACAACTTCTGAACAATTTCAACATTGCCAATATTCTGCAAATCTTCCTACAAGTTCACTTAGGTAGATTGGCATTACATGCATTGTCAAATTACACACATTAAATGGTCGTGTGTTGACGTTCTTTGACTGTTTCAACAAAGCCTCAAAATAGAATAAAAGCACAAAAAAGCTGAACAAAGAATCAATCTTTTACACTATGTTTGAACCCAAACATGGTTGCCCCTCGACACTTCAACATACAAAGTATGTCAGCAGCGCTCTGGTCAATATGTATAGACCTTCCCATTGCAATGTCACAGCCCGAGTTTTTTCCCAACCAAGGTTGGAAAAACTATGGGAAGCCACAAATGCAAAGAGAAAAACGATAGCCACAGTTCGTTACAATGTTACATAAATATACAAAAATAGTGTTGAATTTGTTGGAAACAATGTAACCAATCTTGGGATGTATTTTTTCTTGAATAAAAAATTTGCAGAAATGTTGAACTTGGTCACAACATCTGTTAACACGATTGGTTGTTTTGCTAACATTCGGCCATCCATACCAACCAGTGCGGTTTGTTTCTCAACAAAACAATGGAAAGATCCATACATTATGAAATCATTCAGCTACAGAATGTACATGTATGTACGCTGTACTTACCAATGCCATGCGTATCTCTTACTTTTACTAACCATGTAGTTACTTTCTGCGAACAAATCCACGAAGAAATGACACAATTACACGTTGAATTTTGAGTGTACTTGGTACAATGTATTACCAATTAAAGTCTGGCATTACCCAGATCACACAGGCACATGCTACTACGTGCAAAAGTGACTTGAATATAAATTGTACACCCGTTATTTTGATGACACACAAAACACAATCTAAAACATTTATGGTTTCTTACAAAAAAATTCACTACCAAACTACTCATTACACGTGTTTTGTAGGGATTTATTGTTTTTTAAGAGAACTGTAATAAAAAACAAGAATTATTCTGAAATCTTTATATTATTTCATGTCTGATGACAATTGATTATGACAACTGGATTTAGTAACTAATAAAATACAAAGGAACTGTTGTAGACAAAAGTGCCTGACTCATGTGGGTTATTTTAAATGGCAATGAGGATACTGTATATGCCAAATCAATCTAGATTAAGTTTTTATTCTGGTGGGACAATTTTTAAAATAACACAGTTCATTCAAATCGAACATGCACCTTAGCAAGTCACATTCCCATACGCACTTCAGATTATGTTGGGATGGCCTTTTTAAAAAAATGCATGGTGGTAATGAATGAGGTTTGCGATAATCTGTGTTGAATAGTGCTGGCTTCTAGAGAAGACACTCGGATCACACTGGTTGTGACAGTGAATAAAACAACCAACTCGTCTAAGAGCCAGTACTACTCGGAGATTATAACAGTGTTACTGCAAACCTTACTTACATGGCATTTAAACTTATGTTCTACAGGACAGAGCCAAAACCAGATGTGTGTTGAAGAGGTGGATGAAGATTCGTTCATACTTATTGAAATGCTTAAGTAGATCGCAGAAGGGCAGTTTGATATTGACTAGAGCAACAGTTGAACTTACAACTTCCATTCTGTGCTCTATAAAGTACATAAAAACTATCTACCGATATGACTCCATGTACTCCTGACAAATGCAGCCACAACAAAGATACTAAAACAATCAAAAGATCACTAAAGTACAGCTATGTAGCCAAGTTGGTGGAGCTTAAACTCATGCCCTCTGACTATAAGGTGAACCAATATATGTATTGTTCCATGGTGGAAAGCAATCAAATGCCTTCAGTAACAACTCCTGCAGTAATTCGCCTTATTCATGGTTGATTGAAAGTGAGGACTTATTCACAATTGAAAGTGAGGCATTCTGGACCTTTCTATTGACGATCAAACGGCACTGGTTGGCATGGACAGCCGAATGTTAGCAAAAACATTCAATGGTATTAACGGATGTTGTGACCAAATTCAACATTTCTGCAAAATTTCATTTAAAAAAACAAATTCACTCCATGATTGGTTGCTTTGTTTCCAACCAGTTCAACACTGTTTTTGAATATTTGCGAAACAATGTTACAAACTGTGGCTATCTGTTCTTGCTTTGCATTTATGGCTTCCCATAGTTTTCCACCCTTGGTTGGCAAAAACTCAGGCTGTGACTTTGCAATAGAAAGGTCTACTGGCTACACACACCAGTGAAAACAGCCCAAGATCTGATGGTTAAACAACACTATGCAGTCCTGACATAAAGAACAAGTAAGATGCTGCTCTTTCTTCTAATTCACCAAAAAGCATTGAGATTTGAAAGCAAGATTTCCCTTACCAGCAAGCAAATATAGTCTGGTAACCAATTCAGAGCATTGCATGCTCAATAAAACCTTTATAAATGTGGACTAAGTCTAGGATGGCAAAGTTGTGAATAAGGCGAATAGACTTGACAACACTGTAAGGTACGTTTACAATGTACATGTACATGTACATGTACTCGTTATTAATCAAAGAACACTACATATTTATCCATACATAAACGCAATGAACATCATTACATGGCTTGCATTGCTTAACATATTGGAGTGCTTAATTATCAAAACCCAAGCAGCAAGAGAGTGGTATTACACAATGGTTAAACCTTCCATGCTCAAACTACAATCTCAAACTCGTTATCGAATCTGAGCAGTGAAAAAGGAACACTTTGTTTTGAAACTAAGACAAGTGGGGTAATTTATTCTTCACGATTCCACGTCATGTGAAATTTCTTGTCCACATGATCAACAACTACAAACTTATGATATCTAGCCTGATCTTTTCTGAGTGGCATTCTGTTGACGTTATGTAAATATTACATAAAGAACAAGTGGATTTATGGTAAGGAGTTTGTTTAAAAACATCACATATTATTCAGTAACGTTACTTGATTATGTGGTATAAATTGCATTTTAATAATAAAAAAAAAAAAAAAAAAAATCTAGCTAACGTGATACCGACATGATACCTTGAAAAACTATCACCAAGTACTGAAGAATCTGTCAATGATATTTTTAAACAGAAAGTCATGGATTTGTTCTGCAGTTTTTCCGACCCAAATGTTTGTTTCAGTGATTCTACAACCAGATGTCTATAAAAAAACTGCCAAGGCTGGTTTCTAAGATAATAAGAACCATAAACCAAGAAGTCTACAAATATACACAACTCAACTCAAAAACATGTTCTAAACAATACAAAACACTTTTTGATTTTTTTTGTTCAGAGGAAACAAAATAAAAAATAAAGGAACAGCCACTGTGGAATTGTTAATTCAAAAAAAAAATACCTCAACTTGTTAAGAAAATATACATTTCCACAGTGCAGATATTTTCTGGGGCTGAAAATTAACATCAAGAATTCTTGGGTTTGTATTCACTTTGGTTTTGCTAAAGCCCTGGGCCAAATTACTGACAGGTGTTAAGCATAAACAGTTCCCAAGCCAAAGTCGCATGGTAACTAGTCAAGGTAGTGTACATTCAATTGCATTTTGGCTGGTAACCTTTTCCTGCTAAGCAAGATTTTGTATGTGCTTAGCAAGTATGTGTGCTTATCAGCTTGCAGCAATGGGGCCCAGGGTCACATCCATGACCTTGCTTACAATGAGCAACTGCATGAGGCATATTCTGGCCCTTAATGAACAGACTGAATGGTCTTTGGTGCATAGCTTCACTCTGTGCTATTTAACAGTATGACACATGATTGGCACTGCTGAAAATCAAATCAATAAAGATATTAATCTTTTGATAAACTTGATACCTGAATTATCCTGAGAAATATTTCTGTCTGAAATACTTGAGAAATGTCCCCAAACACTTGATTTCTTATTTTCATTTTTTCTAAACAAAAATATAATCACATGAATATAAGCACAGCATCCTTGACAAAATACAAACATTTATTCAGTGTGTCTTGAAAATGTAGCCACCACATTTGATGATATTTTCACAGGCTGGTCGCACGGTGTGGTGACTGAAAACTAGAGGATTGGGATAAAGAAGAACCCAGTGCTCTTTTAAAGAATGACACCAGTGATAAAAGCTAGGATCTTTTTTCACTATTAAAGCAATTTCTTCTCAGTATTCCAAAATTTTACTTGATTACATCTGCACAGTATGAAAGCGTCCCCATGGGCAGTACAATCACTGGGGCCAAAATGTGCTCATTATTCCCCAAAACTAATATTCCATTTCACAACTTTGTTAAACAAAGATATTGACATTATTTTACTGAAGTGCCAGTTTGTCTGCTGTATTACACAGGTGTTTTTTTTAGCTGTTATAAAAACCTGGCTTGGTTGTTAGCTTAGCATTTGATGTACGTCTCTTGATTTGTGCTGTGCAAGAGTACTGTATGTTTCTATGAAAATGCAAAACAAAGTTAGTGGCCTAAAGTTTTAACCCTAGCAGAGTCTTTCTCTTAAAATGTCATATATTGTGCTTTCCCATCCGTGTGTATTATCAATGCAACGATGTTTAGTGCAAAAATCACTTCATTGCTCTGCGATCCATCCAAGGTATGATACTCTAAAATCAGTTCTACATTGATCTTGCCTTTCACAGAAATCTCGTCTGAGAAGCAGATTTTAAATGGTGCCTGATGTGACAGCCACAATGCGTTTGATCATCACATTGTGTGCAATTCTTGCAAGAAAAAGTGATGTCTTATGTCATTATCTTGAAAGCAACAACCAAACCAGCGACTGTTAACAACTGAGAAAATACAACGCAGGTAAAAAAAAGAGACTGCTGTTCATGAAAATGCACAAAACCCTAGTTTGGATTTATGCACACAATTACACAGTCCTTCATGACCAATATTTTGAGTTAGCAGTGTACAGGAATTTTTCTTACAGGCCTATGGTAAGCATAGCCAGGACGGCTAGTCTCGACTGGGTTATAAAAGACAGAGATTGTTCAAGAGAGAAAAGGGAACTATCAGACAAAGTGTATTCGATATTTGCTACTTAATCCTGCTTTTAACTGCGATGGACTACTTTTATTCATCTATGTATGAAGGGTTACAAAGCTGAGGGAAAGAGGGGGGGGGGGTTTACATCTCCAGGGTAGAAACATCTTTACTCAAGGCCAAGGAGTTGCACGTCGAAGATCAATGTTGCATTGGACGGGATAGTGCAAAGGAGTTAAGGATGTAATCATTAAGCAATTAATTATTTTGTATGACATACAAAAAGAGAGCAGATGTTAATGTTTTTTAAACCTATTGATGTTTAACCACTTTATCTGCAACTTCTTTTGACAGACTTACTGAGGACGTTTTTTAACACCCGGAACAACTTAGGATTTTCCTCAATTTTTGGCTGACAGCCACAGGGCTGACGTTTTTATCTACCTGGACTTTCCATTGTGTAACATGCACAGGCAGGCACCTACCGTGATAAGCTTTGTTTCACCCATACAAAGAGCGACAACAGGTTCTGGAAAACATGCCTTGTAAAATCCCTTTCCAACGTTATTGTGTAATCCCCAATTCCAGGCCTTTGTCCTATTGCTGTACAAATGTGGCATACAAAAATAGACATACATTGTTTGTCATTATATTCGACTCAACGAGAGGTAAGTATGAGCTTTCCAAGATTCCAGCATACCATGGCAGATTTTCGGCCGTGGCTCAGCCTTTGCTCACGGCCGAGATTCTGCGAATCACGATGAGTGCCTACTCAATTTTCTCACACGACAACATCGAATCCCGAAACATGGTATGAGAACCTTTGTTGTCTTTCCTTTGTCAAGTCAGGGTTTTATTGTTGCAATGATATTTCCAAAGGAAAACAATTTGTACTCAGGAAGTTCAAAAAAAATAATACCGCGGGTGGGCATGGAAATTGTTGTAACACTTTGTGGTTCATTTTAAAGGATATACTCCTGGGTGTCCCTGAGGGCCATAGGCGTAGTCAGGGGAGCACGTCAACTTTGCTCGCTCTCCAACGCTCATCTGTGAAAAAAAAATTAAAATAATAGAAAACTAGGTCAAACAAGTTAATGTATTATAAAAGGGTGATACATAACTGGGTTTTAGAATAGCATAGTAAAGTCATAGAGATCTTCTAGTTTTTATTGTAATAAAAATACAACTATACATGATGAATTTCCAATTTGCATTCTTTATTCTTCATCTTTTTAAAACACGGGATCCATTGCAGAAACTGACCAAGGTTGAGAACCTTATCTCCTCCAACAGTGGCCCAAGTTTCATTGCAATGGGGAACTTTTCGGACGCCAGGTGGCAGCAGACTTACCAGGTAAATCCATTGTTCTCAGCAATGTGCGCATGCTTAGAACCGTGTAAACAATGGAATTTTACCTGGTATGTCTGCTGCCATCTAGCGTTCAAAAGTGCCCTCATGGAGCGCCTTGTGGTGGCTTCTCCAGTTTACCACTGTCATTGTGGTGGCTTCTCCAGTTAACCACTCTCATTGTGGTGGCTTCTCCAGTTTACCACTCTCATTGAAGCACTTTGAGTAATGGCTCTAGTCTCTACAACAGCATGTGTGTACTGTATTCATAAATACCTGGGACAGTTTATCCATTCTGATTGGTGGAGAGCGTGTCACGTGGGGGTGTTTAAACGGATGATATAGACACGACTAGAAGTGTTTAAACACACCTGTGGCGCGCAAGGTTACACGCAGGCGCTAATTTACGCGAAACGCAATCAACACATATTGGTATTCAATCTAAAAACATGTTAGTGTTATGACGCGCGCGTACGCACAACTGTTGAGCGTAGCATGTATATCCTTCGCGAAACAGGGCTCGAGGACGTGACAGGAAATGAAAGTTAACAGAAAAGTTGAGATTTTTCCAACAATATTACGCTTTTTAACAAAAAGGGCATTTATGAATGGGAATAAAAGAGTAGTGACTTGGTCCTAACCGGCCGTTTAAAACGTTGCAGGGCCGTGGCCGTGCGATAAAGGACCTCGCCTTCGGCTCGGTCCTTTATCACACAGCCACGACCCTGCCGGTTTTAAACGGCCGGTTAAGAACGCATCACTACCCTTTTATTCCCTTATTAAGCCACTGTTGTGGCACAGTGAGGTATGGGTTGGTTGTCTTGACAAACAACTGGAAAGTGCACTTCTAGTTTTCGGAAAAATACATGCATCATCGAGGTTTGATACATAATTTGTTCTGGCAAGAATCAATCAACTCCATCGGTTTATTTTCATTTGTTTTATTCGGCATAACTCATTGACAATTTCCCCTTTTTTCATTCCCCTTTTTTAAGTATTTAACAATTACCTGATGGCAATTCAGATAAGGAGTGATGACAACAGTTGTTTGACTCTTGAAAGTGGGGAGAGTGAAAGGTAAGAACAAACTCTACTTTTGGTTAAACTCACTCTTGCTACTCCTTCATCCCATCCACGAATGACTTGGCCTTTTCCGATATTGAATTTGAAAGGTTTCCCTCGATCCCTGGACGAGTCAAACTTCTTGCCGTTTGTGAGAGTTCCTGTCAAATAAAAGAACATTTTTATGTTGTTTTAGAGTTTAACAAAGACAAAGTCATTATAAATAATCAAAAATACTACAAGGTATCTAAATTACAAACTAAACATCCATTTAAAAAAGTATGCATACCTTCCAAAAAGTTAACACTTCAGATAAGTTTTGTTCCAGTTTCCCAGAAATGATTTTATTTTAGAAGTCTGATGAGTTGAGGTAGCAAGAGGAACAGACTGAGCTTGCAAGCCTCTCCAGAATGTCATGTTATTTTCAGAAATAAACTAATAGTGTGCTCTACCATTCATGTCATTTGGGCTGTGTTCCAGAGTAAGTTGAGGTCATTCCAACCGTCTCTACCATGAAATCTGACTGCATTTTTGTGATGCCCAAAGCCAATCAGCAAAACACACACACACACACTATTACCATATGTACTATACACAGGCATGCAACTACATGTACAGGAAACAACATGAACAAGTAAGGTGCCTGGCACTGCAAGACTTTTAGTGGTGTGTCAATTTTCAATGACACAGCTCAAAGCTGAGAAACCAAAAATGAGGACAACAGCTATCAGCTGAAAAGTGACATGCCTGTATACAAGCATGGACTCCTCCATTGCATACATGTACATGTATAACAAAGACTGGCGTCCTACCAGGGGCTAGAGCAGACACCAACTCAACAATGTACTTGTACAGGTACCCATTGTTGTGCTTTGTATGGCTAAGTTACCAACAACAATCACAAAAGTGAATAAGGTTACCAGCCAAAATACCATTGTGGCTGGTATCCAGCTTATTTTGTACTCCATTAGCTGCATGAACTTGGGTCAAGCCCAGTACTCTACCAGCACTCAACATTGTGGACAATACTATTCCTGTATCTGAATCAGTGAGGAATTTTGGGATTATAATTGATAACAACCTTCATCTTGATTGAAATCATAGAGCTTGCTCTACAGCTCTACCATCTACAGCAAAATCTGTAGCGCGGCATCTTTCCGCATTTATAAAACTGGCAAACTGCAACTGCCTAGTCCATGAGCCAGCCACACTTGCTGACGTACCAACTCGAGAGAACTATATCTAATATCACTTTTCTTGTTGCAAATAAGCCAAACCTTATCATAAACTATACCCCAAAAACTAAATTAGTACCAGTTTTGGTTTCGTAAAACCCAAAACCTCTTCTGAAGCCTCTTTCATTGTTGTTAAGCCAAAATGGCTCTTTAGCGTGTTTAGATATGTAGTAATGGAGAGCATAGTGTTAGCCAGAGGGGTGTCTGGGTGTCTTTTGGACACCCTCTTTTAAATTTTGACACCGTTTTATCTGTTATTTACATGTAAACGTATTGTAAGTGAACAATTTGACATCAAATTTTGACACCCTTTTACCAAATCCTGGCTCAAACCTTGATGGAGAGAGAATAATTGAGTTGTGCATACTGAAACATCCGTTGTATTTGTCACTTGGCAAGCATGGCTGCTTGTCAAGAATGTTGCTCTTTGTCAAATTTCTGCTGTACTTTTTCCAATAAAGTCATCAAGAGAGGTCAGGTTAGGTTTTTAATTGGTATAATGTAGGTTACATTTTCTTGAAAAATGCCTTTGTTATAAACAGAAGGTTGTGGAATTTGTGGCGCCGGTTTGTTCTGAACCAAGGGCTTAAATTTCACATATTGGTACAACTTTTACGGTCTAATTCTCACTGTGAGTTTTGTAATACTTTTTAAGGTTTGTATTAAACTAATTTTTGTAGTTTAGAAAAAAATGAAGTTGTAAACAAAATATTCATTACATTATGGATTGCAGAAGCTACATGTATACAAACATGACATTAGTGGCAAGGCAAGTTTGCGAGGTTAACATTTATTGTTTTTTTTTTAAAGAGCAAATCACACGCAAAGGGGTTAAGGATGAGCACCTTTGGCAGGTTTGGGAAATACTGTGAAACCAAAACAAACGGATCAGACAAGTTATATTTAAATGGTTAGCAAATTAAATATAATAGATTCACTAAATCTGTGTCATAATTTGTTATTTACTAAAAATGGAGAATGTATTACCTGTGTAATGCACAACAGCCGTTTGACCAGTCTTGGGGTACGTTTGACCTGTGGTAGGAATAAAACAGAACTGACATGTCAAATTCTACATCATACAAATTTGTACTCTAATATAAAAACAGCAATATGTAGAAACATTGTATGCCTCGTTTTTGTTGTTGTTTTTTATTTTGTTATTTACTCAAAGGCATGTCAGGGCTTCAATGTATGTATTTACTTACTGGCATGATGAGACTTTGTCTCTAAACGTTGTGTCTTGACACAACCAACTTGTAAAAATTTATCAGAAAAACACTTGAAGCTGATTATTTTAAAAATTAAAGTTAATTTCAAATGTACTTGACAAGCATGGCCGATTGAGGCTGCTATCGTGCACCCTCATTCTGTTGGACAGTGTGCAGTATCATTATTCCTTTCCCCACATTGACCCTTGAACACAAAAAACGAACAAACAAACACAATTTTAAACAGGGTCAAACTTCAAGTCAGTTCATTAACTGTTCAACCAAAAACGCCCTCAAGGGAAAAACATTCATTTCTTGACATTATCATGAACCTCACAGCCCAGCGCAAATTTCCTTAAATCAAAGAGTACGTGTACATGTAAGTATTTTATACATGTAAGAGTTTGGGGGGAATATCAGGACTGAATTTCAGGACTGAATTTCAGGACTGAATTTCACAAGTTTCAACATTTTAGACAGTGGCAAACTGTAGTTTAAATGTAGTGTTTTAGTACAGTTTACAGATTGTGCATAATGTAGTTTTGCCCAATCTACAAATTGGGCATACATGTAGTTTTGCTGCATAAATTCCAATCTACAGACTTTTTCACAGAATATCACAGGGATTTGCAAACAATGGCATTCCATTGTCTGGGGTCAAGTTAGCCCCATAAATAGTGGCAATACACTGGAGAAGGAGAAGCGGAGGGAGTCCAGCGTATTGGCAAACTATGGGGTTAGGGTCAAGCAAAGTATTCAAACAGCTGAAAGAGCTGAACGAAGCTTCTCAGACAAGTGACATTTTTCCTGTTTGTTAGAGTTGATATGAGGATGGAATGTGCAAAACATGAAAATATGTGATCATTGTAATTTCACTTGTACTTTGGTTATCAAATCATTTGTTTTGTGATACAACTGCTCGTGTTCAATAATTTGGCAGTCATAATTTGTCATTTATCTAGATTTGTCACATGTAGGTGACAAAAATTTTACAAAGAATATCATTTGAACATACATGTACTTAAAATTAAATATTTTCAATAACACAATGACATGAAACAAAATTTACTGGACGTTTTAGGAACGTAATGTTCGTAGCATTTGTAATAGATCATATTATAAATGAAGATTTTTGCATATTTGATAAAAACGCAAGAGTTATATTTGTTCCCTAAACTGCCTTGTACTTAGTAAATCTAACCATTAGCATTAAGGTTGTATTGTAATAATGTTTTTTTAATCACAGTCATGTACAGTATGAAATGTTCATTAGTTTATTTTTTTAATTGTAAATCAGTAAGTTTTACCCCCAAATTCATAAAACTGAGGTAAAGTTGACTTTAAGGGATAATAAAGTAACATGAAAACAACTAAGGCATTGTTACTCTCCAAATGTATCCGTAATGCCATGTTTTGTGCTTTGGAGACCAAATATGTGACAAATTGTATCAAATTTACTTGTACACACTTTTTTTATAGATTTGATATCATATTGACACATCAATGAGAGCTCAAAATTTACATACTTTTGTACAAATGTAAAGGTAGTCAGTGTCATGTACGGACATTACATTTTTTGGAATGTTACATGTATGTCCGTAACAACAGCAATGATGTGTGATATCTAATAATTTATGATTAAGACATGCAAACTGAAATTCACAGTGTATGCTGTCCAGAATAACTACTAGTACTACAGTGTATGCTGTCCAGAATAACTACTAGTACTACAGTGTATGCTGTCCAGAATAACTACTAGTACTACAGTGTATGCTGTCCAGAATAACTACTAGTACTACAGTGTATGCTGTCCAGAATAACTACTAGTACTACAGTGTATGCTGTCCAGAATAACTACTAGTACTACAGTGTATGCTGTCCAGAATAACTACTAGTACTACAGTGTATGCTGTCCAGAATAACTACTAGTACTACAGTGTATGTTGTCCAGAATAACTACTAGTACTACAGTGTATGCTGTCCAGAATAACTACTAGTACTACAGTGTATGCTGTCCAGAATAACTACTAGTACTACAGTGTATGTTGTGCTTATGAAAGATTTTAGATTTAACAGATTTATTTACTGAGCTTATGTAATGTCCGTAAACCTGGAATTGCTGAAATAATCAAGGTGTTGTTTTCCGGAAAGTTTGTTATGCAGGTTGTCTTGGTTACACTGGTTTTTGATGTGTATGATTTATAAAAATAGCACGTCTTAAAAAGAATTTGTCATTTTGGTGGTTTTTTTTCTCTGACATCAAACTTCCGAGTAAAAAAAAATAAATCAAAATATATAATCCTGACCTAGTACATAAAATGCCATTATTAGAAGCATGACCCCTTTTTGACCTAATTTGTGTTTCAACTACAAAGTTGCAAGCTGGAAGCCAGGTACACTATTGAAAACTCCCAAATTGGAGAGATTTTACCATGATGACTATCTGCTTCTTTTCAGGCATTACTTTGATCTTCAGTGTAAAAGATAAGTCGAGTCAGATACTATCGTGGTATCAGAAAATTAAATATTTGGGCTGCACGTCATCTACAGGCAACTTTCATACCGTGAATCGTATATCTACAATTTTCTACCAATGTGGTAAAAAATTTGAATCTGAATGCCACTGCTCACAGACAAATAATAATATTTAAATAATTTTGAAAAAAATCCACTTAATCTACTTTTTTCTGACTGGACGAATTGTCGCTCACCATGTCTGTCAACAGTGTCATTATACATGTATCATTCAAATGTTTGAAGGAACATTAGGCCTACAGAATTGGTTTTTGCTAACAAAACAGTTGCTGGCAGTGTAAGCACTTTATGTAATCCACCATATGTATAAACTGACAAACCTATAGAAGTTTGAGATCGATCGGCCATCTGTGTCACGAGAAAATAGTGAAAAACCGATTACACATTTGCATGAAATCATATAGATTCAACAAATGAATAAAATGCTCACTGAGCGATAAACTCCAATCGGAAAATTAGTTTATTCATTCCTCATCAAATATGGCATTTCAGACAGAAATATTTCAAGGGATGTTTTCTACTATCATCATCATTAGACCGTGTAAGTTTTATGTAAATCTGTGATCAAAAAGTATATTTTACAAAACAAAATTCTTACCAATTCTGTAATGTTCCTTTAACCTTAAAGGTACACGAGTTGGTCTATAAAAAGTGTCTGTAAACCGTTTGTTATAAAATGTATATATGGTTAGATAAGATGTTTTAAAAGTAGAATACAATGATCCACACAGATATGCCTCAAAATTATGTGGTTTTCCTTTTACATCGTGAACTAACACAGTCGGCCATTTTATGGAGTCAAATGTTTGATTCCACAAAATGGCCGACCGTGTTAGTTCGCAAAGTTCAAGGAAAACCAAGCAATTTCGAGGCATATTTGTATGGATCATTGTATTCTACTTTTAAAACATCTTTCTAACCATGTGCATTTTACAACAAACGGTTACAAACTCTTTATATGTGTAAAAATATTTATGAATCCTTATAAATAGTCCAGCATGTCTTACACTCTTCAGTCTCCTGACGATGACTAGAGCAAGCTAGTCCAAACGTTGAGACCAAAAAGAACTCACTCCGCGGCAGTGCAGTTAATTACGAGAAGTCCCCCCGATCCACAAAGCTAAAGTAGTAGTCAGGGTTCGAAATTAGCGGTCGCCCGGTCGCCAAATGCGAGTGAAAGTAGCGGCGGGCGAGTCAAAACCCTTCCTTTACTAGCCCGCCGGGCGAGTCAAATAATTGTTCCTTTTCACAATAAATGTGGGAAATGTGGGAACAGTGGTAAAATCCCAAAGAAAGCTTTTACCTAAAGCTTTTAAAATAGTTTGACAAGTCTGGATATTGGCTAGATTTAATGTGGCCGCGATCGGAAATTGCGATCGATCATTTCGGTATACAGTCATTCGTTAAAACACTATGCACATAACCACATGGTGCTGACTGCTGTTAACCCACACCTGTGGCGTCATGCTATTGTTCCAGCGCTCCATTATTTCGCACGAATGGCGCGATGGGTACATTTAACCCATTGTGAAAAGGGTCGAAATGTCCTCAATACGCCAGTCGTGCAAAATAATGGAAAGAAGGAATAAAGTGCATGACATCATAGAACAATTTTGTTATCGTTTTCGACGACAGTTAGAGCTACGCATTTTTTTTACAAAATGGTCGTAAGTCTCTATATAATATAGAGACTTTCCACATTCGAACAACAGCCACATTATTAAATTTATATTTAGTTGAGACATGTTCAAAAATATTAGTCCACAACAACATTCCTTATGTGGGCCATAAAGTCAGATTTTTTGTTTGTTTTAACAAATAATTTTTAAGATGCAAAATGCTCAATTGATCAAACACAAAATGATACGTGATTATTTAATTATTTAAGAATTACGTTTGCAAAGACAATACTTTCATATCAATATAAATTAACAGGATTTTAACTGAAATTGATCATAAGTTAACTAATTTAGTTATCAAAGTTAAATCGAAAGCATTCAATCACGTAACACAGGAGGCACATTTGGGTCCTAAAGGTTGAAATTCAGTGTCAGCGTTATATTTCTCTGTTGGTCTGTGACCACTTTTGTAGCAGTTGCAGTTGGGGTGCATTTAGTACTACTGGTAGATGAGGTGGCAGGTTTTTTTTCGATCTGTTTCTTCTTGACTAATCTTACTTTGAGTAAGGAAAAATTCACTTTCGCTGTCACTCTTGCTTTGATCCATGGTGCAACTGTCGAAGGAGCTGAGAATATTTCCTGAATGTTGGTCTTCATCCATCGACCATGTACAAGCACCACTGGTGTTCACTGGAGTGAACATGGTTACATAATACATACAAAACGCTTTACTTATATTAAACAATATCGCGCCATTCGTGCGAAATAATGGAGCGCTGGAACAATAGCATGATGTCACAGGTGTGGGTTAAGTCGCCTAATGCCCTCGGTGTACGCGCCATTCGTGGGTACGAATGGCCCTCGGGCTTCACCCTCGGGCCATTCCTACCCACGAATGACGCGCACCTCGGGTATTATCCTTTACATAATCCACCCGTGCACCCGGCCCCCCACACACAACGTTCGGTCGCCCACTGGTGGTAGTCCATGCATAGCATATACACAACACACAGTCCACTGTTCAAAGTCCAAGCTAACCAACATTCCGCACGCTGTGATTGGCCGTTGATGGCCGTTGATAATTACCATATTCATAAGATCTTGGCTAGACTTTACCGCAGTACACGTTCACGAACGGAGTAAAGAATTGCCGCATATTGTTCAGCACGCCTGCAGATTGTGTAAAATACACAGCCTTGGATCAAGTCTAATCAAACATCAACAACTTTGCCGATAGAGGGCGATGCGGTTCAAAGTTCATTGAATTATTTCTCAATGTGTGTTGTCGACCGATCGCTGATTCATGAAGATTTTATTGCAAACGAAGTTCAAAACAACCGAAAAATGAATCCATAAAAATGGTTGTTGATGGAAAAAGGATAACTTAGGGCAGAAATTAAGGGATAAAAATGTCCCAAAACGCAATTTTGCTTACTTCACTTACGTGCTTTGAGGTTTGTTTTTCCTTAACGTTTTCAAAATTTTGTGTGTACATACATATACATGAGGGCTAGTGAAAAAACCTGCGGGCGATCCAAAATTTTGGTTGAATCGCCCGGCCGGCGAGTGGAAAAAAAAGTTAAGGGAAACCCCTGGTAGTCCAGGCCAATTTCCTACCTCCCGCCCAGGTAGTAGTTAATAAGCAGGACAGTTCTTTTCAGAACTGAGAAGTCTCCCGAATTTCGAAAATCTACTCCGCGGTAGTAGAATAAAATATAGCAAGACAAGTTCTCTAAAGAACAAATCTACACAGCAAGTAGATATTTTTACACATGGTGTTACCGCAAACCGAATATATATTGATACCTCACCATGCAATGCCTCAAAACCCATATTACAGAATTGCTAAGAAAAAACTTGTAGAATATACTTTTTGATCACAGATTACATAAAACTTAGACGGTCTAATGATGATGATAGTAGAAAACATCCCTTGAAATATTTCTGTCTGAAATGCCATATTTGATGAGAAATGAATAAACTAATTTTCCGATTGGAGTTTATCGCTCAGTGAGCGTTTTATTCATGTGTTGAATCTATATGATTTCATGCAAATGTGTAATTGTTTTTTCACTATTTTCTCGTGACACAGATGGCCGATCGATCTCAAACTTGGGTTTGTCAGTTTATGCATATGGTAGATTACATAAAGTGCTTAACACTGCCAGCAACTGTTTTGTTAGCGAAAAACCAATTATGTAACGTTCCTTTAAACATCGTAAATCATGTATGGTAAAATATTATAATAATTAACATTGATTGTCTTTGGATTTAGCTCCTTTTAATGTAGCTCTAGACAGTTCATTGAAAAAATGTCTTTCCAATTACCACGGTTATTATACAATTACAAGGCTCACTTCCAAGTGCAAATGTATTCAGAAACTTCATGGACAAGTTAAATAAGACAAAAGATGACTTTTTCAAGTAAAAAGTGGAAAATAAGTAATTCTTCATCAAAGTAACACTTTAATTTACAAACATTCACACTAAGTGACTAACAGGACACATTTCATAGGTTGCTGAACATGTTTTATTCTAAAAAAAATATATGCTTAAGGCATTATCATCCTACATCTAGAAAAGTCGGTAAGCATTCAAAAATCGAAATTTGGGGTTGGTGGGTCAAATTTATTAAATTATGGTCAAATCAATTCCACAAAAAGATCAACATTTTGAAACATTGACTACTCTGCCGAGGCTGAACGGCTCTTATCTCAGGCAACTATGGAGTCTCAAATCCAAATTATTAATTAATGATTGACATATGTCTAAACAAGCACAATACCAAGTTGTCACAAGGGTTCGATTTCTGCCAAGCTTGAAACTGAAACCGACACTGTGATGTGACTGAGTGCCAGTGCACTCTTCGAACACCCAACAGAAATCTACAACCCTTGCGACAACTCGACCGCAACCAATGCATGGTCCTGGTACGGTGGAAGCAATGACCGAGTACTCTACACTTACACCTGCCCGTATTTAGCTCTGCTATGAATCATTGCATTCGCGATATATTCATTGAAAAAAAATCTTACCGTCACCATTGGTTATTGTTTCAACTTCGACACCCATTTTATGTTGCAGATTTTGATGTTTTAAAACGAAAAACACAGTATCCTTTGCGTTGAGAGCGTTGTGTGTGTGTGTTCAGAGTGGACCCTGGGCCGCCTATGTGTGTACGTAAACTGACGTCAGAGATCACACAATCTTCGACAAGGGAGGGCGCCGTAATGAATAAGTGGAGGGTTTATCGGGGAGGGGAATGCTAAGTGTTCCAAAATATAGGTTTTCCCGGCCAATTTCATTAGAAATCCATTCATTTTAACTCCCGGCTCATTCAATTTAGTTTGAAAACGAATGCTCCGTTGAATCAGCATTCAACAGTCAAAAAGAGTAATTCAATTTCACTAGTTTAGCATTCACTAGTCAAATCAGATCATTCAATTTCTCTAGGCCGTAAGAATCATTCAATTTTGCAAAAGCCATAAGCAAGACCTGGTCAATCATTCATTTCATTTATGAGCAAACATTTTCCAAAAGTTTGCATTCAAATTCAAATTCTACGTTATGTATGCTTTCTTGATCGTATAGCTGCCTTTCAAAGGCAGATACTTTAAATGAAACTTATTTGGCATTATCTCCAAGTAAATGCCCAAGCAATGTTGGCTAAAAAGATGGCTGCCCGAGGTTGGTCCAGAGCAGTGAATAATGTAGATTTATAGGGCGAGACGGGTTGAAACATTCAAGAATAACATTAATTTATTTTTAAATTGTATAACGACCCCTTATTGCAAGATTTTAATTTTCTTTGAAACATTTGTTAAAGTCTAATTTGAAATTGTCCTGACATTAAAAGAAAAACAGAGACAACATAACCAGGGCAAACAAAACATATCAAGGCTAAAGCGAAATAATTAGTTTTGCATTTCAAAGTTATCGGGTGTAGACTTAAACTAAAGGAAGGGTAACAACGCAAAAAGAACAACGATTTCAATTAAGAAAAAACACATGATGTAAATAATGGTGTAAAATACATGGAAACTCCTCTTACAAAGGACAACTTATGTGCCAGTAAAGGAGCCATAATTCCCATTTTACTCAAACAGCCAAAACTCATCTTTAATTTGAATGCAAAGAAGTTGAAATTCGTTGCACATAAATGAAAAAGAAAACACAAACTAGCAGATAAATATTGTTCGCTTCGGTGAGTCTTAATTTGAATGCATCAATTGCAAATTGGTAGTAAAACTTCAACTTAAGAATGGTCAAAGTGTAGTCTTGAATGCCCTTAAATGAAATTGAATGCATTAAGAGCTACAAAAAAACCTAGTTCGAGGGGATTAGGAGAAAATGCGTGAAATTGAATGCATGTTAATGAAATTGAATGAATTTTTGCTGAAATTGGCCGGGAAAACCTATACTAAAACAATATTATTTAAAAGTCACTCAGCCTCTTTAAAACAAACCAAACATATTTGCTGACAACTAAACTTCAATTGTATTATGAATTGTTGGTAGGTTAACCGTTTGGCTTTTGAGCTAAGCTAAATTTGGGGCATCCATTTTAAAATAACTGCTCTCCAAACAACATGCTTTATTGAAATAAATGATTTGTCTTGATTGAAAATAAAAACATTAATGCTTTTGCAAATCAAAATGACTACTTTTGAAAATAAAACTGACTGCTTTGGAAAAATAAAAATAACTTCTTAAAATTAAAACAAAAAGCAACAGCTCTTGAAAATAAAATAGCGATGGAATAATCTGACTGCTTTTCTGAGGGAATTAAAAATCGGAAATCAGATTAATAAATAGGAAGTATATATCATGTCTGTAATAAGAATGGAGGTAGAAATTATAGTGTTTGTGCTTCTGGTATCTTTGTCATTCAACATCTTTCATTCATTCATTCATTCATTTCTTTTATTGTCTCAAATCGTGGCCCGGAGGCCAAATTCCAAAAGACAATAACATTAAAACAATAAAATAGTAATAAAAAAAGAAATAGAAGAAGAAGAAAAAAAAAAAATAGTAAAAATAGCAAAATGCTAGGCAAGAAAAACATACAAATTATCGTAAACTAAAAACACAAAACCAGGGAGACAAAACAATACGCTAAGCAAAATCACGCAGGGCCGGCATTTAAAATGTTAATGAAGTAAGGGATGGGACTTTGTTGGAAGCGCTTGGTTCTAATAGGGAATTGAGTTATGTGGTTACTGTTCCTTAGGTTCCTACCATGACTTGCTAGCCTCGTAGGGGGGAGTAAGTGAGAGGTTCTTGAATGTATAAACATCTTGCTTGAAGTTTTTTCTTCTCTGACGAGGTAGTGTTGTTGCTACGTAAAAACGTATACTAGTATGGTAATTAGTCATATTAGTGCAGCAATTTAATTTACCGTGTTGATCATCAACAGTTTATCAGAAAGCCTTTGGTCTGATCCTTTCAATAACGCCGGACGTGAAGATATAACTCAATGAATGTTCATCAGTCGAAGTCTGGTACCTAGAATCACCAAGTCCACGTGCATTCAGAGCAAACAACGTGAATCAACAACGTGACCGCTCCACCGTCGCGATCTTCGTAAACCTTGGTGCGCAGCATCATGTCGAGCTTTTCAAGAAATGGGTACGAAAATCGCATTCAAACTCAAGAATACAGGAGTGGCAGTAGTAGGATGGGATGGAATTCTAACACAGAATCGGTGTCCGTGGACTCACGGGATGTGGGTAAAATAATTGGTGAGATAAAAGTTAATTAATAGAAAATAAAAGTTTCCAAGTGACCGAGGTTCCCTTAGCATGCTTAGTTAGTAAAACAACCTGCGTTACGAAGGAAGCCAACAGCCCGAGTACCCAACAACGCGCGCCGTGCCGTGGCCGAGCGGTTAAGAGCACCTAACTGAAGCCCTGGTGTTTCTGATCAGCAGAGTGTGGGTTCGAGTCCCAGTCTCGCCTCGGCATTAAAACCCACATTATATTAGACTTTATACTTGGGTCGATGCAGTTTATCACACACACAATAAATGTACTGGGTGTGTGTGCAATCAGTCGACACAGTCAACACACAACACTTTGTTGTTGTACAAAGTACTGTGTGTTTGGCCGAGTACTGCCTAGAAACATTAGAAAGGTGGCCATACACATGTACTAACCGCAGTAGTATGCCCAAGCTTTTAAGAACTTGACTTTACAGACAGGCAGTTGAGCTTGTTGACTTTTATCTTCGCTTATCATTATTCCAAATTCTGATTGGGATCGGCTCTAATTAGATGCCCCATTAAAATATGTATAATTACATGAATTACAGGTAGACAGGGGAGCAAGATCCATGAGCTTCAAGATGAGAGTGGTGCTATGATCAAGGTGAGCAAATTCAATCAAGACATGTGGGGTTTCTTTGCATCTTAATCACTTCATGTTGGATGGCAGTAAATCCTCCAAATACTTCTGGACCGGATCGCGGACTGGCCATTGTGCACAGCAATATGCCAAAAGAAGGTTTGCCCAGGCTTTATTCCCACCCCACCATGCATTCGGTAGGCAAGGGAATCTAAACAAGACACAAAACAAATGATTTGCTCGGCGCCCCTCACAAACCTAATTACTATCTAAACAAGAATGAAAGTTACACATTAAACTCAACCTGATGCTTTGTCCTTGTAAATGCAGGTACCAAGAGATGTTACAAATGATGATGGGACGATCCCTGTGGAGTTACGAGGCACAGAAGAGGCTATTGAGAAAGCTAGATTAATGATTCAGGAGCTTCTAAAACCACCAGGGAATTATCAACCTCCAGGTGCACCATTCAACTTATTTCTCCCAAATCCAGTTTTATAATCACAGCTTGACTACTTAATAGTACTAGTACTAGTAGGTGCACATGGAGTCAAAAAAGTGTATCAGTTTTCTTGACTAGTAATGATCCAAAGTGAGGAATGATTTTTAATTTTAAGGAAAGTTTTTATAAAAAACTTTATACAGTCTTTGCACTGCTGTCACACACAGCTGCTCTCTGCCATGGTGTGTCATTTTTAGGAGTAAAATTGCAAAGACATAATGTTGTGCATCTAAGCACGCAAGTGTTGCCCTAAATGCACGCTGTACAGTAACACACAGGGAATCTGACACCCAAAATGGCATGTGCACGGGTACCAAAACTTCAGTTTGTTGTTTGTTCCATCCTTTCAATTTCTTCTACTAATGTGAGAACTTACGATTAAATGCTAACTGAATTTATGTGTCTTCCAATTTACAGCCCCAGTAGAAAACAAAGTGCCAAGGTAAGAAAGATGTCATCAAGTTTACCCTTGGTGCAATTCCATGGTAACTCCATCATCTCCAATTTGGTAACATTGAGTTTCAGTTTATTAAGTTGAAAAATAATATCAGAACTCTAGATAGTTGATATCTGTGGCCAAGATAGCGCGAGTGCAGTTCTAGAATTTTATCTTTACATACATGTAGGGTCAAGGTCATTTATTCTTTACAAAGGGCACTCGCACTGGAAAATCTTAAAGTTCACTGGAATATTTGGAAGGGGCAACAAGGCTAGGGTCAATTTCAGGCCTTTTAGTAACCATGGACTTGCCGATAGGATTTCCTCCTAGAACCAGAGAGTCCGCCATCACAACCATAACTATAAACTATAAAACTATGCCATTAATTTGAAATACTTGTGATTATTCTGAAAGTAGTTTACCCTGGTGATAATATTGTAATGTCTTTCAGACAAAGGATAAACTGGCAAACAGCTTTAGCCGATGCTGCAAAGAATGAAATGGAGAAATGGAAAGGTAATAAGAGTGGTGAGAGTCGAGTGCAAAGGTACATTGTCTCAGATTGTGGGTTCGAATCCTGGTAGGCATTACCAAGCAAGCACCCTATCTATCTTAACATATTGATGTGGTTGTTTTTTAGATCAGTACCCCTTTCCTTTTCACTTTTTATTCTGTCAACTGAAATCAGTTTCCTGGTACTAATAATCATTGTTGATGTTTTATTTTGATCTTTTTTCTTCACCAGCTTATCCAAAGCTAACCAAGGATTTCTACATTGAATCACCTACTATCAGAAACATGACGGAGGGGGAAGCGCAAGAGATAAGGTGAATGAGGGAATTCTTAATTATCTCAGGCACAGATTAATGTACTTGATGATATTGTTGTTGGATTCTGGGAAAATTGTGTTTATTTCAAACGCTCCAAAAGACTTCTATCAGTATCATATTGCTGACCAACCTCGTTCCCATTTGGGTACGATCTCGCTGAACCATTTTTTCCCCAGAATGCTATGCTCGATCATAAACCCTGGAAGTGTGACTTTGAAATATCCCAATATATTGGATATTTATTATTATTAGTCCTGTGGTTGGTCCATTCCGGGTTAGAGACTTATGCAGAGGCATCAAGTCATAGAGCAACTGGTCCCCACTCATTCCTCTTTGTTCTTGTGACATGTCTAACCTTATGCAGTTGAGGGTGACCAGGTAAAAACATGATTTATTTAAAGTGGATTGTGTAGAAAAAACTTCCTATTTGACACGCGTCCACTGCAAGCACTTGGAAGCGAGCAGTCACTTATGGTTAGCCAATTAGCATTGTTTTTCGGTGCTTCCTATCAGGGGTTAGTGAAAAGAGGTATCGATACGGCGCGCTGCCCATGGTAGCAAGGCTGCTTGCTAACATTTGGTTCTGTTTTGTTTTCTTCTATTCATTAGTCTGCCTCATTAGTCTGCCTTGGTACAATGAGAATTAGCGTTCATCATTGGTTTTCAAGATGGGGAACAAGACGAAGTGTGTATCACTACTGGTTGATGCGTTATTTCTGATAAAGTAATCAATGTATATTTTTTATTTCAGAGATATCATGGGTGTGACCATAACAGATGATTGTAAAGACAACTCCAGACTAACTCCTAAACCTGTCAGAACCTTTGAGGAAGCATTTCAGAAATATCGTAAGTGAACTATTAATGAGCATCATGGCAGAGCAGTCTAGCCGAATTGAATTTCAGTTTTGTTATTCACAGAATTCAATGTAATATTGGTATGAGCTGCAGCCTTCCTGGATGCTTGTCTTATCTTCTTGAGAAAGAGACTGCCAAATTGATTTGCCATACGGGTAGAATGTTAAGCTGTGAATATGTATGTAACTCATCTACTTTGGTTGGTTCTTGGCCTCTCTACTGTCAATTGAAAATAAGGTTGTACAACTGTAGAACAAAGTCCCCAAAAGGAGTGAAAATAACAATTATTTCTAAGTGTTGGATTAATTTTGCTCTGTTTTGTTTCAGCTGAGATCCTTCGTGAGATCCGCAAACAGAGATTCACAAAACCTTCAGTCATACAGGTAATTTAAAAACAAATTATGTGATTGAACTGTTTAAAATTGAACGATGTGATCTGTTTACAAACAAATGATGTGATCTGTTTACAAACAAATGATGTGATCTGTTTACAAACAAATGTTGTGATCTGTTTACAAACAAATGTTGTGATCTGTTTACAAACAAATGTTGTGACCGGTTCCAAACAAATGTTGTGATCTGTTTACAAACAAATGTTGTGATCTGTTTACAAACAAATGTTGTGATCTGTTTACAAACAAATGTTGTGATCTGTTTACAAACAAATGATGTGATCGGGTTACAAACAAATGTTGTGATCTGTTTACAAACAAATGTTGTGATCTGTTTACAAACAAATGATGTGCTGTTTACAAACAAATGTTGTGACCGGTTTCAAACAAATGATGTGATCTGTTTGTTTTGACTTTCAAGGAATACCTCAAATTCTCAATCAATTTTTGGATTTACTAAACAAAACTAAGCGTGTACCACTATGGTAGAACTTGCATGCTCATACAATTAAACAGTCACCATGTCTATAAGGTACTGGCATTTGATTGGATAAATGATTTTGACCTTTTTTCTCTATATGGACAGTCCCAAGGATGGCCAGTTGCATTAAAGGGGTATGATCTGATTGGTATAGCTCAGACTGGAAGTGGTAAAACCCTGGCCTTCTTGCTTCCAGCACTCATCCACACTGACCTTCAAGTAACGTAAGTGACCTTCACAACCAAGCAATGCACAAGTGCATGTACAGAAGATACAAGAAGATATTTTGTTGCATCAAGGCAACAATGTCTTAACTCAAGTTTTGAAAAAATGCTGTACTCATATAGTAATAATAGCAAAATCAGATACACTTGAAAACACACAATTTGCTCAGTGCAACAACATTTCTCACTCTATTGGTTCTGTGCATACATCCAAAAGATAGGACCTTGTTGCAGGTATGAGTGCAACAAGGTCACCACTTTTAGGTGATTTGATTTTATGGACATAGATATTCCCCTGGCAAAGGACCATTCCATGAGACAAATACAATCTTGTATTTAAACTGTATAAAGGGCACCATGACAAACCATGGCAAGAGTGAGAGTCACTCCAAGCAACGAGGGTTTGGAGATGCTAGATGGCAGCAGACATACTGGGTAATTTTGTATGGTTTATAGCTTTTTGTAGCTTAGGTCGTGTCCAAATTGGCAGCCACAGCTACGGCTACGGCTAGATTTCTGCGTCAACATGCATTAAAGTACAGTACGTCCTTAGCCAGACCCTTAGCAACAGTCCTAGCTGTAGCCGCCACTTCAGATACGGCCTAACATAGTTCTCGGCATATGCACATACCCAAGATTAATGGGTCTACTGCCACCTAGCATCACAAAACAGTTTCCAATTGCTGTGGCTACTGACTGAATCGCAGGCATGTATTAATTTTCAAGTTTTCTCTTTTTTTCAGACCGAGAGATCAGCGTGGAGGGCCAAACGTCTTGGTTCTTTCCCCAACAAGAGAGTTGGCCTTACAGATAAAAGAAGAAGTCAACAAGTATTCCTACAAGGGTATTAAAAGGTGAGTTGATCCCACAGTAAGAACATTTGCTTATTTTATCTGCTATTGCTAGAGTTTTAATGATTCAGTACTAAATCAACCATGCTAAGCATAAATATATTCTGCCTCATTAATAATAAGCAGGTCTTGCACCTGAGTTGAGAATGTGGCACATTTATCCATGCTACAAGGTCCTGGGTCATGTTCTTTATCTCTACAAAACTCCCTCTCTTTAGTCTTGAAGCCATTTCTTCTTCCGCTACGTCTCTTCCCCTTCAAACCTTTTTACAATGACATCCTTCAGTAAACTGTTGCCTCGTAACATTTATCTTTGCATGCCTCTGAAGATCAGACTTCATCCTTTGAAGTCCATGACCAGGTATTGCTTGAATTTGATTGATTCAATACTGCACAACGAAACCGTCCATGCTTAAAAGCATAATACCAATCATATTGGTGTTGAGTTACGGTACCATAGCCTGACACATACGGAAGCAGAACATTTGGAGTTGACAGTAATGTTTTCCCACAACGTACTAGTGGGTGCTTCTGACTTCTTTGCTTACACAGCAAATGCAGCAACCCTGTTAAAAAGGAGATATAATTGTGGTTAGGGTACAGAAATATTCCATGTTTATTTTGTCTATGGATGCTGTAGTGTCTCCCTTTCATCTACCTTTATGTTCTTCATACCATTTAGTGTATGTATATACGGTGGAGGCAGCAGGAAAGACCAGATTAATATTGTCCAGAAAGGAGTTGAGATCGTGATTGGTGAGTGCTGGCCATTTTTGTTTTTGTATTTTACAAAAAATATCAAGTAATGAACCACAAGGGAAACCGACTGGGTAAATTAAAAACTAACTTGGGGTTTGAACAAAGAAAACTTGACTGGAGCAGGACTTAAACCTATGTTGTCGATTATGAAAGAGTGGGATATCATGAAAAACATCCCTGGTGTACAGCCACAGCTCCACATGTGTATTTCTAATCCAAGACGGCTGCTACATGAAAAGACAAATGAAATTAAAATCTCACCCCATTTTTCTGATTATTCCTTTGTTCCTTGCAGCAACTCCTGGCAGATTGAATGATCTGATCATGAATGGTATCATTGATGTACAATCAGTCACATTCCTGGTAAGTGATGCAATGAATAATTTATTCGTGGAAGGCAAACCGATGTATGGGCCTGTAATGTGATTATCATCAACATTAGTAGGGTTTAAGTTCACCCACAGAATTCTAGGCAACAAAGAGTCAATCCAGTAATGTGTGTTTTTAATTGTTTCTTGTAGATTTTAGATGAAGCAGATCGTATGTTGGACATGGGATTCGAACCTCAGATCATGAAGATCCTTCTAGATGTACGACCAGACAGGCAAACAATCATGACAAGGTACAGTGCAAAGTTACACAATGTGTATCCAAAAATGTGCCAACTGTCCCCAAAAAACATTCCTACTGGAAGAATTTAAGTTAAACAATCTGTAGATAGGGTCAAAGACATATAAACAATTAAAAACTTTGAGTAATGGGTTGTATCCAGAAGAATGTTGTTGACTGCTGCTTTAGATAAAGTGATAGATTCATCTGTTTATGAGAGATTTAAACACAAAGAACAATCCTGCTACAAACTGGTAACCACTGCAACTCTTGTCAAATAGGTGTAACGCTATGTAGATCGCTGGTATGTTCACATAGCTGTATCACCAAGGGAAAATCATGGCATAATGTGTAACCATTTTTGCTGCACATGAAAAGTGTTGGTGATGAATGACTTTGTGTGTTTCGGTTTACAGCGCAACGTGGCCAGAAGGAGTACAAAGACTGGCTAGGAAATACATGAAGGATCCATTCCATGTCAATGTGGGATCACTAGACTTGTCTGTAAGTATGCACAGACACTCTTTAACCATCAATTACCAATCTGAAAATCCACCTCAGAAAAAAAAGTTAACTCCATGAGACTAGAGCAGGCCAGGTGGAAATGTTGAGACCAATTGAGAACTCACTCCTCGGCAGTGAAGTTAATAACGAGTAGTCCCCTCGATCCACTAAGCGAAAGTAGTAGTCCCGGCCGATTTCCTACCTTCCGCCCAGGTAGTTGTTAATAAGCAGGACAGTTCCTGCAGAACTAAGTAGTCTCTTGAATTCGGAAATTTACTCCACGGCAATAGAATAAATAGCAAGACAAGTTCTTATAGAACAAATCTACACAGCATAGTAGATATAAACACAAACTGATACCTCCATGTTATGTTTTGTTGACGTTTTCTTTCTCTTTGTCCAGGCTTGCCACAGTGTGACTCAGTTAGTTGAAGTCATTGATGAAGAATACAAGAAAGAAAGGGTAAGATTATACAGTGTAGACTGTTCAAGTTACCTCTTAACCACGCCTCTGAGGGCACACCCTTTATCTACACCATGAAGGCCTACCCCTAAGCTACACATCCAATCTGTACTTCTTAGTCATGCCACAAAGATGCCCCTGCAAGACGAGCCCAATGAAGCTAACACGCAAGAAGTCACTGGTTGTTTATAGATCAGCTCAGAATGCACAAATCAAACCAAAGTTTGTATGTGAACACACAGGACAGTTTGGAATTGTGCTCATGCCCAAACGGCTCAAAAATTCACTAAAGTTTACAAAAAAAACAACCAACAGACAGAACTAGCCCTGGAGGACTTTTGTTTTTATGTAAATACTACATTGACTTCCCAATATCAGGAGTGTTTCCAGGGTGGACAATGTTGTACTATCTATAATTGAAATTGCACCTACTAATTTTACACCATTAACATTCCCTGGCTGTGTATAACTTATGGCACAGAACCTGAGTGTTTCAACTCTTCATGTCATCATTGGTAACTAACCATTTGATTTGACGTAATTTTAAATCTCCTTGCAGCTGATTGAATTTATCGAGTGTCTTAGAGAAGATGAGAAGTTACTTGTGTTTGTCGGACGGAAATCAACGTAAGTCTTAGCTGATTCTTGTATTTATTCTTGACAATCAGAAATAGTGAAATATAATCAATTATTCTATTGTTAAAAAGTCAACAATATTCTGTAGTTATAATCAAAGATATTCTGTTAGTAAAAATTGTCGTTTTCATAACTGCTTTTTGTCCCTTCCCAAAAACACAGAGCAGATGAGATGTCATCGGAGATGTCACTCTTAAATATTTCCGTGCAGTGTATTCATGGTGGCCGAGAGCAGTTCGACAGGGAACAAGCACTCAGCGATTTCAAAGAAGGTAATCTAACCCTGACCACCCCTAAACAACTTAACCCTTCCAGTGCCGCCAACGTTCTGAAACGTCAAACTAAGTATCCATCCACAGGCCGCCAACGTTCCCATACGTTCTACTACTCGACCCCCAAAAATATATAATTGCCCTCTGGATAAAGAATTGCCAATGCACGATCGGCACGGAACCCTTCGTCCACAGGCCGCCAACATTCCGTTATTTTTTACTACTCGACATCAAAAAATTATCATTATTTTTTTTTTAAATAGCCGGCCTGTGGATACAGAATTCCTAAAACAAGGCTGGCACTGTAAGGGTTAACTCTCACCTGACTCAAATATTTATACTCGGAATAATCAATGTTTAAAAATCACAGAAAATCAAATTCAGTTTTCAATTGGACTAAAAAACAAAGTAAAAAGGATACAAATATAAACACCCCGCAGCTTGTTAAAAAAATTATTATTTTTTTTTTTTAAATAGCCGGCCTGTGGATACAGACTTCCTAAAACAAGGCTGGCACTGTAAGGGTTAACTCTCACCTGACTCAAATATTTATACTCGGAATAATCAATGTTTAAAAATCACAGAAAATCAAATTCAGTTTTCAATTGGACTAAAAAAACAAAGTAAAAAGGATACAAATTATAAACACCCCGCAGCTTGTTAAAAAAATTATTATTTTATTTTTTTTAAATAGCCGGCCTGTGGATACAGAATTCCTAAAACAAGGCTGGCACTGTAAGGGTTAACTCTCACCTGACTCAAATATTTATACTCGGAATAATCAATGTTTAAAAATCACAGAAAATCAAATTCAGTTTTCAATTGGACTAAAAAACAAAGTAAAAGGATACAAATATAAACACCCCGCAGCTTGTTCCATATCATCTGTCATGTCTGCCATTTCTGTTCCGTTCCATTTGTTATTGGTCATCTTGTTACGATGGCCGACCTCCCTGATGAGGAGATGGTGTGAATTTCCTCTTCTGTTTCAACTAGAAAGTTGCCTGTTGGAAGGCAAGAAAAGCCATTAGAAACTCCCAGGCTGGGAGATTATAATCCAAAAATATCTGCTTGATTTGAGGCATTATTTTGTTCTTTAGTGTTAAGGGTACATTGATTAGTCGGTCAGTACTTAAAAAAAAATGTTTGGGTGGGTGTATGGGTCAAAACAATTTGGAAATAAAAGATTGAAATTATTAAACATTAATTTTTCTGACTGGCCCTTGAGGCGTGCTCATATTCTGTACACTTATTTTCTAGTTACTCTTTGGGCAGAGATCTATCACTATTGTTCACCATGGAATATTTTGTTTAAGTTTTGCCCTTTCGGTGCACTTTGTCTACTCTTCATTGTGATAGATGCTTGATAGTTCATTGTATCTTTCCGTCACCATCAGGTACTGTGAGAATCCTTATAGCTACTGATGTAGCATCTCGTGGTCTGGATATTAAAGATATAACTCATGTACTCAACTATGACTGCCCAAGCCATATTGAAGAGTATGTGCACAGAGTGGGACGTACAGGACGGGCAGGGTAAGTAAGAGTCCCTGGGTAGCATTTTTAATCAAATCCATCCTGTTGATATAAAGTGAGGCAGTCTCTGAATTGGTGGCAACAGATAAGCCACGCCCATTTCATAACAACTGGCTCTACTGGTTATTAGAAGATCTTAGAAAAGACATCGGTCAGAGTTTCTTAACTTGCCATTAAATTATGCTGTGCATAGACTTGAGACTTCTTTAAAATCTAAAATTCTGTCCTAACCAGTTCACTCCAGGATTCTAAAATTTGTCTGAGACCACCAGATTAATTTTGGAAAACTTGGAGCAAAAGAGAATATTGCTGTTAAAATGAAACCATGACTATACCAAGTAAAGATAACAAATATTCTAATAAAATGCACCAGAAGTTTTTCGTTCACCATGACTTGACACCCTATCAATCTTGCTTTTTTTAGATGCGTATTTACTGCATGCATTTTGGAATGGCTGTTTTGTGTTTCAATCATATCCTTAAAAACGTACTATTTTGTTACAGGCGAACTGGTACATCTTTGACCCTGATGACTCGAAGAGATTGGAGATGGGCGGCCGAGATTATGCACATCATGGCAGAGGCTGGGCAGGTATGGGAACCCCCTCCCCCCAGAAGAAAATGAAATAATAATAATAATGGTTTATGTTGAGTGGGTATATGCAAATGGGTGGGGAAGCGGTTATTTTAGAAACGACGCTGCAAAGTAAGCGCAAAGTGTACGAAGCGTCCTATAATTATTCATATATGACTTGTATATGAAATTTTTGAGCATTGCGACAGTATTCATGGAAAAATAAAGGATGACATGTGACGTGTTTCACCAATCAAAGGACAAGGATCTGTGCGTGCAGTGTATGCTGTTATTCATTGTTCACTTGAAATTGTAAACCCCTAATTTTATACGGATGTTCAATGTGTGCGTTTATTGAAAACTAGAGGATGGGAATGAATGTAGCTATACAAAAAAACACTGATTTATCCTACCTTTGATATGCACCAAAAGATCCATTGGAAATCCATCCAAACTCTCCTCCTTTAAACAATCTTTCAGGATATACCAGATGATTTGATTGAAATGTCGGAGCGATTCGAGCGCCACAAGGAGAAGAAAGAGCAAGAGCGTATGCAGGATAATAAAGATGGCTTCAGACAGGATCAGGGCAGGGGAGGTGGTGGAGGGCGAGGTAGAGGGGGATATGGTGGGGGGTTTGGTGGGGGATTTGGTGGGGGGTTTGGTGGGGGATTTGGTGGGGGGTTTGGTGGGGGATTTGGTAGAGGGCGAGGAGGTGGGCGGGGAGGCGGGCGGGGTCGTGGGCGTGGAAGGAGAGACGGAGGTAGTTATGATGATTTTCAGGGTTTCTACCTCTCTTAGAGGCTCATTCATACATTTGTATTCCTCAAGTGCTTTATCAGTGAGCAAAAAACAACAGGGTTGTGCAGAGAGAAAATTTGACCAACTGAGCCACCACATACAAAATGTCTGCTGTTTTTGGCATAGTTCATAGTAATAGAAACTGTGTTCACTGTGGCATGTGTTATCACATGTTTACCACATGATACCCATATGTGTATGGCAAAATGATACAACGTAACAAAAATGACACCAGTGAGAATGCTTAACACTGCCCAGTCCTAGTAGGACTGTTCCTCTACACGGATACAGAGTCCTAAATTGAGAAGGGTCTGGCATAGGACAAAGAGTTTTCCTAGCTCTGTAATTTAACTCTTTAATTACAGGTTTGGAGGAACACTTTATCCTTATACGGGTGAATAACATTTAATGTGGCGCAATGTGGTCAAAACAAATATTTTAATCTGAACTAGGGGAACAGTTGGACTACCACAAGGATTCTTTCAAAATGCTTAATTTTCTTTGGAAACCCTGTGTACAAGACGAATGTACGAGACAAAAGGAATCCTTTCTTCATCAAACTAGCATAAACTGACTGGACCAAGACCCCATACAATCCCACTGCTTCCTGCAGGTAAACTGTCTCAGGTTAACTATGTAAAGCTTTATGACATTAGTTTAAAATGATATTTCTTCCAATTAAGTTTGGTGCTCATTTGTAGAGGCATCCCTTAACCACTCATCGCCGGGATTTGGTAAACTGTCTCTGAGAATATCATTGTCTCAATGAATCCATGACTTAACCATGTAAAGACAACAAATGTTCTCATAAAATGTTCCAGGAATTCTTTTTCGCTTTCAAGAGAATGTGGCTTTTGTTCCAACGTGAATTGGCCAAATCTTGGCTGTAAGCCACGACTGCTAATCGACCATGGCATGCTGGAATCTACGTCCCATGTTGAATACAATTGTGTCGGCCTTATGATATCTTGTTATTCTAGTTTGTCCAACAAAAGGACAAAGGTCTGGAATCAGGGGTAACACAATAATCCCTGGAATAAGGGAGAATTCTGAGCTTGAATTCCATCACCCTTTGTCCCTTTTTTTAAAGGGGCGAATGAAGCGCAACATGGTGAATGCAGGCGCTGTACACACTGCACCATGGAATGTCCGAGTGTGTTTACATGTCTGTTGGAAGCATCCTTGGACATTATTGAAAAATAGGCTTATAATTATCTTTTGGTGTTAAATGGATAAACCAAATTACAAATTAAAGTCAAAGCTTCAGTAAGTTTCGCACTTTGGTGTTTTGATAATGTTTATTTTTTGTAGAAACATACTGACCAAAGATTTCAAAGCAGGTATACTTATACCATTTTCTATAATTGTTTTTTTCTTTCCATTATACATTTTTAAATATTTATTTCTGTTTTAGTCTGTGTAATTAATGTAAAGTGTTTAATGTTGTTTTGTGATATATTTATTTGAGAGGTAGCACCAGTTAAAAAAGTCAGTGACACTGATGTTGGGCAGGAAGTGACGAGTAGTGATTGAAAGTTTTTTTGTTATACATTTATTGTTGCTTGGCTATTTCATTTGGTGTTCATGCAACATAAAGCATAAACACCTCTTGTTGTTTTTCCTCTTTTTTCTTCTTCTTTCGCCCAACTCTTCTCTACAGCGTAACTCAAGATTGAAACTAAATTGAGCCTTGAAACTCCTCAGGCAATTGAACATCATGATGACGTCATCAGGTGTCGAATTGCATTAATTCTTTAAACCATCGTAAAGGTCTTAAAAAAAAAAAAAAACGCTACACAGAGTGTGTCCCCATTTGACCTTGACTTATGGCTCAAACCAAAAGTTGAACATTTTAAAAATTCATCTCGACAAGTACTGGTGATTTAATAAAAAAAAAATTGCATTAGATTGTAGATAAACTTTTGCACAGATATAACAGTTTGACCTTTACTTCTGGTCAACACCGCACATTACAGCGCAGGTACGTGCTGACCCACATTGATAACGCATAATAAACTACCAAAAAACATGTACATGTAATTTTACTGTGCATATACATAATGTATGCATCCAATGTCGCTGTTACATTGCACATTGTCCATGCGGTGTAATAGTCTATCCTGTCACACTGCCACTGTTGTATTCGCGATCCTTCAAACTCTTCTCTACAGCATAACTCAAAAATGGAACTGAATTGAACCAGACAATTGAACCTCTACTTCAAGCACCTGAACAATGACGTCATGATGACGTCATCAGCTATTGAATTGCATAATTAAATCAAAGTTTAATATTTGAAACGATTCATAACTCCTGAACCACACATTGGATTTACAATCAATGCATCATTGGAAAGGTCTTTAGAAACTTAACAAATATTACACAGCTATAACCCCGATTTGACTATGTTTTCCAGTTCAAACCAGAAGTTGAAAGAACAAATATTAAATGCCATAATTTCAGGTTAAAAGGTAAAATGGGATCATGATTTGATGATATCATCATTTAATGACATCATTTACAAACACCTTGTTTTTCGTAATGTCATAAAAGCAAAATTTCTAGTTTTATTCTATTTCTTTGTATATGTATTTTTGGGGAGGGAACTGTGTTATCAAATAATTGGTGCTACCTTTCACTCATGTGCCATATACTTTGCCTATGTTTCCATCAACCAGGTATGTATTCATAGTTGGTGAAACTTTTGTACTTGATGTAAAATACCTATTAGTGTTATGTTTGTCATGCAAATAGTGGTTACTGAACCTGTACATTTACCTGTGGTGGAGTTATTAACTTAACAGGAGACCAGGGCACACATGATGTCTGGAACCTAGCCTTGATTGGTCACAAGTGAATGCTCAATTTGAGTTTGTCAAACTACATGCATCCAGTGTTGTTGGTTCACAAGCTTTTGCAAAGTTACATAAGGAAGAAAGAGATGGCTGTTGCAAACTGTTAACCAATCAAATTAGCTGTGGTATAAATGCACAATGGTCATGGCCTGATGTTTGGAACCCCAGCAGAGCCTTGCTAGTAGAAAATACAGCCAAGCAAATCTGTCTGCTAAGCAAAATCTAGCAGGGCATCAGTCACAAGACCTACACATCACCTGGCATTCTGGCTGGTAACCCATTTTATGTTAGGCAAGAATATTTGTGCAATTTTGTTGTAGTTTAAACAGCTATGAAATTGACACAAGGTCTTGGTTGGGTATTTTAAGTTAATATTTCCCAATCATGTTAAATTTAGTTATGTGAAGCTGTAACTGTCTACTAAGACTTTCTTGCAGTATGACCATGTAAATGCAGCTTATGTTACATAAACAAATTCATAATTATTACAAATTACAAGGTGCTAATTGATTTGTATTATTTTGTTTCAGAAGAAAACTTTCTGTAGTTCATAACAAAAATAAAGATATTCAATTTTTTAAGTTGCATAAATGTGTGTGAACTCAAGTTGTGTGATGCAATGAACTTATTACGTGTCAGTATTAGCAATGACTGGAAACGAGCGTTAAGAAGTAACAAACTTCGTAACAAACATCAACTGAAATGGATGGGACATGTTGTATATGGTCAAGATAGTTATTATCAGTCAGCTTCACTGACTTTACTTTCAGTTCTGTTCAGTGCGTCAAACTAATAGAACTAACTTGTTCAGAATACAACATGCCTAGACGGCCCATAAACAGTGCAACACTCACTGTTTGATACACAGGCCTCCCAGGAAATGTCACAACTGTTGGAAAATACTACAATACTGTATTTACTTCTAGTAGATTAGGCAGTGGGAGGCTGGGATATGCCAAAACCTCACAACTGTTGTAGAATACTACAATACTGTATTTACTTCTAGTAGATTAGGCAGTGGGAGGCTGGGATATGCCAAAACCTCACAACTGTTGTAGAATACTACATGACTGTATTTACTTCTAGTAGATTAGGCAGTGGGAGGCTGGGATATGCCAAAACCTCACAACTGTTGTAGAATACTACATGACTGTATTTACTTCTAGTAGATTAGGCAGTGGGAGGCTGGGATATGCCAAAATCTCACAACTGTTGTAGAATACTACATGACTGTATTTACTTCTAGTAGATTAGGCAGTGGGAGGCTGGGATATGCCAAAACCTCACAACTGTTGTAGAATACTACATGACTGTATTTACTTCTAGTAGATTAGGCAGTGGGAGGCCAGGATATGCCAAAACCTCACAACTGTTGGAGAATACATTTACTACATGACAGGGAAAACCCTGAATGCAATCTCGAACTAGCTCAATAACCTCACAAAAGATAACCCTTTGGTGAACATTAGAATCAAGCCACACACATACAATTCATAAAGAACTACAATGATAACATTTGACTCATCAAGTTTCTGTAGCTCAGTTAGACATTTACACTGAAATTGATGAAGTACACACAAGATCAATGTATCATACTTGTGTGTCTCCTTTGCCAATTGTGCCAACTGATCTTCAACCTGTTGACTAACTATGGCAGAGTGTGTTCACTGTACATGAAGAACCAAGTAGGGGAGCGAACCACACGTTATTCGATCGCAGAACTATTAACAAGTGTGTACTTGAAAGCTGCAATGCAAAGGGCATAAATGGTTTCTGGGCATGTGGTGTGTGTCCATTCAATCCACAAGTAATACCAGAGTGTGCTTTCCTGGCAGCACAGACCACAGATTATGCTGAACCGACCATGGTTTCTCAAATTGAATCTATTGGACCCCCGTCGACAGGTCTACCAGAAGCTCCAGTTCCTTCACAGTCTGCAAGTCTGCTCAACCAAACTGCAAGGGAATCCCCCTCCCTGTCTGATGACACATTTCTGCTTGAAGCACATGCAGATGTACATGCACCTGGTCCCTTATCAATAACTGAACTTGACGGTGTTGAAGACGCAATCAGAATCAGAGAAGGAAGCAACTGTTCAACCAGAGATAGAGATCCTGTCGATAGAGATCCTGAGCTGCATTGATGATTATCTGCAGTATCCTTATAGTATCACATTCATCTGGAAGGAGGTGGAAGCAACGTACTACCAGTCAGTCTAGATGTATCCCAAGATATAATGAAACAGCAAACCTGTAAACGGACGACAAATTGTAACCATTGGCAACAATTCAAAATTCCATGTACAACCACAGGCCTGTTATGGTCATGACAACAGTCCCCCTTTAAATAAGTAAACAACTCATTGTGGATCAACTGCATTTGAGTTGATAGCAGGGTTGAGGGTCAAAGTGGATCAACTGTATTTGAGTTGATAGCAGGGTTGGGGTTGGGGCAGGGTTGAGAATCTGAGTGGATCAACCGTACTTGAGTTGATAGCAGGGTTGGGGCAGGGTTGAGGATAAAAGTGGACGAACTGTATTTTAGTTGATAGCAGGGTGGAGCAGGGTTGAGGATCAAAGTTGATCAACTGTATTTTAGTTGATAGCAGAGTTGAGGGTTGAAAATCAATGTGGATCTGGATCAACTGTACTTGAGTTGATAGCAGGGTTGGGGCAGGGTTGAAGGTCAAATTGGATCAACTGTATTTGAGTTGATAGCAGGGTTGGGGCAGGGTTGAGGATCAAAGTGGATCAACTGTATTTGAGTTGATAGCAGGGTTGGGGCAGGGTTGAGAATCTGAGTGGATCAACTGTACTTGAGTTGATAGCAGGGTTGGGGCAGGGTTGATGATCAAATGGATGAACTGTATTTTAGTTGATATCAGGTTTGGGACAGGGTTGAGGATCAAAGTTGGTCAACTGTATTTGAGTTGATAGCAATGTTGGGGCTGATCAGAGGTTCAACATGAATAGCAATACAGTAATGTGAATGACAAAGATGAAACAAACTACCATCTGCAGTTTATATAATCGTGCAGCCCAAAATGTGACATGACACAAAAAATGGTGCAACCAAGATTACTGTGAAAATGACATCAGGTGAACTGGGTCCGAGTTGGAGGCTGAGACTGTGGCTGTTGCTAAGAGTGTTTTACTACATGCTTCAAGGCATGTAAACCATGGTGAGTCAGCCACAGCCACTATTGGAAACAGCCTTTAGTCATGGGCAAGTCTCAAATCCGAAATAAAATTGTTTTAGTCTAATCCCCAGACTCTAAATGATTGGACTAAACATTTGTCAGAGACACTGACTATGGAGTGGCCAAGAGTCTGCCTTAGTGCATGTATTTCAAATAATACACACGTAACATTACCAATATCAACAATCCATTGACCTCAAATATACAATGCATTATGAATCATGAATTTTATTTTGAAATTACAAGAACTAAAACAAATTACAGATAATTGCTGCCATATTATGCAAATAATACTGAAGTGCTTTGATAGGCTATTTATATAACATTACAAGGACCAAATTTCGTAAAACTGCTTAGCATAACAAAATATGCTCAGAACACAAATATCTTTCTTTGGGGGTTATCAGTCAAAATGCCATGTGATTCAATCACATTGTTGTAATTAACATATTTCTATATTTTTGCTTTGCACATTAATTTTCTAAGCTCAATTTTCTGTTGAGCAGTTTTATGAAATTGGGCCCAGCTTGTGTTAGTTTAATAAACATTCCTAGATTTAGTTTTGTAGAGTTCAACTACAAGTACATTACTTTGCGGGAACAATATGATCAAACAGGTAGGATACTACGGGGGAACGATTATTTCAGGTCATGATGAATGTGTCACTCCTTAGAATAATGTACTGTGGTTGAACCTGGGGCACAGTTGAAAGTAAGAATCGTTTGTTAGTAATAGTTCTTAACATTTTGAAGTTAGCTGTGAGTGTGCTACAATGAAGGGTTATGGTGAGTACCTGTCAGGCTTGAAATTCATGTGTGATTTTGTATTAAGTGAAGTGAAGAACAAAACTGAAACTTAATATGAATAATAGTACTTATTTGGTGGTGATGGTGGTGAGAGGGGGGGGGTCCTTGAAAATCAATACCCACTTACCATCAGGAAAATTTCATAAACTTTTTCAACCTTGTTATTATATTTTCAATTTTAGTGAATTATTTAATTTAATTTCAAGTGAAAGTTGAAACACATTCAGTGAGCTTCTTTGCAATGTAACAAGCATCTAGCACCAAAGGACAAACTAAATTACCTCGCGGGGCATGAACATTTTCAAATATATTCTTTAAAAAAAAGGCATGATTATGGTCCCTCTATAGTCATTTGACACACAACACCCAGCACATCAACAGAGGTGCATTCTCTATGCATGTAGTATTAGTGCATAGCAAACCTTTCAAATGTCAAATACAGGGTGTAAAAACTTTTCGAACCTTAGAGCAAACCTAGTATGTTATTCTATCTATAGCAATGAAGGGAGCATCTAGCTGTAGAAGACGTTGGACGATGTGGATGGTAAAAAATCATGAATATATATTCATTCTTTGTTTGGAAGTTCTTCCACTCAGTCGTGCCCTGCAGAAGCAAAAAACTCTTGAAGTGACCAACAGTAACAAGCTATCAAATTTTATATAACTAATTTGCAAGTAAAAATGCATGTACATGTACTTGCATTTTCCAAAAAACCCTAGCTAGTTTTCTTTTTCTAGCAGGGTAAAGGATGAAAATTATATATTAGATGACAACACAACAGTTTATTAACTGAAAAGAAATTAGTGCTGATTTAAAAATGGTGGCATAACCTAAAGGTAAAAGTTTGTATACATTAGAGTTGTCTAAATACATATTTATAAATCTATGTACCTATACAAATGTTCAATAAATGCTATCATACATGCAGTGTTTGGTGGAGAATTGGCATTTTGAGTCATTTTCCATGTTTGTATTAACAATAATTTATTGGGTTTTATGTTGTACAAGTTTCAAAATTCAAATAGAGAACAATTACTCTCACCTGCCATCACAACAGTATACACTTCATTTGATATGGACTGGCAATGAGGTCACTAGAGCACGTCTATTCCCCGAGGGTCTGTGAGTGACCATGGAAGGGGGACCCTCTTCTGGTCACTCACAGGCCCGAGGGTAGATAGCTGGCTCTATTGACCTCATTGCCAGTCCATGTGTTTAATAACACAACTTGGTCCAAAAAATGAAAAACCTCTTGAGGGCGCTGTAACCAGTCAAAAACTTTAAGCCTATTAATTACCCACATGGGGAACTATTTCTCGCAAATTGCGATGTCTTGACACCCGTCTGAGTTCACAATGGCGCAAATCTCATGCACTAGCCTAAATTAGTTAACCTCTCACATGACTTAACCCCTCACATGACTTAACCCCTCACATGACCGTGTTTCAGCCAACCAGAATACAGAACTAGCCAGAGGTGTGTTATAAAGGTAAATCAAAATAGAAGGTCCTTGGTTTGACATCAACAGGCATGATATTCAACCCTTCAAAAGCAGGCTGTTTTTTAGTAAAACCACCGCTACATCATGTAGGCCCTAGTATGTACATATACAATGCATTGCCATCGTCACAGCACATTGGTTTTTGGTGCAGTGTTGAAATGCAGTAGACTCTAGATTCATCCTTTCTCACTTAGATGTTTATCTCAAGAGGCTAAGGATTATGAGTGTGCCCGATGATCTGCCACAATAGCTACCTTCTTTTCAAGTAAACAATAGCCCTACTCAGTGTTTCTCATGACACCGTTTGGCAGTTTCACACATTACCAGTAAAGTGACTGTGTTACAGCATGGAGGTAGAATGGTTACAGTGACTGTGTTACAGTAAAGTGACTGTATTACATGGAAAACTACCACACACGTGTGCACTGTGCAACTGCAAGGCTTCATTGGGTCGTACCATTTTACTGAAAGTGGGGACGACGAGGTTGAAGAGACTTTCTTTTTATGTAAATTAAACAACCTTTGTGTTTACAATTCATTTATACCATTATAAGTACTTTCAGACTCACTTTGACTGGCGTCTTGGTCATTGCTGCACATATTTTTTTTTGCAGAATTTGCTGACTATTTTTTTCAGTCTACCTTTTATGTAAAGTGGTAAGGTCCATTTTTGTTGTTTGTTATGTGTAGGGTAAATGCGGTACGATGAATGACAGCCATTGTGAGCCTTTTTACTTTAGGCCCTACTCCACTGACTGTGTTTCTCTTTACACAACCATTTTCCTCCAGAAATTTGTCTTTAGAAATTTATATCACAATGGTTTACAAACCTGAAAATAAACAGTTACCTGCTTTATTACAAGGACGGGATTTGTTTTTTCTTCTCTATCTATAAAAAAGAGGTCGGAAATCAAAACATCCGGTTTTTCTCAAACAAAAAAAAGCGATTTTAAGTCGGAAGAATATCATGCCTTTGTTTAATGCCTTTTAAAAATACCACGCCATTTTGATGCAAAAGTGATGACTGAATACAAGTTGCATACATTCTGTGTTTGTAACCCTTTTTACACACTCTGTGGTTTTCTTTTACAATGTTCATATGTACAATTTTACATAGTCAAAAACATCAATTCTCCTTTCACATTCATAATGCAATTTTAAATAATATATTCACAACCCTAATCCATGCAACCCTAATCAATCTTGACTGATGTCCAAGGAACAAATTCAGCCATTTACCTGTAGGAATACCCACACTAAAAAATCAAATCATTTCCATCAAACTGTACTCAAGTTTTTAAAAGTTTAATTTGCTTGCTCATGATTTGAATTAAAAAAAATGCATCAAAAAGGTTGTAATCAAGAGCATGAACACTGATTTTGCCAGAGCGATATATCTTTTAAAAGAATGCTACAATGTACAGATACCATTGAAATTTGATTAAGAAGCTTCAAAGGAAACCACACACTTATTAGTAACATGTGATAATAACCACAGGACTTTCTTCCAAATGTTGTTTACTGCTTCTCCTGCAGTGTACACATACAATGTGAACATTCATTTGAAAATTGTGTAAGTTTTCAAGATTTGGACAAGATTTTGTTAGAGATGTTTTTGTATGAATGTTTTAGTTGCTACCTTTCCTGGTAGAAGTTCAGATTTAAATACTCCTTTCTCCAGATGATTTGGGACAGATCAACTGAGCCCCATTACCCTCAGCAACTGCTGAGTAACATCGCTCAGTTGGATGGACACTTTGCCTCCGCCCCTAAATTATCAAACCAGCACATCGTGCCAGAGTGAAAATGGACTATGCAGCTAATGGTGGCAACTTGTTTACATTTTTCATTTTTAGACATGCAGTTGCAGTTGTGATCAATGCATTAAGCGGACAGGGTAGAATTTAAAGAATTGGTCTAGGGGTAAAGCTACCACAGCCAAATTTACACCACCTGTTTTTAGATTTAAAAATAACTTAAACCGATTATTCAAGCGATCACAGAAATTACACAATTTTTTATCGGTTAATTTTATCACTTAGTGTCAATTAAATTTTATCGCTCAGGAACCCCAACCTCTACAGGGCAAAAGTGAAAACAGCAAGCTATAAATTTGTCCATCATCCTGATAGTTAGATGTCAAACTCTTTTAAGCAAATGCACATATTTGCAAAAGTAATAAATAATTAAACACAAATAGAAATGTCAAATATGAGTTGAATACGTGTCATAAAACTAAAGCTTTACCATGGTGCAGCCATCTTGGTTATATTTCATACAACTCAGTGAAACCAAAATGAGGATGGAATAAAAAAATAGTCTGGTCCCCTTAAAACGGACGAGAATCTGGAATCATTGTCACTGTGTATTCAGGACACCTAACCAAGACGGCTATTGCATGATAAAGGTTCACATGTACGATTAACAATAGCTACACTTGGGCCGTGTCCGAATTGGCAGGAAGGCTATGGCTACGACTGGATCACCACAATCACATGCATTGAAGCACAGGCTGCACTTAGCAACACCCTTAGCAACAACTGCAACCATAGCCGCTACCGCTAAATCGGATACAGTCTTAGTCTTTAATACTATCTTGGATGCTCGTAATAATTAAACCTGAGAGCAGTAGCATCTTTTTCTGTTGATGGTCACCAGTCAGTCCTGATACAAACCCCTTACGTCATAAATCTATTTCATCCCACAAGCTATCCCCAAGACCACACAAAATCAACTCCACTGGTCAAGGGAGTCAAGAGAACTTCAAAGATGGATGGAAGTTTGTGAATTGATAACAGACCAATCATTTTGCAGACCCAGCACAAATGCAGGGCACTTTTTATAATAACTTTCACTACATGTACTCTGCAATTTCTTCAATACATTATAAATTATAAACTAGAAATCCTACCTAAATAAAAAGGCAATCGAATTCTATCACTGATTATTAATAATTCCCACTCAAATAGTCTGACAAAATGAATCCAATAAAGCCATTTACACCATGCATTATGGTAGTGGTGGTGGTGGTGTTTTAACGCTACATACCAAGTGTGGACTTGAGAACAAAAGAGGTCCACATAATGTAGGGACTTGAAACACTATGTGGACTTACACACGTCCACACAGTTTTTGTTTTACAGTGATGAGGAATATGATAATTCTCAAGTGTACAGAACAAAGGAATGTCCACAGAGTGACTGCAACACAGAGCTGTGTATGTGGGTAGGTATCCACATTCAAACCGTAGACCTATAACAAACGGGACAATAGGTCCATGGTTGCTATCACAAAGAGTTGAACAGAGGAGGGTCCACGATTGCAGGTGTTTACACACGTGTGTGTGTGTGTGTGAGTTTGTAGTGACATTCAAATCGAGGACTTACAACAAAATGGACAATAGGTTCATGATTGCTATCACAAAGGAAAACAATGGGGTCCATGTTTGTCAGGACAAAGAGTTGAACAAAGGAGGGTCCACGATTGGAGGTCATTACACACTTGTGTGTGTGTGTGTGGGGGGGGGGGGAGGGGGGGGGAAACATTACTTGGTCTCCTTCTGACTTGTAAATACAGACTTACAAGTCAATTTTAATTTCCACATTAAATAATGATAATCCCTTTAGAGACCATACCGGCTCAAAAACATCCCATTCAGATGCAAACGACCTGAAGATTTGATGTTCCCTCTTTTCATCAACTAAAAAGATCCCATGTCCTGAACTGACAATTTTTCAACGTTTACACCATGTTAACATACTCGCTAAATGTCTTTAAAAATAAAGACAAATCTGCAAGTTATGGCTAGTTGGGCAAATGGGGATAATTAGATAGAAAGACATGGTCTCTCAAGGGTTAATGTCATGTACAGCGGTGTATTGGATTGTTTGCCTTATCATAGTGTCATTAATTATTATGGGATAGCTTCATTCAGATTATCATAAACTGAAACTGTTACTGTCAGGTACAAACGATGGGAGCCGTGACATCACAGGTTTACAAAAGAGTCAAATGAGTCAAATGCTGACAGGCACAAAGTGTATGGAAGAAAATATAACATCTTGCATAACAATCAAATGCCAGTGTGCATTTCATTATCACATTATCAGTATGAAGTAAGGGCAAATCTCAAATCATATTCAGAAGTCATTTCACATTGTTATATCACAATTACAATAATAACAGTGCATTTGTATAAAAGCGCAATCCACTATTACCACCCATATTTTGTGGAAATTGGTGTAAAAAAAATGTGCAAACATAATGTAATATACACACACGTTTGCCTGCCATAAAATGAACAGGTCACCCTTTGTGTAAACAGTGTGATGTGTTTGTAGACTTCCTTAATACAGTAAGATTCGTTTCTCCACAGACTTTCGACATATGGGACATTCGGACATTCTATCTCCACACAGCTGGCATGTACCATGGCCGCAAAGGAAGATCATGTTCTTGATTCGATCCAAACACACCGGGCAAATAGTCTGCAGAAATACAATGAGGAAATAATGAGTAAGTAATTCCCGCATTATGGATGACAAACAATTTGTATTTCTGTTTTGCCCTACACTGATGTATGACAAAGAGTTGCGTACTTAAAGGAACATTACAGAATTGGTAACTGTGAAATATACTTTTGATCACAGATTTACATAAAACTTGCACGGTCTAATGATGATGATAGTAGAAAACATCCCTTGAAATATTTCTGTCTGAAATGCCATATTTGATGAGAAATGAATAAACTAATTTTCCGATTAGAGTTTATCGCTCAGTGAGCGTTTTATTCATTTGTTGAACCTATATGATTTCATGCAAATGTGTAATCGGTTTTTCACTATTTTCTTGTGACTCAGATGGCCGATCGATCTCAAACTTCTACAGGTTTGTCAGTTTATGTATATGGTGGATTACATAAAGTGCTTACACTGCCAGCAACAGTTTTGTTAGCAAAAACCAATTCTGTAATGTTCCTTTAAACATTTTAAATTCCTTCAAGGACAGAAACTAAAATCCTTGAATCGGAGTAGTTACTGCTCATTCTAAGGATCATACTGGCTACTCATCACCTCTTCGATATCTAGCAGTAAAATCCTTTGGTCTTGTATCATAATTTAAAACCAACTATACTTGGTACAGGGCCAGCTGAACCAATTTCATTGGTGTCAGTCAGCAGGTCTGTGTGTAGAGTAACCATGCTCAGTAACCTACACAGGGTACACACCCATAATGACATAGGCCATTATGTCGTGTAAATGCAGGACAATAACCTAAAATGACTCGAATCAGAAACAATCCTGTGACATCTAAATGACATTCAATTCCTTGGAAACACTTTGAGAAGTCAACTGGACTTGGAGATTAAGTTGACTCAAAAATAACTACAAATGATGTTTTGAACAGGAAAATACAAGTAGAAACATGTATCGTTAATCCCTTTCTTGGATGGATAAAAAAATAGCAGATGATTCTTTTTTTATACCTCAGGATGATATTACCAGAATGTTATTTGAGAATGTTCTTAGAATTTAATTTTTTCAATATGTCCTTCTTCCACAGGACTCAAATAGAAGCCAGTTTGGTGGATCCTGAGTTACATGTACACTCACCTGCTCTTTAATATCTTGCAGTTGCTGCTCTAGTTTATTAACCTCACTGTTAGCATTGTTCATTTTCTGTGGTTTGGCTGTGTTGTTGGAGGCCACGGTAGGAGCTGAGAGAAAAACAACAACAAAAGTTACACCACAAATCCCCCCAAAATGACAATTATATAAAATAAAAAAAATTATAAAAAAGTCAGAGCATTTTATTACTTATTTGTCATTCATAAATACCTGGGACAGTTTATCCATTCTGATTGTTCAAGAGGAGATCACATAGCCATGTTTAAATGTGCGGTATAAATTTGGTGAGAAGTGTTTAAAACATACCTGTGGCACGCAAGATTACGCAGGCGCTTATTTACGCAAAACTCAATCAATAAATACTGGTATTCAATCTAAAATCTGTTATTACGCTCACGTACGCACAAATGTAAAGTGACGCATATTGACTCCTTCGCAAAACGGGGCCCGAGGACGTGACAGGAATTACAAATTGACAGAAAAGTTGTACAGATTTTCCAACATTTTTACGCTTTTTAACAAAAAGGGCATTCATGAATGGGAATAAAAGAGTAGTGACTCGGTCTTAACCGGCCGATTAAAACCTTGCAGGGTCATGGCCGATAAAGGACATCACCTTCGACTTGGTTCTTTATCGCACGGCCAAATCCCTGCCGGTTTTAAATGGCCAGTTAACCCTTTCATTACCGAATTGTTTGGACATGAACAATTCTGATGGTGACCCGATGTTTGACCACTCAAGCGTGAAGCACACATTCTTACACAACAGAAAGCTTTTGTTCAAAGGTCATTTTTACAAACTCTTTTATCTCCTTGAAGATATTGTTGTAAAGCAAAATAAGTAACAAAAAAGGTCTTACTTATTGAATTCCCTTTCATATAATTAAAAAATCTGTGAGATCAGCCAATAAATGTAAAAGTTATTTGCCTTTCTTTCTTCAGTATACACAATCATATGGCGCTCCGTAGCTGTTTGGTATTTAAATCTTTCAACTCCAATTTGAAGACATTGCATATTAGCAACCTTGTTTTATTTTACCAACATTGGAAAGATCTGGTCTTTTTCTTTCAAATGATGGTAAGCTTGGGTATTGAGGGCGAACATGAACAAAACTACAGCTTTATTACAAATGATCTTTGTGGTCAGGCTTGAATGCTTTTTTTTGTGTAAGCTTGGTCGACTAAAGTCGCCAATGGTAAGGAAGTGGGAGTATGAGTGCAGTCGATTAAAGTCGCCAATGGTATGGAAAGGGTTAAGACCTTGTCGCCACTCTCTTATTCCCTTATTTACATACTGAGCCTGCCTAAAGTGATGGCAGTTTCTGGTGACTCTTTAGAAGGGCCATACTTAAACACAAACTGAGCACAAAATGTAATAGCAGATGCAGTGTTTTGACATTAGCAAACCTCATTTCTAAGTATTGCTACAAACACTCAATCTTAAACTTGCTTTTCAGTGTTATAAAGTCATTCACAGCATAGTGCTGTAAATAAGTGAACATAGAAACGTTTAATGTTTATCCCTTACCCTTTCCTCCACAGCAAACAACGAAGGGGATCAATTTATCAATCTGGCCTCTACACTGTACACACTTCTTCATTAGGCTGGCACAACCTGTCAGACAACATCAACAACAACATGAAGATAGAAATCTAAAGTTTTTGTTTTTTAATGGGAGACTTTTGTGACACTAGGTGGTAGCAGACCTACTGGCTAACTTTTGAGACACTAGGTGGTAGCAGACCTACTGGCTAACTTTTGAGACACTAGGTGGTAGCAGACCCACTGGCTAACTTTTGAGACACTAGGTGATAGCAGACCTACTGGCTAACTTTTGAGACACTAGGTGGTAGCAGACCTACTGGCTAACTTTTGAGACACTAGGTGGTAGCAGACCTACTGTTTAACTTTTGAGACACTAGGTGGTAGCAGACCCACTGGCTAACTTTTGAGACACTAGGTGGTAGCAGACCTACTGGCTAACTTTTGAGACACTAGGTGGTAGCAGACCTACTGGCTAACTGTTGAGACACTAGGTGGTAGCAGACCTACTGGCTAACTTTTGAGACACTAGGTGGTAGCAGACCTACTGTTTAACTTTTGAGACACTAGGTGGTAGCAGACCTACTGGCTAACTTTCGAGACATTAGGTGGTAGCAGACCTACTGCCTAACTTTTGAGACACTAGGTGGTAGCAGACCTACTGGCTAACTTTTGAGACATTAGGTGGTAGCAGACCCACTGGCTAACTTTTGAGACACTAGGTGGTAGCAGACCTACTTGCTAACTTTTGAGACACTAGGTGGTAGCAGACCTACTGGCTAACTTTTGAGACACTAGGTGGTAGCAGACCCACTGGCTAACTTTTGAGACATTAGGTGGTAGCAGACTTACTGTTTAACTTTTGAGACATTAGGTGGTAGCAGACCTACTGGCTAACTTTTGAGACACTAGGTGGTAGCAGACCTACAGGCTTACTTTTGAGACACTAGGTGGTAGCAGACCTACTGGCTAACTTTTGAGACACTAGGTGGTAGCAGACCTACAGGCTTACTTTTGAGACACTAGGTGGTAGCAGACCCACTGGCTAACTTTGAGACACTAGGTGGTAGCAGACCTACTGGCTAACTTTTGAGACACTAGGTGGTAGCAGACATACTGGCTAACTTTTGAGACACTAGGTGGTAGCAGACCTACTTGCTAACTTTTGAGACACTAGGTGGTAGCAGACCTACTGGCTAACTTTTGAGACACTAGGTGGTAGCAGACCTACTGGCTAACTTTTGTGACACTAGGTGGTAGCAGACCTACTGGCTAACGTTTGAGACACTAGGTGGTAGCAGACCTACAGGCTTACTTTTGAGACACTAGGTGGTAGCAGACCTACTTGCTAACTTTTGAGACACTAGGTGGTAGCAGACCTACTTGCTAACTTTTGAGACACTAGGTGGTAGCAGACCTGCTTGCTAACTTTTGAGACACTAGGTGGTAGCAGACCTACTGGCTAACTTTTGAGACACTAGGTGGTAGCAGACCTACTGGCTAACTTTTGAGACACTAGGTGGTAGCAGACCTACTGGCTAACTTTTGAGACACTAGGTGGTAGCAGACCTACTGTTTAACTTTCGAGACATTAGGTGGTAGCAGACTTACTGTTTAACTTTTGAGACATTAGGTGGTAGCAGACCTACTGCCTAACTTTTGAGACACTAGGTGGTAGCAGACCTACTGGCTAACTTTTGAGACATTAGGTGGTAGCAGACCCACTGGCTAACTTTTGAGACACTAGGTGGTAGCAGACCTACTTGCTAACTTTTGAGACACTAGGTGGTAGCAGACCTACTGGCTAACTTTTGAGACACTAGGTGGTAGCAGACCCACTGGCTAACTTTTGAGACATTAGGTGGTAGCAGACTTACTGTTTAACTTTTGAGACATTAGGTGGTAGCAGACCTACTGGCTAACTTTTGAGACACTAGGTGGTAGCAGACCTACAGGCTTACTTTTGAGACACTAGGTGGTAGCAGACCTACTGGCTAACTTTTGAGACACTAGGTGGTAGCAGACCTACTGGCTAACTTTTGAGACACTAGGTGGTAGCAGACCTACTGGCTAACTTTTGAGACACTAGGTGGTAGCAGACCTACTGGCTAACTTTGAGACATAGGTGGTAGCAGACCTTACTGGCTTAACTTTTGAGACACTTAGGTGGTAGCAGACCTACTGCCTAACTTTTGAGACACTAGGTGGTAGCAGACCTACTGCTAACTTTTGAGACATTAGGTGGTAGCAGACCACTGGCTAACTTTTGAGACACTAGGTGGTAGCAGACCTACTGGCTAACTTTTGAGACACTAGGTGGTAGCAGACCTACTGGCTAACTTTTGAGACACTAGGTGGTAGCAGACCACTGGCTAACTTTTGAGACACTAGGTGGTAGCAGCCCTACTGGTAACTTTTGAGACATAGGTGGTAGCAGACCTACTGGCTAACTTTTGAGACACTAGGTGGTAGCAGACCTACAGGCTAACTTTTGAGACACTAGGTGGTAGCAGACCTACTGGCTAACTTTTGAGACACTAGGTGGTAGCAGACCTACTGGCTTAACTTTTGAGACACTAGGTGGTAGCAGACCTACTGGCTAACTTTTGAGACACTAGGTGGTAGCAGACCTACTGGCTAACTTTTGAGACACTAGGTGGTAGCAGACCTACTGGCTTAACTTTTGAGACACTAGGTGGTAGCAGACCTACTGGCTAACTTTTGAGACACTAGGTGGTAGCAGACCTACTGGCTAACTTTTGAGACACTAGGTGGTAGCAGACCTACTGGCTAACTTTGAGACACTAGGTGGTAGCAGACCTACTGGTAACTTTTGAGACACTAGGTGGTAGCAGACCTACTGGCTAACTTTTGAGACACTAGGTGGTAGCAGACCTACTGGCTAACTTTTGAGACATTAGGTGGTAGCAGACTACTGGCTAACTTTTGAGACACTAGGTGGTAGCAGACCTACTGCTAACTTTTGAGACACTAGGTGGTAGCAGACCTACTGGCTAACTTTTGAGACATAGGTGGTAGCAGACCTACTGGCTAACTTTTGAGACACTAGGTGGTAGCAGACCTACTGGTAACTTTGGAGACATAGGTGGTAGCAGACCTACTGGCTAACTTTTGAGACATAGGTGGTAGCAGACCTACTGCTAACTTTTGAGACATAGGTGGTAGCAGACTACTGGCTAACTTTTGAGACATAGGTGGTAGGAGCTAGACCTCACTGCTAACTTTTGAGACACTAGGTGGTAGCAGACCTACTGGCTAACTTTTGAGACACTAGGTGGTAGCAGACCACTGGCTAACTTTTGAGACATAGGTGGTAGCAGACTTACTTTACTTTTGAGACATAGGTGGTAGCAGACCTACTGGCTAACTTTTGAGACACTAGGTGGTAGCAGACCTACAGGCTTACTTTTGAGACACTAGGTGGTAGCAGACTACTGGCTAACTTTTGAGACACTAGGTGGTAGCAGACCTACGGCTACTTTTGAGACACTAGGTGTAGCAGACTACTGGCTAACTTTTGAGACACTAGGTGGTAGCAGACCTACTGGCTAACTTTTGAGACACTAGGTGGTAGCAGACCTACTGTTAACTTTTGAGACATAGGTGGTAGCAGACCCATGGCTAACTTTTGAGACACTAGGTGGTAGCAGACCTACTGGCTAACTTTTGAGACACTAGGTGGTAGCAGACCTACTGCTAACTTTGAGACATAGGTGGTAGCAGACTACTGCTAACTTTTGAGACACTAGGTGGTAGCAGACCTACTGTTTAACTTTTGAGACACTAGGTGGTAGCAGACCTACTGGCTAACTTTGAGACATAGGTGGTAGCAGACTACTGTTTAACTTTTGAGACATAGGTGGTAGCAGACCTACTGCTAACTTTTGAGACACTAGGTGGTAGCAGACCTACTGGCTAACTTTTGAGACATTAGGTGGTAGCAGACCCACTGGCTAACTTTTGAGACATAGGTGGTAGCAGACCTACTTGCTAACTTTTGAGACACTAGGTGGTAGCAGACCTACTGGCTAACTTTTGAGACATAGGTGGTAGCAGACCACTGGCTAACTTTTGAGACATAGGTGGTAGCAGACTTACTGTTAACTTTTGAGACATAGGTGGTAGCAGACCTACTGGCTAACTTTGAGACACTAGGTGGTAGCAGACCTACAGGCTACTTTGAGACACTAGGTGGTAGCAGACCTACTGGTAACTTTTGAGACATAGGTGGTAGCAGACCTACAGGCTTACTTTTGAGACACTAGGTGGTAGCAGACCCTGGCTAACTTTTGAGACACTAGGTGGTAGCAGACCTACTGGCTAACTTTTGAGACACTAGGTGGTAGCAGACTACTGGCTAACTTTTGAGACACTAGGTGGTAGCAGACCTACTGGCTAACTTTTGAGACACTAGGTGGTAGCAGACCTACTGGCTAACTTTTGAGACACTAGGTGGTAGCAGACCTATGGCTAACTTTTGGACACTAGGTGGTAGCAGACCTACTGGCTAACTTTGAGACACTAGGTGGTAGCAGACCTACGGCTTACTTTTGAGACACTAGGTGGTAGCAGACCTACTGCTAACTTTTGAGACACTAGGTGGTAGCAGACCTACTTGCTAACTTTTGAGACACTAGGTGGTAGCAGACTGCTTGTAACTTTTGAGACACTAGGTGGTAGCAGACCTACTGGCTAACTTTTGAGACACTAGGTGGTAGCAGACCTACTGGCTAACTTTTGAGGACACTAGGTGGTAGCAGACCTACTGGCTAACTTTTGAGACACTAGGTGGTAGCAGACCTACTGGCTAACTTTTGAGACACTAGGTGGTAGCAGACCTACTGTTTAACTTTGAGACATAGGTGGTAGCAGACTACTGTTTAACTTTTGAGACATAGGTGGTAGCAGACCTACTGGCTAACTTTTGAGACACTAGGTGGTAGCAGACTACGGTAACTTTTGAGCATGGTGGTAGCAGACCTGGTACTTTTGAGACACTAGGTGGTAGCAGACCTACTGCTAACTTTTGAGACACTAGGTGGTAGCAGACCTACTGGCTAACTTTTGAGACACTAGGTGGTAGCAGACCTACTGGCTAACTTTTGAGACATTAGGTGGTAGCAGACTACTGGTTAACTTTTGAGACATAGGTGGTAGCAGACCTACTGGCTAACTTTTGAGCACTAGGTGGTAGCAGACCTACTGGCTACTTTGAGACACTAGGTGGTAGCAGACCTACTGGCTAACTTTTGAGACACTAGGTGGTAGCAGACCTACTGGCTTAACTTTTGAGACACTAGGTGGTAGCAGACACTGTAACTTTGAGACACTAGGTGGTAGCAGACCTACTGGCTAACTTTTGAGACACTAGGTGGTAGCAGACATACTGGCTAACTTTTGAGACACTAGGTGGTAGCAGACCTACTTGCTAACTTTTGAGACACTAGGTGGTAGCAGACCTACTGGCTAACTTTTGAGACACTAGGTGGTAGCAGACCTACTGGCTAACTTTTGTGACACTAGGTGGTAGCAGACCTACTGGCTAACGTTTGAGACACTAGGTGGTAGCAGACCTACAGGCTTACTTTTGAGACACTAGGTGGTAGCAGACCTACTTGCTAACTTTTGAGACACTAGGTGGTAGCAGACCTACTTGCTAACTTTTGAGACACTAGGTGGTAGCAGACCTACTGGCTAACTTTTGAGACACTAGGTGGTAGCAGACCTACTGGCTAACTTTTGAGACACTAGGTGGTAGCAGACCTACTGGCTAACTTTTGAGACACTAGGTGGTAGCAGACCTACTGTTTAACTTTTGAGACACTAGGTGGTAGCAGACCACTGGCTAACTTTTGAGACACTAGGTGGTAGCAGACCTACTGGCTAACTTTTGAGGACACTAGGTGGTAGCAGACCTACTGGCTAACTTTTGAGACACTAGGTGGTAGCAGACTACTGGCTAACTTTTGAGACACTAGGTGGTAGCAGACCTACTTGCTAACTTTTGAGACACTAGGTGGTAGCAGACCTACTGGCTAACTTTTGAGACACTAGGTGGTAGCAGACCCACTGGCTAACTTTTGAGACATTAGGTGGTAGCAGACTTACTGTTTAACTTTTGAGACATTAGGTGGTAGCAGACCTACTGGCTAACTTTTGAGACACTAGGTGGTAGCAGACCTACAGGCTAACTTTTGAGACACTAGGTGGTAGCAGACCTACTGGCTAACTTTTGAGACACTAGGTGGTAGCAGACATACTGGCTAACTTTTGAGACACTAGGTGGTAGCAGACCTACTTGCTAACTTTTGAGACACTAGGTGGTAGCAGACCTACTGGCTAACTTTTGAGACACTAGGTGGTAGCAGACCTACTGGCTAACTTTTGTGACACTAGGTGGTAGCAGACCTACTGGCTAACGTTTGAGACACTAGGTGGTAGCAGACCTACAGGCTTACTTTTGAGACACTAGGTGGTAGCAGACCTACTTGCTAACTTTTGAGACACTAGGTGGTAGCAGACCTACTTGCTAACTTTTGAGACACTAGGTGGTAGCAGACCTACTGGCTAACTTTTGAGACACTAGGTGGTAGCAGACCTACTGGCTAACTTTTGAGACACTAAGTGGTAGCTAGGTGTCTGCTGAAAACTAGCATCACAAAGACTTTTGTAGCTTGGCTGTCAAGAAACATACCTTAAAACCAACCAGTGTGTCTGCTGCAAACTAACATCACAAAGACTTCTGTTGGGTTTCAGGGTGGTTACAGTACTATGTCAATGTTTCTGAGTCTGGCAATATTCAATCCAACACAACTAAAACAGAGTCTGCTGTTAGATTCTGGTTGATTTGTTGAGGTGAGAGTTACTTACCATCACAGGCACACATGTGACCACACGGCTGAAATAACGTAGAAGCCTTCTTGTCTGAACAGACTACGCATTCCTCAATCTAAAAGAAAACCCAAAACACAGGATGGACGTGATATCAGAGAGAAATTCTCCCAGAACATGTTTTATTTCTGTACAAATCACTGATAAAACACAAATGTAGACATACTTGAAGCTTTCCATTGTAAAACTTAAAAGAAAAAGCAGGGCTGGTCCTTGCTTTGTAGTTGAATACTTGCAATGGTTTTAGTGTTACAACGCTGATTCTCATTCCATTCTTGTTTTTGGATGCTTACTCAAACACAGAAGATCTGAGCCCAATTTCATCAATAAAAACAAATCAATGCTTACATGTATAGTGGCAGAAAGTTCTGTATTTCATAAATAACATTATCATGTGTTAGAAACTTTTTGAATTTGCTTGCATACTTCATGTTATTAAGCTATACTTAGTATTCCAGCCCACCGGAATGAAAATCAGATGCACAAAAAATACGGCAGGAAGAAACATCCTGATATTGGGTCCTTTTAAGGCATCTGTGTTGGTTTTGATGAGCTTACCTTTGTCCTGGACTGCACCTGGTCTTTACATATCAGACACTTCTTAACCCTTGGTGAGCAGAGAGAACAGGTAGCGATGTGACCACAGGGTCCAAACAGAGTATCTCTCTTCATATCGGAACAAACCATGCACTCCTCCAGGGATTCTTGCTCCATGGTTGGTATGATGCGTAGATTAGAGTTCATTTGACTGTGGAGAAGAACAAATAAGATTACTGACACCGTTTCAAAGATGTTGTTTGCTTGTTCAACTTGAATAACACATAGAACAATGATTCCATTGTTTCGAGTGGACACCAATCAACATTTTTTATCTCAAAAATTGAGCCATTGACCTTGTCAAACTAGGCCTTATTTCATCAAGCTGTTTGCCAGTAAGCAATTTGTTTGTGCCTACTGCAGAAAAACATGCGTGAGCAAACATGCATTTCAAAAACAATTACCAAGTCAGCAAGATGTGGTCTAGGGTTTAAATTTAGAGACCTTCTTAATGAAACATATCACTTTGTCGGCTTAGAACTATAAGGTCGTTAGTGCAGTTTGTATGGATTTCATCAAATTAGTTTGCATATTTTGGAGCTCCTGGCAAATGGAGTTTATTGATCAAGAGTGGTCTCCAAAACTAAGTTTGGCAAAAAGAAACATTCAGTTTCTAAGAAAAGATTTACTTATTTGCATTTTTCACTTAACGACCTTTTGATCATACAGATTTGAAATTGCAATTAACGACCTTATAGCACTGAGCCAATGACTTCATCTATTTATTTTTGCTGAGAGAAAAATAAACGGGATTCTTTGACAGATGATAATAAATGTGGCTGGTATCCAATGTCTACTAGGTTTCTGTTTTTGTTTTTCTTTTAGACTTCGAGAAATACTCTGCTTGAGTCAAAATGTCAGGACAAATATCAATATGCAAAGCTGGTCTCTGTTCTCTACTAAACGCTGTGTACAATAGTCTGTTATTACTATCCTTACTCTTGAACTTACCAGTTGTTGTCTGAGTGGCATTTAGCCAAGACTCTGCAGAGGTTAGGGTCCGGGCATAGGTCCATCGGTGACTGACCCTTCTTGTTCTTAGCATTAAGGTCAGCTCCATTTGCAGCTAGGAAGCACGCTATAGAGGCACTACTCTTCTTATCTCCTGATTGGTTACCTAGACCCATCAGCAGCTGGTGGTTTTGTTGAGAGAAAGAAAACAAAAACAATACACAATGACTCAGTACTCACTAGTCAACAATGACTCAATACTCACTTACCAACAATTAATCAGTTCTCATGTATCAGCAATATCTTAGTTCTCAATTCAAATCCTTGTACTCACCTTGCCGACATCTTGCATGTCCTGTAGTTGTCTCAGCTGTGACAAGGTGTGATGTCTAAGTGCCTCATGTAGTGGCGTGTCACCATCCTTGTCTGGGATATCTAACTTAGCACCAGCCCTCACTAACAACTGCAGCAGAAAAACAAGAACAAAACAAAAAAATTTATAAGCTGTGAAATAGGAATGGAGTAAGTCTGATGTTTCTAACTGTATTTGCCCTCTCCTCATGGTCTTGCACATTGGAACTACAGCCTAGCTATTTGTAATGACTGCCCCACTCATTTTCTTCACCTTCATTGCAATGCTGAAAGCTTCACTTTTCATGTATGATATAAAAAAGAATGTTCTTTGTTGTTTTTGTATGTATCTAAATCTCAACTTTTGGACTACCCTTGGATTCTCAATACACTGTGTCACCAGAATTTGCCTTGGTGACGCTGATGCCAAAAAGACAGTCAATGAAGAGCATAGTTAATGGGTTTGAGGCTGAGAAAGATCATTTGAGGCCTTGCATATCAATAGTAATCTTTACCCATTCCTCTTTGAGGGCAAACTTTGGTTGAGGGTTACTTTTTGTATACACCCAAACCAAACAGCACCCACCACATGGCTAAAGTGCCGAGTAGTCTAGCGCTGGCAAACTCTTGGTGGCATACTGTGTTCACTAAAATTGCAGATGGAATCAATACACATCATATCTATGTAGTGCCGAAGTTTTGTATGTTATTTACATTTTGGTTAAATCACCACTTTCACTTCACCTCATAACTCAAGTCACCAGTCAGTGAAAACACCGCCTTCTAGTTTGAGAGATATAAACTCATTAAGCTCTACCCCTAAATAAACTGGTAATAAGGCAACTTATGACAGCATGCCCAAACGTCTGACAATGACTGACATGTGAATTGTGGATTGCTGCAATGTACATTTTTTAGTGTAACGCAATGCTTGGTGTTTCGCAGAAAAAAGCTGCACAAGTTGTCTTCAATACCTATGTCTGTATGTAGGCACAGACAGACAGTTGTTATGGTGGGTGGGGTTTAATCCACTAATTTGTGTGTATTGTTTTTGTTTCAGATTTCTTAACACATCTCTTGGAACTTGTGTCGGTCACAGGTCTGAAAACTGTGGGTTGACACTGAGTGTTTCCCAGCATACAAAGGAAGTGAGCCCTCTAGAGTTTGAAAAAATGTATTCTTTTAACTGAGTTGAAGGTGAACATTCAGTTCTAATACTCTACGCACTCCACAGATTATTTTGTCAAAGAATTGTGAAAGAGCTTGGTCCAGTAGCGTATCCAGGATTTTTAGCTATCCACGGATAAAAAGTTGCTAAGAATATACAGATGACCAATAAAAATGCCTCATTTATACACTGTTGGAAAGTGGTTCTCTGCTCAGTTGTGCTAGGAGCATATTGCCTGCTGTCACCCGAGGTCATGAAGTCAATGCTTATGGGGTGCACCCCACTAAATAAACTCCCATTGCTACAGTGCAAAATGCTAAATGCTCAAAAGTACTTTTGAAATACTTAGAAGTCTCACAGCTTTTTACACTGAAGAGAAAATTATCCATTGACTCATCAACTTTTTTCCTCTTGGTTGTCACGAGGCTCGTCAAGTTATTGTCCCTCCAAATATGACCACCCCTACACTTGTGTAAACTTCCAAACGTCCGAGCATCAATCATTTCAGGGCCTGGATCACCCAAAATACTTCAAGTTGGAAGTCAACAATCCCCAGGTCACAATTGTGCACAATTTGTACACTGTATCCCTTTTATTTGGCTCTCAAATCTGTCAGGTATGGAATATTTTAAGGGCCAACAAAATATTTATGAGGCAGACACTCAGATTTCTCCCTATTAAGTGGAGAGCTCCCTTGGATGGAATGCATTATAAAGATAGTCACTTGCTTCCATGATGCTTGGAAAGCAAAGCTAGGAAGTATAGTGCTATCAACGAAACAAGGCCTCTTGAAATCTTCATCAATTCTTGCATTTCTAGTTTCAGGCAACTTCAGAAAAATTGAGCCTTTTCTCTGGTAATGTTTGCAACTGCTTGGAGACACTTGGAGGTTGCATGAACTGTCTGCTTTAGAGAGCAGACACCTTGAATATTACATCACTCACACTTTCTTACTTGTTTTATTCCTTTTTTCTTTAGGGTTGGAGGGGGGGAACTGGCATGTAGATTTACTGACATCTTGCAATTCAAGTATCTTTGTGTGGTTCGAACCACAAATCAGGGTTGTACTTATACAAAGACGAAACACTGATGGGAAGGCAGTGAGAGTTTACACAGGGCAGGTCTACCAGCACCAACAATAACACAAAGGGGTGCTTGAAGAATGAGGAAATGGGGGTAAGGGTGAGGAAAGGTGCTGAGTGTTTACAGCTACAGGCACGGCAGCTCTAACCACCCTTACAAGGACGTAGAGGGGGGTTGTGGAAGATGGAGATGGGGTAAGGGTGAGGGGTAGGCATTAAGCATTTACAGCTAGAGGCATGATAAGACCACGTACCACAACAAAAACATAGAGGGTTTGTTTTGGAAGGTTGAGAATGGGGTAAGGGTGATGGGAAGGGGTTAACTTGAGTAGAGGTATAGGAGTGGGCAACTCACCCTAACAATCTGAGTGTGCTGTCTCTCCACAGCTAGATGCAAAGCTGTCTGCTGGTTCACATTCTGAATGTCCAGGTTAGCATGACCCTGTGATAATAAAGCAATCCAGTACATCAGTAAATGTCACCACAACAATTAATCAGATATTTCTGGTAATGAACCAAAAATGCCTTAATAAGAAAACTTAAACACTGAAGCTTGGAGGTGTAAGGCAAACTGAAAACAAGAGAGCTGTTTATGGAAAACACTAAAATATATATCTTCGCTCTTTCAAGAAGTACCTTGATCTAATGCCTTATCCATTTTAGCTGTCATGGCAGTGTCTTACCCAATGACACCAGTGCCTCAAATGGTCATGCCAGGATTCCGACCCTCATTCTGTCTATGACAGAACTTGAACACACCACACTAGACCACTTCACTACAAAACTAATTTATCTTCCGGCAAAACTGCGTTCTGGCTGCTGATTGGATAACTGCCTTGGAATACAAACCAATCTATAGCAACAAATTGCACATTGAGTATTGGACGCTATATTCACATGAACGTTTACACACTAGCTGCAAATCAACGTCAAGGATGTCAAAGTACATTCCCTATAGCCTCATCCATGCCATGAAATTCTGGACACAGAGGTTGAAATTAACATGTTTCCAAAAGTCCACTAAGAAGCTCTATGAAACTTGACTGTTACATTTGAAACCTTGCAAAGCATGGACGCATTGCGAGGTATTTTATCAGAGTTCTTAGACAAGTTATTCATGTATGCATCAGAATCAGACAATCCACAGTCATTTGTATTCAGGCTGAGCAAGGATAGTCTCCATGTAAAGGTGTTATAATGATGAGGTGTCACAGTCAGGAGTTTGACTTTCTGGGTTTTATTCTCATGGTCCTCTTGCATTCCCTCCAGGCCGTCTTGCAGTCACAACAGACGAGCAGATTATACATGGGATCGTCTTACCAATTCTTTTTCATGAAACAATGATAGCTGAATTTGTTGAGTGTTACTTTTGCAAAAGGCAGTGTGTTCATCATTTTATGAAAAACGAAGTCAAAGTTTATACAGCTGCTAAGCAGAAAACATTGTTTCACAAATGTGCTCGCTAGTATTGGCAGGAAACCAGTCACATACAATGTACATCAAATGGCTGGTTATATAACTTTGCTTAGCAATCAATTTGTGTGCTTAGCAATCAATTTGTGTGCTTAACAATCAATTTGTGTGCTTAGCTAATTTGGTGCTCAAGCTAATGTCTATAAAATTGTTACCAAGTAGAAGTACATCAAGTATAGGAAGGAGAGTATATGTTGTGATTTAACCTGACTTATTATGCTCCAATAGTGGTTGGGCTGTACAAACTTCAGTACACAAAAGTTGGGCAAGAATCCAAACTTTTAAATTGCATCTAGGCCTAGCTACAAATGGGATAATTAAATTGGGGTGTGGCATTGCTGCTGCATTTGAGATTGCAAATGTTGCCAATCCAAACAAACACAACAACCACTGTAGCACTTCTTATTACAGAATTTGTTTACATTTTAAAATTATGTCTCCATGAGTTTCCACTCATTGTTAACCAGCCCCTTCAAGGTAATGACAAAAGGTAAGGTGTGTTGATGAGCATCTCTCTAATCTACCCTGACTCAAAAAAAAAGCAGTCTTTCAATCAACTTCAAGCACCCACACGCTTTGTTATTTCTTGACAGCCCCCACCTTTTTTGGGAGGGGTGGGGAAATCAATGGTCTTTTAAAGCATGTCTTTTAACATGATAAAACAGACCAGTGTCTGCACTTTATGAGATAAGTGAAGAGTTATCTATGTCATAGTCTGAAAAAAGTCTATGTTCAGAGAAAGTAAAAGAAAAGAACTGAATATATTGTATAATGGAACTAGTCCCATTGAATTTTGGCTGGTAACCTGTTCTGCCAAACAACTCTTTTATGCTTAATTCATTCTCCAACTGCGGCCCAGTTTATTTTATCTTATTTAATTTTTTTTACAGCAGAACAAACTACTGAGTTTACTATCGAAGAGGACAAACTTTGTACACAATAAACAGATTTTAGGCCATGGTCTGATGGTAGTCTGGACACATGACCTAACACAGCAAGGGTCATCACCAGGCCCCTCTGCAATAGACCTTTCCATTGTTGATAAACAAACCGCGCTGGTTGGCATGACAGCCGAATGTTGGCAAAACATTCAATCGTGTTAACAGACAATGTGACCAAATTCATCACTTTTGCACATTTTTATTTGACACAAAAATCCAGGTTATTGCTTTGTTCAACAAATTCAACAGTGTTTTTGAATATTTGTGTAACATTGTTACAAACTGTGGCATCTGTTTTTTATTTGCACTTATGGCTTTCCATAGTTTTCCAACCTCGGTTGGCAAAAACTTGGGCTGTGCCTTGCAATAGAAAGGTCTATACTCCTTTGATCTTTTGGTTGGTGTCCCACAGTACAATTGAATGAGGTTTGTATACATAAACCAACTCTCTCAAATGATGCATTTTTAAGTGTGAGAGAGCATACAGTATTAACACACCAAATGTAACTGTAATACTTAAGACTCTTGAAGGATATAATTACAGAGGGGACCAGTTTAGGCCCAGCCCTGCTGAAGGCACACTGTGCCACCAACACCTTCAAAGTTCAAGGCCTGGCATACAGCACATCCAGGACACATAATTTCCTTCCATTTGAGAATCTGATAATTGCATTACAGCTTCCAACTTCCCAGCAAAATGGTTTCCAACTTAAAGGACATGAGAAATTATTAGATTAAGTTGATCAGCAATTTGTGGCGACATCAGCAAACATTCTGCTTTGATTTGTATTTGAATCCTAGAAGAAACATGGGGTTTGACTCATGTGTACACCAACCCTTTTCTCAGAACTTGACTCAATATATATATATATATATATATATATAAATTAAGGTGATCCCCTGTCTGCCGCTTCCCAGGTTGTATCGTTACCTGGGTGTGATCCCTGGCTACACGGCAGTTTGCGGTTGAATGGCTTCTGACAGGCACCCCCGAACAAAGATATTGACAAAATAGGGAGACCGCCAACATAGGGCTAGATAGCTCAGTTGGTAGAGCGCCGGCACGTTAAACCGGAGGTCGTTGGTTGAAATCCCGCTCTAGTCAATTTTTCTTTGTTCAACCCGAAATCATATAAAAAATATACCAAGTCAGTTTCCCTTGTGGTTTATTATTTGATATCTGATATAAAAAGTCGCATCCCCTTAAGGTGATCCCCTGTCTGCCGCTTCCCAGGTTGTATCGTTACCTGGGTGTGATCCCTGGCTACACGGCAGTTTGCGGTTGAATGGCTTCTGACAGGCACCCCGAACAAAGATATTGACAAAACAGGGAGACCGCCAACATAGGGCTAGATAGCTCAGTTGGTAGAGCGCCGGCACGTTAAACCGGAGGTCGTTGGTTGAAATCCCGCTCTAGTCAATTTTTCTTTGTTCAACCCGAAATCATATAAAAAATATACCAAGTCAGTTTCCCTTGTGGTTTATTATTTGATATCTGATATAAAAAGTCGCATCCCCTTAAGGTGATCCCCTGTCTGCCGCTTCCCAGGTTGTATCGTTACCTGGGTGTGATCCCTGGCTACACGGCAGTTTGCGGTTGAATGGCTTCTGACAGGCACCCCCGAACAAAGATATTGACAAAATAGGGAGACCGCCAACATAGGGCTAGATAGCTCAGTTGGTAGAGCGCCGGCACGTTAAACCGGAGGTCATTGGTTGAAATCCCACTCTAGTCAATTTTTCTTTGTTCAACCCGAAATCATTTAAAAAATATACCAAGTCAGTTTCCCTTGTGGTTTATTATTTGATATATAATATATATATATATATATATATATATATATATAATATATACATCACTTGCATAAAATGTAGATGAAGTCATCGTTTTCTAATCAGCAAACATTACGCATTTGATAAATAGACCCAAAAGAGACCCAAAACCAACTACCATCCTTTGACTGCTACACTTACATTACCCCAGTTGGGATCCTCTTCTTCAAATGAGGATATTAAAATAATTAATCTTTTGGACACTCTAATAGGTAACAACTACTGTATTCTATTTACCTAGTATGACAGAATTATTATCAACAATTGGGAAATATTCTATCCCAATTGGGATTAACCAGATCTCCAACTGACCAGAACTCAATATACATTGTACATGTACCTGATGATGCCACGCTGTGTTTGCATGTGCATTTTTCTATGGAGCTTTGAGTCTGTAGTCCAGACCTGAATTCCATAAGAGAGCACACATTTCAAATAAAATTGTGACATCATTAGTACATAGGCTTATTATCCCCATTGGGATATAACAGTTCCCAATTACGAAACCCTTCACTGACAACAGAAATCAACAGAACTTAGGCTGATTGGGCTGTTGTCACCTAAGCAATCTCAATTGGGATATAACAGTTCCCAATTAGGAAACCCTTCACTGACAACACAACTCCCACACTTAGGCTGATTGGGTTTTGTCACCTAAGCAATCTCAATTGGGATATAACAGTTCCCAATTAGGAAACCCTTCACTGACAACAGAAATCAACAGAACTTAGGCTGATTGGGCTGTTGTCACCTAAGCAATCTCAATTGGGAAATAACAGTTCCCAATTAGGAAACCCTTCACTGACAACAGAAATCAACAGAACTTAGGCTGATTGGGCTGTTGTCACCTAAGCAATCTCAATTGGGAAATAACAGTTCCCAATTAGGAAACCCTTCACTGACAACAGAAATCAACAGAACTTAGGCTGATTGGGCTGTTGTCACCTAAGCAATCTCAATTGGGATATAACAGTTCCCAATTAGGAAACCCTTCACTGACAACAGAAATCAACAGAACTTACGCTGATTGGGCTGTTGTCACCTAAGCAATCTCAATTGGGATATACTTCTACCCCGACTGAAACCCATTCTTCCAAAGCACATATTAATTGTTCCTAATTGAGACACTTTCGGAGTGACAAAATCACTTGCCATGTTCGCATTGTCTCCGTCTTGATGGTTCTCATAATTATCAAATATGATATCTTATTTTTCCAATAAATTTTTAACATCAAAAATTTACAGCCAGCTTAGACAACGCTGCAGTAACATGAAGGCATACATGTTTGGTTCAAATAACCCAGAAGATGGTGCTAGAACGAGACAACTGCCTCAAATCTTTACATTATTCATAACAGATGAGTAAATATCAAAACACAGCGGTCCCCATAGGGGAAAAGACGACAGGCTGGTATACTTTACGGTACGCCAACGCAGTCGCGAAGTGAATCATGACGTCAAAACCAGAGATTAGCATGAATGTTTTGTTGAACCATGCCTCCTCTGTCCAACCTACACAAAACTGTAAACTACTGACGTCAAATTTCCGCCCGACATTTGCGTAAAAGTATAAACCAGACTTGATCCTGATGTAACGTGTGGTATGTATGGACCTACCTGGTTGACTAATAGCTCAGCAACCTCTACATGGTTGTTTAAGGCGGCCAGATGAAGCGCTGTATAGCCGTCATCCTTCTTCTCATCCACAATCCATGGTCTCGGCAAACAGGTCAGCAAGATTTTCATAGCACTAAGAAAAAGAGAAGAAGCAAAAAGACAAACGAGTGAATGACATGACGGGTTTGGACAAACGCTGAAGTTCGTATGGATACATAAACCAATTATCCTGAGGAAGATTTTGATCTGAAATGCTGTCATCTTTTAGAGAACTTTTTAAAACTTTAATCTTATTCATGTTGCTCTTGAAGGTTGCACAAACAATGTCTCTTGACAATGACAACAAGAGTACACCAGACAACGTGCTGAGAATATCCTAATAGGCTGTGGCTGAAATCATTACATATTTGTAAAATTCATCAAAAATAGATATCTCCAACATGCAAGGCCTCAAACCTAAACATAAATAAGCAGTAGAACAAAACCATCACAACAATGGAGCCCTTATTAGTTATTCTATCGAACAGAACTTATTTTGTAGAAAATTTCACAGGTTAAATTCATGAATTTCTTCTTTAAAACTAGAAGATTTAATCGTATGTGTACAAAAACTTATGCTGTGCCGTCCTTTATGGTATATGAAGTAAATTCAATTCATATTTCAAATAAAATGTTCATTGCCATGCATTCAAAGACTGTAAAAATGCATGATCAATATAGTGTTGAAGACAATTTATCAATGAAAGATGAGCGGAAAAAACACACCAAAAAACAAAACAACACAGACGCACAAAAAAAAAAACAATGAACAAAAATAAATAAATAAAGGAAGACAGCTAGAAGAAGTACTTATCATTGGGTAAGACTGTCAGATAGCCAAAGCTGGTCATTACTTGCTTAATATTACATCACAATGACAATATGTTCCATGGACACTTTTAGAGCAGGAATACAATCTTTGTCAAATTTCTTAGAATTTCTTTTCAGAAAACCCTTTTTCAATGCTGTTATTTTCTTTAATCTTTCAAGTTGGATTTGCATTAGCCATTACAGGAGAAATAACACTAAGCACTCAAACCCAACTGCAGGGTACCAGTCAGACACAAACTACCCATAGCAAGTTGTACTCCAGTGCTCTTCGCTGGAGAGAAAGAGAAAAACAAGAAGAAAACCTAACAATCCAATGGCAATTTCCTCCATACAAATCCAAACGAATTTCCCATTAACTTGACAACAAAAGTCCACTCAAGGGAAATTTATTCTCACAAGAGAAGAGACAAGCCTGGAAGGCCTTGAACTAGGATTTATACACGGAGATAATAACCCAACGTCGGTTTTGCCTGATTTTAAGCGCTAAGAATGTAAATGCAAGACAATATTAGATTACTGCAAGAACTGAATGTGACAGCAAAGGGGGGGGGGGGGCTGGACTTCCAAACTGGCTGAATATTCAATTCAAGACACTGATTTTCTGGTCATGTACATGTACATACATGTACACTGACATCCTCTACTCTCAGAAAACCTACAATAATTGCTCCACACAACAACTTTTATAAGACTATTTTGGGTGAGCTCAGTGTGAGTTTTCTGAATTCCATTCAAAGTCACAGGGAACTGAAGGTGGAGGGGAAATTCATTTTGTGGACGCACATCAGATGGTATGAACGTAGTTAATTAACTTCAGACGGGAACTACTAAAATTACAAAAAATGTAATTTTAGAATTTCTAATTAAAGAAATTCTATAGATCTGAAATATTAATGATGACTAAATGGTATGCCAAGTGTTTCTAAGATGCACAGAATCAACCCAACAATGACGCCTACATATAGCTTATTGTTAACAGCCTTATTTCCTCAAAGAAACAACAATTCTACATCAGGATTCTTCAGAGACATAAATGAAAAGCAAATTCAAAATAGACAGGAATTCACAATCTTTGTAATCCAAAAATAATTGGGGGAAATGTAATAAAACTGTCTGTTTTGCCATGGAAACCAGACAGAACAAAAAATATGATGTAATTATAGCAGACAATTATTTAAAATGTTTATACTAATATTGTATTGTAGGAAGAGGAGTCTAGGCTTGGGGGGGGGGGTGGAGGGGGGTACCCTTGGGAAATGGGAAAGGGGAACCACAGTTAATCACAACAACCATAAAATGATTACACCAAAAGATGTCACATGACATAAAATTTTTGTGCCAATCTTTTTTACATTAAAAAACCCCTCAATACTTAGAAGTTCAAACGACTAATATTAATTAATCTCATCAAATGAAAGTTCACTTTGAAATACAAAATATAAAGTAATGTGGCCCATTCATCCCTTATGTGAGTTAGTACATTAAGGACTTTCTAAACTTGATCAGTACTTTAAAGTTACACCATCAGGGGTCGATTTCACAAAACTCTTCCTAACTTAGGACTAGTCCTAGGCAATGCTAAGAGATAGGACTAGTCTTACCCTGGTCCTAACTTCAGATAAGACTAGTCTTATCTCTTTGTGAAATCGGCCCCTGTTAACTTATCAAGAAAACGTACAGAGGTATCCAAGATCAAGTGCTCTCTGGATACTTGGACGCTTTGAGCGATTATTTTATTTAGACACATGTGGGCACAATCAGGGATCTGGGGTAGCTTATACACACAAACAGTCAAATACCATCTAGCGATGGCATTTGCGTCATCAGGCATGGGTAGAGCGCTATGTTTGGTATCTCTGCATAGAAGACCTTTATTAAAGAGATCGATGGGAACGAATGGCAAACTTCCAATAACTTGTTTCGGTGAAATGGATAGAAACAAATCCAGTGCGGGAAATGGCATTTTTCCCCTGAAATCACTCTTGCTCATTTCAAACAAAACAAGCCGATAAGACACACACGCAACATGAACTGTTTGGTTTTTTTTTTTACTAAAACCAAGTTTGCTGCCTGGTGCGTTTATTAATTGGAGGATATGAATTAATTTTGAGATATGATGGGGGCTCTTGGAGTAGTACCAACCATATCTGATAAGGGCTAATGCTCAACTGTATTCAATGTGTGTTTGTACAGTATCCATGTGAATGTGGTTGGGTGTCTAAGTGAAGGCTTGCGTACACGCAGTAGAAGGTGTTGAAATCTCATCGGTTAATCCTGATAAAAGTGCTTGCGTCATACCCATAGAAATATGACATGAAAGTGCTTTGAAGAGCCATTTGCTTATCTTTAAAAAATGTAAAATTCAAACAGCTGGTTGATTGTGTGTACAATTACCTTTCTGGATTAATGGTTGATAATCATTGGGAAAAAAACAAAGAAGACTTTTTAATCTGAAGGCCAACTTTGTATAACTTGATTAAATATTGACTGTCTTGTAAAAACAGTTTCTGTCTGAAATATTGGCATCCCTTGACAAAGAAAATCCTATGAATATGAGATAAATAAATGAAAAATCAGTAAGAATACTGACTAACTCTGAAAGAATTACGATCCCACTTTTAGAAATGAGTACCCATATGTCCCATATCAAACTTTGTAGAAGGTTAATTTCAATGCATATGAGAACATTTTGTTGCTGTGTAGTTGTATTGAACAGTTAATAGGTTAACAGGAAATGGCCAATTTGCTTTCAACTAGTTTCATAACTTTTTCTTTAAGAGGGTTCGCCAGAAGGCCAATTAAGGTGAGGACTTACCGAAAAATGGAGGTATAGGAGCAGGAATATAGCAGATAAAAAACCGATATCATTGAAAATGGCTGGAATAAAACCTTAAAAGATAAGGAGATCGGGGGTGGGTGTACAGAGCAGGGAAGAACAAAAACACAAAACTCACTGCATACAAATCAACATCTCATAAAGAATTCTTTTCTGACTGATCCAAATGGCTTAGTGTGAAATATTTGAATATACACTGGGCAGCGATTTACAAAATGCCATGTACATATATGGCACTGGCTCCCCACTGTGCGTAGGGCAGGCATGGGGATGAAACAGGGCTTTAGAGAAAACGCTATTTTTAGTTCCAACAATCACTTAAGAGGAGCTTGTAGTCTGTGAAGGGACACGTTACATGACCTAAGGAAATATTCAATTTTTTCACAAAGAGTAAAACATGCCGATAGAGATGGCAGTTGTTAAGTGCTATAAGTTACAATCCCATGTAATGTATTTGACTGTGTGTGGTTTCTGTGTGTAGTTTTGTACACTACACAAATCTGTTTATCAAATCTCCAAGTCTATATCAAATTTCAAATTTCATAAAGATGTAGCTTGTGCCAAAACCCATTCTATTTTTTGACATTTGATGGCGACATCAACTATTGCAGTCTACAGGGGATTTATATCTCAGTGTAATTTTTTCATTTATCTATCTCATATTCATAAACAGGCCAGACAGATTATCCATTCTGATTGGTCGAGAGGAGATCACGTGGCCATGTTGAGACGTGCGATATAAACACGATGAGGAGTGTTTAAACATGCATGGGGCACGCAAGCTTTTACGCAAGCGCTAGTTTATGCATATCACAATCAATACATACCGGTACTCGATATAAAATCTATTAGCACGCGCGCGTACGCACATGTTGAGCATACCATGCAATTTTTCCCTTCGCAAAATGGAGTCCAAGGACGTGACAGGAATTGAAAATTTCCAGAAAGAATTGACAGAAAAGGACATTTATGACTGGAAATAAAAGAGTGGTGACTTCTTGAATCTTCGTTTAAAACCCTGCAGGGTCGTAACCATGAAATAAAGGACCTCGCCTTCGGCACGGTCCACAACCCTGCCGCTTTTAAACGAACATTCAAGACCTTATCCCACTCATTTATTCCCTTATTAAACAAACACTGTTCTTCCCCTATATTACATGTATGGTAATTGTGGTAAACATTAAATGTTATTGGCTATATGTGTAGGTACTGAGTTAATAGTAATAGTGGTAATTACCAAAATGGTCATTGTTTTTAATGCCCAAGTGATAATATTAATTACCACAGAGTACTAGTGGAAATTAACATATTCGACAACAACGTCAATTACCATACAAAGTGAAATTGTAATTGACACTGTTATCAAAACATGTAAATGTCCATATTTATAGGTAGCATCAGCAAGTATATTATTTAGAAGCAAATATGATGTGGTACCTAAGGCCATTGTAGAGCTAACCAATGGTAACAGACTAGGACAGTTTTGCAAGTATTTGAACATTTAAGTGTGCAATGTTTCATTCACATGTTAAAAGCAATGTATGTGGCAACATGAGGGTTCCTAAGTCGGAATGTATGAATATGCATAAGACTTGTCTAGTACTACTATGGTAATTACCACTATTAACATATTGTTACCATGTATGGTAATTACCACTATTAACATATTGTTACCATGTATGGTAATTACCACTATTAATATATTGTAACCATGTATTGTGACCTCACACTTTGCAGTTAAGATTGATTCCCACTTAACATCTGTCTAAGCTCTTTGTGATATAGAAACCCTAGCGCATTCTGTTCCGTTTGGCAGTGTAAGAATGAACGCTAATGAAGACACTGTAACTTTTGAAGAAAACAATTGGTACTCAGCCATTTTTAAAAAGTTAAATTGGAATGTCTGGCACAAAGACTTGATTTGAACATGCACAAAATCCATAGGGAAATATAAACAACATTTTTTGGTGCATTGCTAAAATGTGACCATAGGTTTATTGAAGACTCGCAAATGCAAATAAACGTTCCCTTCCATGCTCCCAACTCAATGTCTTATCCCTTTAAGTAAAGTCAACTCATGTGAAACGATCGAAGAAAACATAAATTGTTACTCTGGAGGATTGGTACGGTATGAGCGTGAGCTTCCAGAATGAAACTAATCATTTTTCCCCCCCCCTTCTTAACCGTTCCCAATCCTGTCATTCGTCTTCAGAGACTCTTTTCTTAAGGTCAACATGAATGCATTGACAACTATAACACAACGTCATGCGCCTCCTGTGTCTTACTCCTTCTCGCAGTGACATTAACATTCACACTCGCTGCTTCTCTTTTTTAGAGACCTTATGCACATGACGTCATTGGAGTAGGGCGCCCTCGCCTGGAGGTCATAAAGAGGCTGTTCATTGGCCAATCCTGTGAGCCACGCCTACAAATCTGTGTGCTTCCATTGTTTCATCATCGGTTTACTTCTAAGATGGCGGCTTGATGACGTCAATACATAAGGTCTATTGCTGCCCTAACCTTTGTCATAATCTTTATTCATTCTCACTATATTTACCTGGGGTGAAAACAAACTGCCTTTTCCAATCTTATTCTTAAGTTTTCAATTTATTTTTGTCATTTGTAAATGTATTTTCTGCCCGGTAAACTGACTAAAAACAGTTATCCTTATTAACAATTTTGAAGCAATAAAAGTTCTACACGTACAAGGAATAAGTTGCATGAATCAATCTCAAATTTACAATTTTGATGCTGAAATTGTATTTCCTTTCAACACTGTCGGAGAATTCTTTCCAGCTTGGTAATCTCCATTTTACACACAGAGATGCAATGACCTGGTACTTGGACTACTTGTAGTATGTATGTATATCATTGTCAAGACCATAGTATGACACATTGATGGCATCCACTTCCTTGGCTAGTAAATGGCACATCCCAATTCACACAAACACATGAAAACATTTTGTTATAACTCCATCCAGACACAAGAAACCTTCCCAATGTGCAGGGGTTGCCGACAACCTGAGCTAGACCTGAGCTATTTATACGGGTGTTGCCTATATTTAGCCAACGCCAAGTGTGGACTGGCCTAAATATATGCAGGGTCCCTATTAAGGTATTGGTATAATGCTGATGGGACCTTCATGTGTGCAGTGAGACCTCTGGAATGCAAGGTATAAACCAATTTAAGACAGAGTGTTGTTGCTCTGCTGTCAGATCTGTAGGATAATTTAAACTTTCAGTTTTGATTAGGATCAGGTTTGTTCATGCATGTAAGCAAATATGAATCAAAGAGATGTTACAGATTTGTAATAAACTATTAATTTGACAATGATTAAATTAGTATTAGAATGATAGCTTGATGTTGTTGGATTAATACAAGTACCAATCCCCTTGAGAAATCTTTCCCCTTACAGTGGTCTGATTTCTGAGAACTGACTGGAAACTTCATCAAGCAAGAAAATATCCAAACATGTAGACATTGAACAACGCTGCTCTTAAGAATTTCAACTTTGCTGACTGTAAGATGTGTGAACAAAAGGTTTTAGAGAATCGCAGTTCATGTTTTAAACTACAATACCATGTAGATTCTTAATCAAGGATGTGTATATAGATGATGTCTAAGAATGGAATTATTAAAGACTTTTTTAAATTAAATTTGGCAGAGATAGCATCCATCAGACACTAACAGAAATTACAGGAAAAGCCTGTAGACGTTTCATCTGATAGAACTATGATAGCTCTGATATGAACTGATCAAAGGAGGGTCAGGGGTGGGCAAAGGGGGAGCAGATGAAGGCACGCCTACTCATATATATCTTTATAAAAGAATTTTAATTATGTAAGATTTGCAGTCTCTATTTACCAACACCCCATCCTTTCAGACTGCTGAGCCAAAAGTAATAAAGAAGGGCTTTTATTTTCAAGGCAAAAAGTTATACAGATATCATCAGAACAATCACTAGTTTGTAAATTGAATGCAGTCTTTTGAAAACACAATGATATTTTGGATAACAACCCTTTTCAGGTAAGCACAGTTGCTTTGTGCTAAGCAAATGTTTTGTGCATCAGCAGGTTGTAAATATGAAATTGGCCCTGGTGTAAATTCAAGCTAAGATGAACTTAAAACAAGTACCAAAATAACTTGGAAAAAACCATGTATGTCAAAAGTGAAATTATAAAATCAAAAGGTTAATATGGCATTAATTTTATGTTGCATGGTTTATAAAAATGTCCCGCAGGATAGAAAAATAAAAAGATAAAACAAAACAAAGACAACCTATGTGAAAGTAAAAAGAATTGGCCTTAAGGTTTACAAGATTCTTACAACAGAATAACATCATTGCACAACTGGATAACAAACATACAATCCTGAACAAATAAATGAATAAATGAAAAAAGACATGAAGCAAAAGGGCATTTCTCCATTGAAAATGGTGGTTGACTTGCCTTACCCATACACCTAATCTTGCATTTAGCCGTGTATGGAATGAGTGCATCATTCCACAACAGAATTGTAAACTGACAGATGCGGAGTACAAGGATGAATCTTAGCGAGGCTCTACTCTGGTTTGACTTCATTAACAGTTAGCAATTATACAGCTTCTCAATGGCATCAGACAATGACATAACAATATGCCAACAATTCACCTGCTAGGACGCTACCCCCATTTGTTAATATATGCCAAGGCTTTAACACCGAACCCGCCTCATTAATAACACCAACCAATCACAGCCGTGAAGACCTGGCCGCGCTATAAATAGATCGCTCGCGAGGCAATCAAGTGCTCTGTGCCCTGGGCCCGGCTATATATAGCAACTCGATGTCTATTTTAGGATGAGTAGATACACGCCTATCTGGCTTGTATGTGTGCATGTGTGGCTAGGTCCGCAGGTACAAGGGCTGTGTGTAAGACCACTAGGTGGTTGCCGTGGTATTTAAGGGGGGGGGGTAGACCAGGGTTACCATCGGATACTACCACCACTACCACGTGTGAGAGGATGTTACTGATGGAATAGAAGATACGCGATGACAATGACTGCATCTGTCATGGAGTGCTAATGACAGTGAGTGAATCGCAGCTTTTTTTTTTCTTCCTTTTCTTTTCTTCAATCCTCTTGTTTGGGGATTGTGAGTATCAGCCGGAGGAAGGGTGCGGTTTATCAATGCATCGCTGCCCGTTTATTTAACGGGATGATTTGATCACAGTCCACAGACTATCACACTGCATACTTTGACATATATACACACGTAGCGTATGCATAGGTAAGTTCAACACATATTCTCCTGTGAGTTGTTAAAGCTACATTTCAGTTTTTGTTTTCTTTAAATATTGTAAGATATTTTCTGAATAATTAAAAAAAAATTAAAGATCCCTGAATGCTTGTTTTACAAACTAATTGTTACAGTTCCAAGTCACAAATTTTTGTGAAAGTTATTATTATTATTTTTTTGAAATCTTGTAATTTGATTATTTAAAAAGTCTACAAAATTAAATAATAAAAATACCTGAAATTGCAATCATCTTAACAGAGGACATAAAACTAAGATGTTGTCTTGCTCAAAATATCAATTGTTTCCCAAATCGTTCAAGATGTTCCCATCCATATGCATGATGGTTTCATTTAAATATTATTTTTCATTACTCAGCAACAAAAATGTTCATAAAATAAAAAGATTAAAATAGACAATTTCTCTCTGATGTCTCAAGAATAAAGTACAATATGTTAATTTCTCTGCCCCACAATAATTTTATAATTGGAAATTAAATTAACAGGTTGTTTTGAATGTTTACATCTTGTAGGGTTTTTTAAGGAAAAACAATAATTTAATCAGTGTCATAAGTTTTGTTTCTTGTATAAGTATAAATGACACAAATGCTGAATTTTCAAAACTTCTCCCTGGAATATTCACACTTAAAATCAACTGTAACTCCACCATCAATTGATGGAGTTGTATATTACACCCAAACTCCAATGCTTTAGTAGTAGTCTGTTATGATAATGCAGAAATCTCATTCCTGTGGCCTCTTCTAAACCTGACCAAAGCAAATTTTGACATCACATGACATTTTTGCTTTTTACCTACTTTTTAACTACTTAAATCAATATTTTCTATGACATTTATATTTGTGTGGTATGACAGGGATACCATATTGAGTCACAACCCAAACTGCTTATCAATAAATATTGATTAGCCAATTGATCTGCATAGCAGAAGTTACCACGGCCTAATTCATGAACAATTTATATTTGATGGTATTTGGACCAGTAACCTGTGGTAAGCAAGATTTGATGTGATACTGTATTATGTGCTATAACAGCACCACACATTGACCCTAAACCTTACTAAAGACCTCTGTAATGGTCAAACACACCAAGGCGGTCTATAGACCTTATGCATTGGCGTCAGTACGCGGCAATTTTAGAGGTAAAAAAGATGATGTAACAATAGAAAAAGGCACATCTAAGTATGTGCTGCGCACAGAATCGGCCAATGAGTAAACCTTCTTTTGACCTTTAGCCGAGGGCGCCCCACTCAAATGACATCATGTGCATGAGGTCTATTCTAGTCTCTTTGTGTCAAATTCATAAAGGCCAGTACATAAATGGAATGACATGAAGAAGAATCCATAATGACAAAGTATGAAGTTCCTTATGAATTATAAGCTAACTCATTCTTGGCAGGTTTGCTACAGCGTTTGAAGTCAAGACCTAAAAGTCCCCAACCGCCAAAGACCAAGACCCAGTCAAAAAGGCCCATCAGTCTCAGAAGAAGACCAAACACTCAGGTCTGAAACCTACATCCTCAACATGTCATGTAATTGAAAAATACATGTCCAATATCAGGTGATACATGTACATTTTATATGTGAAAGCTAGAGGCCACAACAAACCAAACAGTAACTAATTACCTACCCCCCCAACAAAAACACAAACAAAACAAAAACCCCAAACAAACAAATAAACAACAAAACAAGAACACAGACCTGTATGTTACACTGAATGCATATCATCATGAGTAACTAGTTTTGAGCAAGTTACTAATGCACTGTTAGAAAGATAGATCAGCACTACTATAAAAAAAGGCCTTTTTTCTCAGGTCTCTGATCGTAGCAAGACTAAGACCACAGGGTAGCAAGACTAAGACCACAGGGTAGCAAGACTAAGACCACAGGGTAGCAAGACTGAGACCAATACCAGCAAAAACAAGTCTCAGGACTAATCTTGAGACAGGTCTCATCTCTGGTCATACATCCATTTATGAGAGGACTGTCTTTAATGAGGACTTCTATTAAATTAACAACAGCTACCATAAGACTATGGATTTGGCTTAATCAACATGGCTGGTAACGCCCATAGAGTATTGCATTCAAGCTTGACCTGTAGCCACAGCCATAGCCAAAGCCTCTTCATTATACAACTGTCCTGATATTAAACAAACTGCAAAGTGCTACTTGGTAACTCGAACATCTGACGTAAACACTTTGAAACCACCCAAACTTGCTAGGGCTATCAATGGGCTTTCTCAAAAATGATAACATTTCAAGCGCGTACGCGCGCATGTGTGTGCAGTGCACTCAATAGATTTTAAAACAAAAGATTATTGGTGCATTTTGCATCACTCGCACATGCGTAAGCATACAATACATCTCACCCAATGAAACTCCTGACAGATAAAGACAGGGGACCAGTCTATGTACTCGGATTGACTAGATATGTTCACAAATAGAAGGCCACAATCTGTACACACTGTATCAAGTCAGATCTACCCCCCCCCTGCCCTTTTTTTATTTTTTTTTTAGCATTTCTCCCCAGGGTCCAAATATGAAAGGCCGTTCCTTTAAACCTTTCTAGCAGACCTGTTCTTAAGCAACACATAAATTCTGGCCCATCTCTCACACGCATAAATATTCCACCAAAAATATACCAACCAACTATTTGGAATATGTGTTATTATTGGAAAGAGCGAGGAAAGCAAAGGATGCAGAGAGTTCATCTGTGCCGTGTCATACATATAAGGGATTAAAAGTCCTTCCTGCATCATCAGCAGATGGTCTTCCCTTACTGGAATAAACAGAAGACTCTTCTATTTGTCATTCTTCCAGTGAGGTTCGTCTGAGGTCTTGTACACACACTAAAGTGCCACTCTGCACTTTTTTTAAAACATGGCCAAACCCAAACCATCACCCTCAATACAATACAAGTTTCTTTACAAGTGTGCTTAAAAAATCTTGTACATTCACCACACATAGATCTTAACCTCTAGGCAGCCATTTTGTTTTTCTCCAATTAAAGTTAATGTGACACAACCGAGACTGGAACGGCAAACATAGTCGGATCCGTGTTTAGTATGATGACAATCAGTATTCATTATTGTTATGGAACACAGGAAACATGACGAAGGTAGTATAAGAGCAAGATCAAAATGACTTCTATGCTTGTTATGAGAACAAATACAATCCACGGCAAAATGTATTTTGACTGTACACATGTTTGGTAAGGTTTAACAATCACAATCTTCAGCGTAGTCTAAAACAAGAACTAATTCAATCCTATGCAAAACATCTCAACCGACCGCAAAGTCAATATTGCGGGGGAAGTAAGCGGACAATCTTATGGTAACTTTTGTCCCGTCCCAGACTGTATAACACTCTAAATTCCTAGCAGTGCCAAGACTAGCTCTGGAATTCTCCTGTAAAATAAATTGTAAAAGCGCAGCAGACTGGAGACTGGGCTCGCTTGAGCGGGTAGATATATTAATGTGGCATTATGAATACATATGCATTATAATGGTCTGTGTGGTGTGACTAATGATACACTGGTCCACTCTCTGGGATTTCTGAATAGTTTAACGGTGAGATCGTGAATATGGGAAATGAGTACGTGGGGGAAAGAGGGAATTCTGAATCAAATTGTTGTAATTTTAAATCATCTTGAGTAATGTCTTCTCATCTTAAGGATAGTGAAGATGCGGATGAAGACGTGGATGAAGATGTGGTGAGGGACTACGGTGATAAAACAGGACGTTAATATTGATGATTATAAATCTCACGATCAGTTGATTAGGGTTTCCGGTCAGAATTTGGAGCTTGGGTCTCCAACTTTGCTGTAAATTGCATCAAAATTGCATCATTGACATTGACTTCTATATGTAAATCTTGGTGTCCAACTTAAAGGAACATTACAGAATTGTTTTTTGCAAACAAAACAGTGGCTGGTAGTGTAAGTACTTTATGTTATCCACCATATACATAAACTGACAAACCTGTAGAAGTTTGAGATCGATCAGCCATCTGGGTCACGAGAAAATAGTGGAAAAACGATTACACATTTGCATGAAATCATATAGATTAAACAAAAGAAAATAAAACGCTCACTGAGCGATAAACTCCAATCGGAAAATTAGTTTATTAATTTCTCATCAAATATGGCATTTCAGACAGAAACATTTCAAGGGATGTTTTATACTATCATCATTATTAGACCGTGTAAGTTTTGTGTAAATCTGTGATCAAAAAGTGTATTGTACAAGTTTTTTTCTTACCAATTCTGTAATGTTCCTTTAAGATCAAGTTATCTAAAAGAAACACATACGCCATTTGGTTGGCACAATGCTGTTTTGATGGTAATCATTTGGTGATTGTTGAAGACGATTACAATGACCACAATGATCATAGTCATGGTAATAGTGATAAATGAGGGTGTAATGATTTTGACAGTAGCATATCAGATCTTCCAAATACAACGGTTATATTTGAACGACATCTTCTCCACGAACTATATCCGGAAATAAAAACATGATTTCTATCATTTTGATAACAAGCTTCCTGATTTTGCTCTTTAAAAACTTAGATTACATTGTATTTTCCATTTAGTTTTAAAACGGTTGTCAAACAGTTTCAGTGTATTTTTTCCCTTTTTTTTTTCTAAGAAGGACGATTCCAAATGTGAAAAAGAAGCAATAACGACAACACGATCCACAGTCAAAAGCACCCTTATTAAAATTTATATCGCTGGATAATTCCCAACTTAGACTTCAACTTGGAAATCCTGGGAATCAGTACCTTACAATACCCTGAATTTCATCGACGGTAATTTCGCCTTTTTTAATTTCGTTCTTGGTGTGCAAAGCTCAGCGGTGCACGACGGTGGATACTGGGAGTTGAATAATACATGCCACGGTCCAACGACCCTGTAGATGAGGCATCTTGATTTTTATTACATCGAAATAGTTCCAACCATCTCATTAGCCGAAGGTAAAGGGCCTCAGCATGAATATGTTTCATTTATTCACCTTCACAGGGACGTCTTTGTGCTAACTTTTTATTGCAAATTTGAGAGAGTTTTGACATTTGGAAAATTTACGCCATCATTGTTATACTAAAGGGATGGCACAAGATTGGCATGATAATAATAATAAATAGAACTTATATAGCGGCTTACATCTAAAGCATAAACCCCAAAGTGCTTAACAAGGAAAGACGTACCGATGGAATAAACAAATTTTAAAAGGACTCAAAGCACAAGCACTTAACAATAAGAAGCAATACTTAAAAATGTATTTAAAAAGTTATAGATATAGAGCAAATACAGGATAAATGACAACAGCGAAACGTTTGTAAAAAGGAACTAAGCTGCAGCCCAGGTCATCAAAACACAAACATAGAAAATGTTGTAAAGCATTAATAGCAAATGCAGAATATACAACAATAGCTAAAATCATTTTATAATGGGAACAAGCCGAAGCCAGAGCTAAACCAAACAACACAGATTAGCATATTCAACAAAAATAGTGAGTTTTCAAAGCCTTTTTAATCCAAATGAAGGAAGACATGGCACGAATGTATTGAGGTAAATACTTTAGTTTTTCAAAATATAGTTCATAAACTATGGTTTATGACCAAGCATATCATTGCAATCCTCTAGCTTTCAATACAATAAAAGCACGGTACATCCAAAGGCTTCAATAGTTCCAAAAGTGTAACTGTAGCAAGTATTGTGCACATTTGAAACTTCAAACAAACTTTGTATAGTGTTTTCAGCTTATATGACCTAATTGTTACAGAGAAGACTGCAAAAGGAATCCAGCAGATAAAGGTTTATCCCTCAGTGTTAAATGAATCTAGTAACCAAGTTGTTTATTCGATATATTTCGAATATTGTTTAACCCCCATAGTTTACCCTTAAACAGTGCCCTCTTGTGTTGGTGCAGGTTTTACATCCACTCAGGTTAAAGGAACATTACAGAAAAAAACTTGTAAAATATACTTTTGATCACAGATTTAAATAAAACTTACACGGTCTAATGATGATGATAGTAGAAAACATCCCTTGAAATATTTTGTCTGAAATGCCATATTTGATGAGAAATGAATAAACTAATTTTCCGATTAGAGTTTATCGCTCAGTGAGCGTTTTATTCATTTGTTGAATCTATATGATTTCATGCAAATGTGTAATAGGTTTTTCATTATTTTCTTGTGACCCAGATGGCCGATCGATCTCAAACTTCTACATGTTTGTCAGTTTATGTATATGGTGGATTACATAAAATGCTTACACTGCCAGCAACTGTTTTGTTAGCAAAAACCAATTCTGTAATGTTCCTTTAAATGAAGTACATCACTCACCAAGTATGGGCAGAATGGAATGATTTCGTCCAGCATAGCAAAATATTTAGACCGAACATGTATTTGTGTGTACACTGAACGCTAACAGTGAGAAGCAGATGATGTTTTTTGAGCAAGCAACTGATACATTTTGTGTAGCAGTTTTCTACGCTCTACAAGAACAATCATTTTACTGAATGTTATTCTGAGCTGATAAATAATGGACCATATAGCTCATTAGTGTTTGGTTGACCTATTTCTATGCATACAAAGTATTCCCATACAAGGCTATGATAACATACAGGTATCATTAGAAATAATGAATGTGGAATACCTGAGATAATTGGCACTCCAACTGTACAGAGACCTATTTATGGAGTCAGGTATACATGGGAATATTAAGCCAGGATTTTCCTTACAATCTACAGATTTAGTGCTAAATTAAGCCAACTTAATGTTGTAACAACGGCCCCTAAATTCTATACTTTTGTCCACGAGTGCACCTTGCAGGGTTACACAAAATGGGCACAAATTTACAAAAGTGCCCTCTAGAGGCAGTTTGGGGAAATGTTCTTACTACATCATGGAAAGGCAATTCTCATGAAAATCTGCACTGAACTTAAGAAAATACAAGCATTAGCAAAATTGCTCAAATGGTCTTCCACAAACTGTAACTCCATACCAATCAACATCATCATGCAAAGCCTCAAATCTTTCATCAAACTTCATAACCAATAACTTGGAAAACTTTTCACACAATCTATAAATTAATATGAAGACCCCACACAACCAGCGGTACTTAGGTGCTTAAACTGAACACTTGAAGAATCTTCAGTGACCTGTAACATAAACGCTCTAGTTATTATTGGATTATATTAGGGACCAGCGTTGATCTACCCTGCCCATTCAAACGTGAGGGGCGACCCACGATGCTAATTTCACTAGCAAACTCAATATGGATGGAAGTAACCTACGCACCAAACTGTAAAGATTTTCAACACAAAATTAGCTACAAAATTTACATGCACTTAAAAAACCACTTATGTACGTTAATGTTGTTGGGATGACCTTTTTGCAATTAGGCTTTTTCTTAAAAACTGCATCAAGGTCATATCTTTGACATGCTGTTCCTTCATCAGTGATAATGACAATTCAAGGTTGTATCTTTATGTATACATGCTTGGATATGATGTGATTCTTGCACTGATGATAATAAAAATGTTAAATTTTTTCTGTAAAATTCTTGGAGAAGTGTATAAAACCACTTGCTTGCGATACGCCCTCATTACACAAGAGCGTAAGCCAAAATGGGCATTTTTAGGACCGGGCCGGCTATAGCAGCAGTCTTACCAAGTAAATCTGTTGTTCTTTGAAATTTGCACATGCTTAGAATGATATAACAGTGGAAAATTACCCTGTATATATGCACCTTCGTGTCCCCTATTGCATATTTGCAAGTGATAAAACAAGACCCAAACCATGTTAGACCTATTTCTACTTCCACGGTTAGACATGATTAAAAGCATTATTAAGTGAATGATATTGACAATCTGTTTATTTTTGGGGGCTCAACATATTTGTGTCTAAACCTCTACAAAATTGACTAATGTATTAGAAAACTATTAGGTCTCAACTGAGTTTATTTGATTGCCACTGTTTGATAACAATCCATTTCATAACTTGTACATACGGACAAAGTACGACTTGCTTTCTTTCTTTGCTTGATGTATTCCCGCAAGCATCCCAGTGAAGTATCATGGTTTAACCTTCACTTAACCCCACCAAGAACCAAAGACCACTGACCTGTCTATAGGTCTTACTGAACTTTCAGACTAATAAAAGACCCATAACTCTTTGAACAGTGCACGCCTTTACCACCCTGAACCATGGAGGGTGAACTCAAAGTAGGACACATAAAAATAAGAGCTTCCAGTGGATTGTTTAAAGGGATTATACATCACTGGTTGCTGGAAAAAAGTCCATGTAAATTCAATCCCAATCTCTAGTTTTCAATAATGCTCTAACCCACTAGGATACAAGCAACCTTTTCAAACAAGCTTAAAGGAACATTGCAGAATTGGTAAGAAAAAAACTTGTAAAATATACTTTTGATCACAGATTTACACAAAACTTACACGGTCTAATGATGATGATAGTAGAAAACATCCCTTGAAATATTTCTGTCTGAAATGTCATATTTGATGAGAAATGAATAAACTAATTTTCCGATTGGAGTTTATCACTCAGTGAGCGTTTTATTCATTTGTTGAATCTATATGATTTCATGCAAATGTGTAATCGGTTTTTCGCTATTTTCTCGTGACCTAGATGGCCGATCGATCTCAAACTTCTACAGGTTTGTCAGTTTATGTATATGGTGGATTACATAAAGTGCTTACACTGCCAGCAACTGTTTTGTTAGCAAAAACCAATTCTGTAATGTTCCTTTAAGTAAAAATAATGAGAAACAGTTGGTGTTCGGGCAAAGATTTGTGCTAAAATCTGCCTTGCTGAAATCAATACATGCAGATGTGATTTTCAAGGTTTTTAAAACTACTCTCAATTTGGATTTTATGTTTCAGATTGAAACTATTTCTCTGGAGGAAAGGCACCGATACAAACTTTTTATAATCAGCGACCTTCCTGATTGAAACCATGTAGAAAATAATTTGTTTCTATTTTGAGGATTATCAATCCTGTATTCTACCTTTAAACCTAAACCAGCATGTACAAACCCTGGCTTCTGATAGTTTGTTCCCAAAGGGCACTCCATACTTTTAGGCTGTGGGAACTGGTTGAAATAACCATACCTTTGGAATGGTAAGAATGCCGGGGTAACATAATGACTGGCAATTGTTGGTGTGGCCATGGTGGTTTGTGGAAAAAAAAAGTGAACAAAAATTAAGATAAGAAGAACAGAAAGTGAAAGAGAGTGGTTGGGTTGGTGTACCTGTACACTGCTTTTTGCTGTGACCACCAACTGTGGGTGGCAGCTACATGTATTATGCAGTGAGGTAGTGGTTGCAGTATTTTTTTCCCAATGTGGTAGTTTTTTCTATGGTTGCAGGCTAGCTTGCTCTATGCAGGTCGTCACACACACATGCTGTTGGAGTTTCTAGTACAGTGGTTCAATGAACATGTGATGATGAAGCCGCTCTTCCTTGCAAGACTGTGACAGCATGGTGACAATTAGCACGTAAGGAACTTTGAATGAGTTGGCATATTATCATAGTCTGAGTGGCCAATCAAGTGGCCGGATGATCCGTTGTAGAAAAAAAATTCCATCCGGGAATTGTTTTTATAGATATTCTCTGGAAAAAGATCTCCCAGCTTGTGGATCTTCAGAAAAAGGCAGAAACATGAGTATGTATTGATGTGCTGGAAGTCACACTAGCTGTGGATTGTGGAGTTTGCAGCCATCACTCATTAGGAATGTTACTTAATACTTGTGCCTTTTGCAATGTTTTATCAGGTTTGTGTTTGAGAGTTTTACGAATGTTTCTTAATAGATGTGATACTGTTTGCATTTCTTTACTCTCACAAATGAAACTGTTTTAATTTTGTGATGATTGTCTCTACTAACAAAAACTTTTACCTGTATGTATTGTTACCTCTAGTCTTAGTTAGCCCACTTTCCTTATGCAACTTTTGGCTTAAACCCCACCACATAGATGAACACCACATGGTGTGCAAAACCTTTCAATTTTTTGTTCTTAGAATAAAAAGGAAGTGGCTTTATAACGTTAACTTAAAAAATTGTAAAAGTGAAACAGAAAGATTATTATTATTAATATTATTATATATTTATGGTAACGAAACCGAGGATGCGTCATAAGTGAACCTAATCACTGTAGCTTGCAAGCCTGAGGAAACCTGTGAACAAGGTTGCTTGCTATCCAGAAACACTGGGGTTTACCCCTACTCTTTCATGATAAGTGTTCTGGGTTCTTTTACATGCACTACAAATCCTAGTACACGGGACCTAAATGCTTAATGTCCGATCCGAAGGACAAAGCAATTATGGTAAAGCAACTTGCTAAAAAGGACACATGTGCCATGACCGGAACTCGAACCCACACTCTGCTGATCAGAAACCCCAGAGCTTGAGTCCAGTGCTCTTATCCGCTCGGCCACTACAAGCCAATTTTTATCCTTTTTGTAATGAATATGTTGAGATTAGTTATAAATCTACTTTTCAAAATACTTATGTTTGACTATCATGACGGCATGCAATTTGGTATCAGGGTATGAGCAAAGAGGTAGACTTGGATCTAATTCTACCTCAATGGTTACGGTTTAGCCCTTCTTTTAGGTTCATCAGCAGGTACAATGCACAAATGTAAAATAGTTTTCAGGTAGGCGCAGCACAAACTAAGTTTGAAAAAGATTGCTCACACCTAATCAAAATAGAATAATTCAAATTTGTTTGAACTAGGTTCCTAAATGTTGTCGCTAAACAGTAAAAGCTAAAGAAAACCTCCTTAGTATCATGGGGTAGAGTTGAGTATAAATAGTGGTGGTTTAGCCTGGCCTTGCATATGTGACTAAACTGACTATGGTTTCTTTGTTGATGGTTACATGTACTGTGCCAAGTTCACATGTATGTGTTCACCTTTGTAGACAAGGGGTACAATCAATTCATTCTTTGGGTAAACACTTGTAGAGTGACAAGTCAGTTGTGTGTGCTACAGGTGTGTTCACATCAAACATAGAACTAGAGTATGCATACATGTTCAACCATAAATATGCACGTTTTTGTAAGGTTTAACCAGCTGAAAGTTATCAATTTTTCTCCCATAAACATAAATTTTACCCGAACTTTGTTTACAATCTTCCCCCGGTAACATTGTTAATTTTGAAAGTCCCTTTGGCTCCACACCCTCTCTTACCATAGGGCTTGCTCTTAGTGCCCTTACAGGGACCACCTTACAGGGCCTACTAAAACACCCTACCATTTCCTCAATCTCAGGGACTCTCTCAGCATTCACACACGCACACACAGCTTTTTCAATTTCTTGCAGCCTGTGACCTCCACAGCTCCTACAGCCTTTTGTTGCCAGTTACACACTGGGGCCATTATGACAAGCTATAATCCCAGGAGTGTTGAGCCAACAATGCTGCATTTCCTATCCTGACTCCAACTTTTGTGCAATGGTTTCTTTACCTGTTGAAAGCCCTGATTTACTCCAGTAGTTTTCTCACCCAAAAAAATTTGGCTATTACAAGTAAAATTTTGCTGTGGTTTCAGTTTCCTTTAACAGTGAGTAGAGCACAGTATAGTCTGCTCTGCTGAGGAGGGGGGGGGGGGAGATACATGTACACTACAGTAAGCCTATACCTGATGCTTGAAAGATTGTTATAGCAGTTACAACTTAAATGCCAGTCTTTTATATTTTGCTCAACTCATGGAAAAATACTTATTTTGTCCCACATTCCTTTTAACTCAGACCCAGACAAACAAACAAGACTTTCTTTCCATGTGGCCAGATGACCTTGTGTGACCTGGCATGGGTAAGCAACCTGAGGCAATGGGATTGGCCCAAAGTTGTCCCTGCACTACCACAGGGTCATGGGAAAGGCTTAGCTGAGATATTAGTTTGGATACACCATGCTTGGAGGAAGGAAATACTTATACATGTACACTGTACATGTAGACAAGGCACAGTCTGCATCACATGTACATGTACATTCACATTTTGGATAAGTGTATCTTGTTACAACAAGTCCCCAGGGTCTTGTAACCACACATGCTGCACATGGATGCAGACTTGAAGACAAAATAGTCATGGTGAAAATGAACATTTAGAATGCGCCGCTATCCATCCAGAGATGATCATGGTGTAGATCAGAGAGTAGTGTTTCAGCAATCATTAAATGAGAGGGAAGTTTTGAATGAAGGCAGTGATGTAGAAAGTTTAATTTGTTGTGGCAAATAGACTGTGCAAGTCTATCGGAACGGGAAAACACGTCAAACGAAGAACATATTTTTTTTCTGAAATCAAATCTGTGTTTTAAATTATATCCAATGACAAAATCTGAACAAAAAAAAATACTCAGTACAATTTTTATAAAATTAGTTTTAGCTTTTATGATAAATACACAAATAATGTTTTACTTATTATTAGAACATAATTAAAACTCTGGGACAAGGATGTTTATTTGCTCTTAACTTTTTAGAAACCCCTTATGCGGATTCGCGAAGGTCACAACAGCGTAAAATTAATGCTTGGCACAGTTTATATAGGTACTGACCTCTCAACAACCATAGACTGCAATGAAAAAGCCTGGCGTTGCAACTACAGCATCTGGCAATTATCATCGCGCATCCAAAACAAGCGTTTACATAAGTTTTGTTATCGGAGGTGAGCACAGAATTTTTTGCAGTAACCGGAAGCTGAGGTCAAGTTTAATTCTCGGTTTTTCTTAGTTATATTGTTGAATTGATTTTACTTTCATATTTTTTGATCACTAAGTATTACATTCCCAACAACATATATAATTTTCATAGTCATAAACTACGTTAAACTAAAATAATTGATGAAACAAAATCTTGCCAATGTAAAACTCCATATGGTTGGGACCACTATGGTCCCGGAAGTTCGAATGAGCGCGAGACTTGCACAGTCTATTGTTCCAAGGCAAACAAAATGCATAATATTGGTGGACTAAACAAACAAGAAAAACTACAATTTTATGATAGGGATGATCAAGGCACAGAAAACAGCAACAAAAAGATGAGTCGAAAAATGAGGAGAGAATTCTTTATGGAAAAAAATGTTTGTTTTGAGAGAATGTTTGAGGGGCAGAATGTTATCAAACACACGGATAACAAATGCATTTCCTACACAGGGAACCTGTCACAAAAACATCAAAAACACATAGTAGTTTAACTGGTAACCTGTTCTCTGCTGAGCAAAGTGATTGTGTTCAACTGGCCTATTTAACTGGTCCCCTGATGAGGGTGTGTAGGGCCTATACACAAACTTTGTTTGACGTGTTGGCTGACAAGAGACAACCACATGCAACAGTCAATTTACACCTAGCCCCAACAAAAAATGGTTTCAATTTTCAAATTGCCTTGACTACAGCCGACTGGAACTTTGTTCTGGGTTTAGATATACAGAGGATTTGGGTTCAATTTCATGGTAACCATAGCAACACATAATTAGGTCAATGTTTTGTGTGAACTTGAGACAGCCTGGCCAGGCAGTGGGCGGTAGGTATTTGCAGAGGTCAGTGAAAGGTTGTGAGTTGGCTAAGTTTATGTTAGGGAAAAAAGGTATCTTTGTACTGCTTAAAGGGTATGTTGAAGTTTGAGCAATCCATGCCATATAATTTACCACTGGTAAATACTGGTAAAAAACGAGAATCATGGGAGAAAAATACATTTACAAATTTCCTTGGTTGAGGGTAGTGTTGGTACAAAAAATTTGGTATTCTGCCCAATAAATGGACAAACTTAAAGAAAACATTGTATGCATGGAGAATACGCTTATGCATTACAAAACATGAAGATAACTTGTCATTCATGTGAAATAGAGAAGAGGTTTTTTAAAAAGCTGAAATTGCAACCATTTTTATCAAAGATATGTCATCTTATGACACTGGTTCACATAAAACTAGGGACGGTACATCAAACTTTGTCACTCCTAGCATCAGAGTCAAATTGGCTTATTTAACATGAGCTTAATCAGTACTACAATGGTGGTCACATATTTCTGAAACACAAGTTTGTTTCATCTTTGAGTAAGTATGAGCTCTTTCAGCACTTTGTTCACAACCCATTTTAAAGCTACACCTCAGTGTTTCATCAAAAATCTGTCACCTAATTTGAAGAAACTATCTCAGTTTATAGAATAGGAAAAAATATATTCGTCCAAAGAGCAAGTAAATAACGTCTCTAAGAGTGAAAATGAGCAACACATAAATTGAAGACCATTTAAAGACATCAATCTATAACACGTTGAAAGATCATAGATTACTTTCTTATAAAACGCTTCCTTCATAAATACTTGCATAATGGACTCCCCGATACCAGAGACGGGTTTTGACATCTGACATAATTAAATAGTTCCCATGGTCACCAACTTACCTCCTTCATCCTAAGACAGACAACCCAAGACGCAAGCCAATGCCTTATTTGAATATGCACGCTCATATACCCAAAATTCCTCTAATATTGAGAACACATGAACCGAGGTAGAACCTTGGATTGGCTGACCCTGATGCTTGGTCCATGAAGCACCATATTAGGGTGTGCCGTTCATCGACCTGGGCCTTGCATACATGCCAAGCAAACCCTCATTACAAAACTCTGTGGAGACACAGCCTCAATCCAAACTGACCAGTCTCCTTTTAATATCAAAGCCCAAATATGAACATACAACCCTTCAGATGCAAACAGAATTTCTAAGGAAGTGTAAATAGTTTTCGATTATTTCAAGGTTATGGTACAAATGTAGATGAAGCATTTCTTAAAATTAAACAAGTATTTGTTTTGGTTTAGACACAGTCTAAAGGCCATACTGACCAAGTGACCATCCTCCCTCATCAAAGACCAAATATGAACATACTGCACCTCAAGCAAAGATGACAAAAAGCATTACAAATATTTCTGATGGTTTTAAGACAAGGGGACAAATAAAGAAACAGTTTTCAAGATCATGTAAAAACAGCCAAGTAGATTTCATTAAATAGACCAAACTGACCAGTCAAAGAAAATGAACATTTCATGCAAAGATAAAGAACCCCTAGAAAATGCAAATAGTGCTGAGGTAGAGAACAATTTGGTAAAAGAGACCCACACTCAGCACGAGCCATCAAGTCATACCCGTCAGCATTTTAAACTTTTGCAAATACTAATTTGAAGAATTTTTCCACTAAAAGTACAAAAAGGTTCTATACAAGATGTATAATTTTCATAAAATTAGTGTTGCTCCTGTTAAGGTCAGTTCGTTGGTGACATAGCCTCAGAAAAGAATTTGTTCGGCAAAAAGGAGCTAAGATTTTGTACCAGAAATTGTTGTATTTTCACCTCCTGCTTTATAAAAAAATATTGTGGTTCAAAGCCTGATTGTTCAATGTAACTAAACCAAGGCTACAAGGCGTTATAGTCTGGTACCTCTTAATGCAATGAGAATCATTATCACTGTATACACGGGGCACCAGAGGCAAGCAAAATCTGAAAATAATCTTATTAGCATTGATACAATGAGATACAATCCACCATCTCTCTTACAGTATGACTTTTATTCTCGATCACAAATATGTCACGGCTGAAGAGATAGCTCAACCACGGAAAATATCAGAAAAAACATCCTCTGCACAAATCACTTATGGCTCCATAAATATCATCACCATGGAAACTGACTGGAACCTGCCTTGTGATTGCAGTGTTAATTGTCTATAATTGATCTGATGTCGTTTTTGCAAGGTGCGATCTATTGCTGGTGATTTCTACTGGTTTTTCCATGAGAGCACATACCCTGAACATTTCTTGGATTTATGGAGGAAAAACTTATACAAAATATAAATACACCAAAAGTAGACTGTTCTTAAAGACTCAATGATGTTCAAAAGAAGGATACACATTCAAACGTGTCAAATTGTTAGTTTATTTTAAGTTGACAGTTTGTGACCTGTTTAGAGCATTTAAATTTTTTTTTACATCCTCACTTATCAGAGTTCAATAGAATAATAAGTAAATTTTCAGAAACAAATCTACAAAAGTTCAGCTTATTTTATTTCATCATTTGCTTCAAAGAAAACTGTAAGAAAAGTATTTCCTATATGTTTTTACATTGAAGTTCAACTTATGGTTCATTTTATATTTAGTACACACAGCACGTTAGAACCATAGAGCATGTTAGAACAAACTATCCTTTTGCATATTGAGTAGCATAACTTTTCAATAACAAAATAATAGGTTATTTTCTAATTAGCATTTTAGTAAACAAATTACTAGGTTCAAAGTGTAAGCATATATAGTTATTTAGCATGTCCACAAATATATCATTTCATGGTGTACTCAAGTAGTATTTTGTCTCACACTTTTTCTTACATGAAAGTTGCAAATAACTTGGAATTGAAATTAGATTTGATTCTAAACGCAAAGTTGACAGTTAAACTTGTAATCAATTCTTTATTGAGTCAAAATTGTTGACAACACCAGTTAAGGTTGCTGTGGAAAGAAAAAATGAATCTGCACAAAACACAAAAAGTTTTAGGTTTCTATTGATCTCCATCAAATCTTAGTGGAAGGGCGACATAAAACGGAATGACTGGACTTTTTTGGGGGTTGTTGTTTGCATAACCTTTATGTGCGCCAGCTGTGTTATATCAGCCTTTACTGCATACCATATATGTCTCAATCCAGTAAAGCATTTCATAAACGACATAGAAAAATGTATTGGGCTCTTGAATGGTATGTCTAAAACAAATTCCCACATAAGAAAAGTAGGGTTGTTGTCTTAATGTGTGAGGTGTTTCACCACTGGATTTACTCTGAACTGTGAGATACATGGGTTATAAGGATAGCATATGGAACTTCTACTGCACTGAGTGATAGGGCCCCTGTGAATATTCCATATAAGTCCACTCCCACTGTGAATGGGGCCCATGCAAGAGGAGGGGTTTGCACTGAGGAATTCCAGAGTTGTGACATCATCACCACCTCAGCAGGCCCCTCACTGCATTCTACACATAACATGGTGTACTGCCAATCATGAAATGACCCTATGGCCAGCCCACTAGTGGGGGAAAAACCAATACCACACTAGTCTTTTTAAGGCCACATTCCACAGGAATGTCCCTTCCATCAGCATCACTGTCTGGCGGCTTGGGGCTTTGTGTTGCTAAAAAGGGCAAAAGGGAGGCATTGGTAAGGGGGAGAATTGGGGCTTTAAGAGCCCCAGCAGTTGTGGATGAGTGGTCAGTTTTCATCAGGTTAGCCCACAGTTGACACTGCTGGGACCATGGTTTAGGGGATGTACTTGGTGATTGGGTATATAGGACCAGCTAATGTGTATCACTCTGTATTTACTCAGCAGAAGACACCTCATCAGAGTCTGGGTGTGCACTTCTCAGCGACTCACAAGTTCAACTCCAACTACCCTTTTGAGTAGTACCATCAGCATACATATCACTAGCAAGAAGTGAACAGTAACAGCGTCAACAGTATTCCTACCACCACAGCACTGGCAGGCTTAACAACCTCAACTTCAGTGAGACATCCAGTGTGGGAACATTTATCCCAAATCTATGAAAAGCTGGAACCTGTAGTGTTACCCTGGAATGACTGTAGCAGAGCAGAGGGTTGTATTCACCCAACCCAGTTCTTTATTGTAAGTACTGTACATGTAGCAGTGTTGTGTACTGAGGGCTTAGGGGTCCACAGGAAATCAGTTAAAAGCTTGTTCTGAATACAGACTCAAGTTGTGTGTACAAAACTTAAGAATAGACATTTACTCTTCCAATGAACAAACTTTTACTAACAAAGACCTCAGTGAACTGAGGCGCTGTTAAATTACAGAACAACGTACCACACCAAGGAAGAAGTTTGATTTTGATGCAAAATAGCTCATAATTATAGCATACCGACCTACAAACTTATTGAATGTTGAGAAAACCTTCACAATCTTAACTTTTCTTGTACTTTTTGTAGTACATTACTTGCTTCAACTTACATTGCATTTGGAAATCTAAGTGACACAAATCTCGAAGAAGTTCATCTATGCTTCTTGCATTTTTCGCTTGTTGTTGTGCTATGACAGCAAAACAGAAGAACATAATTATTTATATGAACTATTTGGAAGTCACAGAACAATATTAAGAGGTTTTTGAATGAAGGGAAATACCATTCAATGATAATAAATCATCTAAATTTGAAAGAAACAGCTTTTAAAAATGATTAGCTTGATCTGATTACTTGACTCGTTTCAAACAGACATCAGTCAATGTGTAGTAACTTATTTGCCAATCAATCTTATGCTACCCTTAGTGGGCTTTCCTTTAGATGTATCATGTTTATACATTTCAACTTTCAATCATTTTTGTAGTTGTTGGGCACATATTGTTTTGGTTGTTTGATGTACAACAAGTTGTAGTACTTTAAAATTGCCTCGGGATTGACAGAATCGAACCACTAGATGGTATCACTATTTTCTATGTGACGAAGATGCCCCAATGGAAAATCCCTTCGTGTGACTATCGCTGGTGTGAATCTGAAACAGTAACCATCAAAATCTACAGCTGAACACTATTCTTAAGAATACCTGAATAGTTTAAGTGCTGGAAATTATAGTTCTAAAATATTAGTATGAATCAGTCTTTCAATCCGCAGTAAGTCATCCAAATTGAAATATACAACAACAAGACAACAATAATTAACATCTTCAATAAGATACATGTTAGAAAGGCAAAGTTCGGCTGCTTGGAATGAACTAACCATGCCTGCTTACAAATCCATAATGTGCTGAAAACACACCAGCAACAGAAAGCCATGCAAGGCACACTTTCATATAGCTTGTAAGCACAACATCTAGTTTAGCACATGTATACCTTGCTTAGCAGGGAAAGGTTACCTGCCAAATTGCAGCGTCTTTCACAATGCTTGGCTTGGTACCCATGTATCTTTTTTTAAAGCTAGTATCTTTTAAGTATGTCAGTTTGCTAAGCTGCATTTCTGCTTGACAGTTTTTTTAAATTGGGCCCAGACTATGTATTTAAATGGTACTCAAGTTCATCACTGCATTAAACATGTTAAAGGGTACACAAAGAAATATTTGCAAACTTAAGCAAATAAGTTCATAAAAAACTTTACTTAATAATGCTTACATTTAGTACAAAACAGAATGTATAAAGTTTATTTGCTTGACATTGGGTGAAGATATAATTTAAGCTCAGTGAACCGTTTAACTATAGAGCGCGTGCAAACCAATTTTGTGCTTTTCACCAAAATAATTGTACAATGGTATAAGCTTACATTTCAACAGGTATTGCTTGTAGCATATCTTTCAAGTCTAATTATGTATGAATGCGTATCCAGACATGGTACCAAGGAGGTAAACACTCCCTTTAAGTTCCTAGAGTCCATTCCACACATGCTAATGTACATCAGTCTTGTTGTGGTATGCACTTCCCAATATGTACATGAATCTATACTCTGGTATGCTGGGCTGGGCCATAGGCCACATCTACTGGGCTGGTAGTTATATAAACCAGCACTGATAATCTTAATATTTTGTATTCTGAGGATATAGCACATGCTGGTATCAATTCAAGAGTGGCTTTAACTAACGGTGCGACTGGTGCTGGGATTTCAGTCCTCAAGGTAAACAAAAGTCAGTTTGAATTTCATTTGGTTTTTCTTATAGATGTTGCTTGTTTGGTGTCATTGAATAGTTCCAAGCGATGACATTGTTAACTCTGAGCAAGATATTTCCGAGGACATTACATAGACCCTGGAAAAGGTACAACTCGTTGTCTTTTTTTTTTTCCATCAAGTTTTTCTCCAAAACTTTCATAAAGATTTTCACAATGTTCATCTGTAAAATGTGACATGAATTTAGTATTTCTTTGATTCTTTGCAAAAAGGATATGCTTCTCGCAGAGATACACCATTTTCTGGGAACAATCTGACTGCTTGTTTCGAGAGAACTTTTTACAAGATATCCTTTCTATTCCTGTTGTTTCTAAGATACACTAAAGAAAAGGTACATTGTATGTTCTGGATTGAGTACCATTCTTTCTTTAAAAAAAGTATAAATATGTAATTAAATATATAAATTGCGAAAAGGCAACTCTACCTTTGTCATATTTAGCAACTAGTTTATTTAAATAGAGTTCATTTAAAGTGGAACAATGATTTAATGAATGGGATTGCTCGAATCGTTGTAGTTTTTCAAATACTTTTGAATGATTCTGAACTTGGGTAATATTACTAACCATGTTTAAGTTTGAATTTTTGACATGAAACCTCAACAATAACAACCTTCACTGTACATTGTGCAATGAAGTCAAAAATAAAAATGTCAATTCAAAGCCATCGGTTAAGAACGAAGGGGAGGGGGTTAAATTACTTGACATGCACAGCTCTTCCCATGACATGTCTGCATAGGATATTGGAGACTAATGAACAGTAATCAATGGTCCCAACTCCTGCATGAGTACCAAGGAAGTGTTGAGGGGCTGATAGTGAAGGGGTTATATCCCTATCGCTTCAGACGTGACGTTAGTCCTGGGGAAACTTGCTAATTCTTGGTTTCGTTTGCCAATTAAGGTATAATTAGGGGTCTACTGCAAGCTTGGGTGTCTGGGGAGATTACTGATTATAAAGGTGCAGGATTTTTTATTAAAAGCTCCATGGAGATCAAATCCATGAGCTGTTGATAATACAATCTTTTTCTATTCATAAGAGAATACCTATGGACAAACTACATTACGCCCAAAACTAATGCACTCCTCCCCAGAGAATGGAACATATGAGATTAGGGTAAACGCTCATGAATGGAGTTTAAAAACATGCCTAATGGAAATTGTACCATCCAGAGGAGGTACATAAATTGTTAGCGAAGCACAAGTAATTGAACAAATTTCACCCTCCCATGTTAAATAGTAACCAGATGACTCAGAACATACACTTGAAAAATATGCTCATCTAACTCTCGAAACTTGAACGAATGCTACCATTGTCATGTTCCCTGTATACTGACAGGAAATATAAATAGGGACAACAATATGGGGCCAGACTGTCTCCCTCCCAGCCTCAGTATGGTTACAGAATTTTGAATTTGACAACAACAAAAACCAAGATTACTGAACCAAGGGTGAGAAACTTCCTACTCACTGAGGAGGGTCTCCCCTTGAAAGTTACCCCAATCTGCTAACACTGGTAAGAACCTTTGTTCGCTGTCAACCTGTAAGGACTAACACATGTTCTTTTTTTTCTCATGACCTCTGGGTCAGGAACTGGTGGCTGTTAAAAAGGGCAGTTCCAGATTTGCAGATCAAGGGGGATATGTTTTGTTAACAATGTAGGCATTGTTGTGTCTAAAGCTAGGCATGAATGTGGTGGGTTTTCCCACATGGGTAAGTCATGGGATCAATTTGACTAAATGATGCCTTATTTGGCATCTTTTGGGATACTGGGTTCTATTAAGGTATAACCCCCCCCCCCCCCCACAAAATTAGGCAACATCAATTAAGAAAAATGGATGTTGTAATCTGTACATCTTAAATCTTGATGTAACTTTTGCAGTTGAAGTTTTATTCTAGAATTTTTGTTTTCCTTATTCGTTCCTGGTATACATCCACTTGGGTTTAAATTATTTGACACAAATCTCCAAAATAAGGTAGTATTGCTGTAACTACCCTGACCAAAACAGTATCAACATGGCACAACACATTGGTTTTGAGACTCTGTTGGTGTTTGACTTGAATCAAAAGCCATGGCTATGACAATATGGCTATATCTTCCTTTGCATCATTGCGGCTGCTGAAGCCATAAACCAAAGCCCGATAGCTGAAGACCAACACTAATGGCCTACATGACAATAAGAATGTCCAGACTGTTACAAACTACTGAACCATTCCTCCATTAATGACAGATGTCATCCTGACCAAAGTGGAAAGCATAGAAGTAAAATAATGACCAGCAGCACTTTGATGCAACAGCTCGGATTTCACCAAATGAGCCAATAATCTAAGATGTCACATTTGCCTAACATGAGGAAGACCTAGGGCTAGGAGTATGGTGGTGATTTGCTCAGTTACATTACCTCAGGCGATCCCTGTCCCTGTCAGCCACAGGGGTTGGCCAGGAGGGAAGTGAGCAGCCAAGAGACAGTTGTACTGATGGGAAGGCTCCAATAACCAATAACGACTTATTGTCATTTCCCGCCAAATTTCTCTCCTCCGCTTTGGCTTAGCAACCACCAGTAAAAGATGGCTGCTGCGATGGGGCAAAAGTGCCAAGGTGTGCGTGGTGGAGACACGCTAAGGGGTTACTAAGTAAACCGGGGGTAGGGGGGGTTGAGAAGCCAGGATGGGTGGAGGGGGAAGACAGGACTAAAAGTAGACCGACAAACGCTTCCCTGGGTGTGGGTTTTTTTTTTTCTTCATCTATAACAGGTTGCCCTGATGTTTGAGTCATTTGGGATTGATCAGCTTGTCATTCTGGATGGTTGCCGGCGCTCGATCACTGAGGCTGGGTTAATACTCATGGGAGTAACAAGTAATTGGCACTGGGAATGGGAAGGTGTCGCTTAAGGTGAGTGTTGCAAACAATAATCCCTCGGCTTGTTCTTGTAATAGAAACAGCTTGAGCATTACACCCCCCTGAGATTTTCTCAAATGTTCCCTCTTTCCATATGGAGTTTAGAATCATTCAATTGTTGAATAAATCTTAAGCCAATTTGAAATGCACATTTTGCTAAGAGCAATTTACCCTGAGCAAGCTTAAAAGGAATGATCTGTAGTTATTACTTTGAATGTGTAAAATTGCAAAATAAATTGACAACCCTTATCCATGCACAAAACACTTAATTATTTGTGTAGCATTTCTAACTATTTCTAACTGCTTTTTGATCTCGTTCCTAACAGAACATTTCTGCATCTTGCAACATTTACATCTTTGCAGGCTCATTCTTGTAGACACCATTCAGCAAGGAGGAAACTTCTTTGTTTAAAGTCCAATTTGGGTAGTCACCAGTAAACTCTCCCGATAGGGGCATTATTTAAACAACAGCGTCAGTGAAAAAAGAGGTCCCTTTCAACAGAACATGCTTCCTTACTATTCCATAGTCAAGTTTGGATACTATATGGAATGTAAAGAAGTATGTATTGTTACTGGGACAATAACATCTATACCAACAACTCTGATGAAGATTTGTGCAAGCTATCGACCAAGAAATGTGACACAGAGTACTTCCACCAAGTGTCAACCAGCCAAACAGACAACCAGCCAACCAGCCAACCAGCCAACCAGACAAACAGTAGGGTTTTATGCACTTCACAGCAAACGTATCAGAGTGTCTTACTATTACTACTCTTGTTCATCGGGCCATACACAATCCTGAAGCCATCTTAACGTCTAAGGTAGCACTGGTAACCATTTTGGTGCAAACATGTACACATTGTATGCAGCAATGTCTACCCTTGCAGGTACCGAATTATACAAATATATTAAGCAATTTCTATAGCCAAGTGTCTCACTCACGGACACATGTTCCGTGACTGGGATTCGAACCCCCAGTCTCATTACTCATCCACCAAAACTCATAGACAGCTTGGCAACTACACACTAGTGTTTATTACACACATGGAGTTACATGTTAACCAGTGTTGTAGGTCTCTAAACTAACCCCTGACCTTCTGGTGATAGACTTCCAGGGCCTGAGATTCCTAAAAGAAAAATAGGCGGAGAACAACCACCTTAATTAAATTCATTAGTCATCATACTTTACATGGTATTTTGGCTGGTAAGCTGCTCCTCCGAAGCAAGATTTTTTGTGTTTAGCAGGATTTTCCGTGTCTCTCAGCTCTATGAATTTTTTCTTCGTGGCGACAACGATATCAGACAGAAATATTTTTCAGGATGATTGGTACCACCTTAATTGTAAACTTTCAGGTAAAAATATATACACTACATTTTTCTGTTTATTACATGTACCACTCCTTAAAGGCTGTGGATACTTTGGGTAATTACTCAAGAAATACATTACCATGAAAACTTATTTAGTAAGGAGCACCTGAGAGCTGCTGATAGTATAACACATTGTGAGAAACAACTCCCTCTGAAGTAATGTAGTTTTGAAAAAGAGGTAATTTCTCACTAAAATATTTGAATCTGAGAATGAAGCCTTTCTCAGGCATTTGAAAGCACATAATTCTATACTACAAGGGTGTTTTTTCTTGCATTATTCTCTTGCAACTTCGATGACCAATTGAGCAAACATTTTCACAAGTGAGGATACTAGTCTTTGACATTTACCAAAAGTTTATCCTTCCTTTAAATGTCTTAAACAAACTGTATCTTATTTCCATACATAACCAAAGGACTTATGAATGTACATTCATTCCTGCCCCGTACATTCCAATACTCATTTGACAGAATACTTCTAAAGATTGCATCAAGTAAGGGGGTCAAGTTTCTAAAGCACTAAGTAACAGATTCTGTGCATTTCATATGGGTCCTTAGTTTGACTTGGCAAATTGAAATTAGGGTCAAATGTTGGGAAACAATTTTCTTGCACATGGCAGTTACTCAGACTGATGATGTCTCTGTGATATCGGTATCAAATTTACAAACAGCAAGCTTTCAAATGAAAGGTCATCAATATATTGTGTTGATTATGTAATGTGCCTCGAAGAAGGTTTTTTAAGAATGTAGATGAAAAATCTTACAATGCTTAAAACAATACAAATTTCTTTTGTCATAGGTCAAAGACTGATACCATTTGATTGGGAGTACATGTTTGTATTGGGAACAAGTGAAAGTACTTACTTTGGGGTAAAAGCATTAAGGAAAAGCAAAGGCTTGGATTTGTGTGATTAAAAATGAATTCTTACTGTTCTGCACTTGCTAATTGATGCTTCATACTTGTAGTGTATAACAATGGGGGAATCCACTGTATGCAGTTCACTCAGTACAGACACAGTACGTACTGAGCAAACTGTAAGATAAGAGGGTGTGGTTTTAATCAATTCTCATCATGGCTGATATGCAATGCAGTAGCGATTCTGACCCTGAGAATCTGCACAATGATGGAAACACATCTGCACTTGCAAACTTGAAGGCTAAAAACATGATTTAAACTCACTTATTGACCCACAGTAACACAATGTGGGAAACAAAACAATTTGCCACGACGGTTAAATAAAGTAGCAGTAAACAGCTAGAACAACACCAAGCAACCACGTTCTCAGTACGAGCTGGCAGTTCCATTATTTTCTTTCCCAGAATGCTGTTCGATTTTAAACCCCTGGAAGTGCGACTTTGAATTATCAAAATATATTGGATATTTTAATTAGTCCTGTGGTTAATCCATTCTGTGCTAAAGACTATGCCGAGTGTGCTATCAAAGAGGCATCAAGTCATAGAGCAACTGGTCCCCTCTCATTCTTTTTTGATCTTGTGATATGTCTAAGTGTATGCAGTTTAGGGTGACTGTGTAAAAGCATGATTCATTTGAAGTGAATTGCGTAAAAATATGTACATTTTGTCACGCGAGTACTAAGCACCCGACAAGCGCCCTACAAGCATTCAAAAGTTTGTAACAAGCAGTCACTTATGGTTAGCCAATCAGCATTGTTTTTCAGTACTTCCCTTCCAGGGGTTAGTGACGAGAGGTATCGATACAGCGCACTGCCCATGGTAGCGAGGCTAAACACAAATAGCTGTTGAAACAAATAAATAAATAACAGGCAGAACAACACGAAGAGCTGTTTGAAGGAGATGTTTGACTTTTCATACATATTTTACTAAATGTTCTCATGCTTGGCACATACATTAAATTATTGGACGTTTTCATGTTAACATGGTTAAGTGGTTTAAGTGGTATTTAAATGAGTGCATCAGGTACATGTAATACTTGTATACATTCATTCCGATAGACAGCCAGTCATCCAATGAAACAATAACTTGCAAATTCATCTAATACCTAACAACAGTCCATCTTCCAGCTGGAATGACGCTGGCTAAAGGTCACACTCTCCGTGTCTGATGTCAAACTCTTTCACGATGCATATTTACAGATTCAAAATTCGCCCCCCAAAAATTTCAGAAGATGAAAATTGTTATTGTGTACCCTGCAGAAGGAATTGAGCACTGTAATGTGCAAAATTGTGTCTCAAGAAAACCGAGTTCCAAAGTTTAACTGTTTCTAGTCATCTAAGGAAACTTAGTTGTATTCATTGTAGGAATGGAAAATACATTGCTTGAGAGCAACTCTTGCAACATTACATACACACTATTGTTTCAAATGAGCCATTCTAATTCTCACAACCTTCTGCTGGGATGGGTGTTAGTCTACCACGGCTCAGTTTCACAAAACATTAAGATTCATCACAAGATGGGTTGCCAATATCACCATAGTGATTTGTCATGTGACATCACACTTTGCTTAGCAACTAAGACTGTAACACATCTTAAGATCAACTGAGCCCTGGCACCTAGCGGTTTTGATAATTGTTGAGGACATGGTAAGCATCATGCAAGTGTTAAGTTTGAATACCTCAATTAAAACTAAATTAATTGTCTCATTGTGAGCACCTTGTGATGAAGTTCTTATCTGAGGGTCATTTACAGCATCTTTCAGCAATTGTGACCCCAGTCAACAGCAATCTGCTGTTCTCAGGGGGTAATTGTTCACATTGTCATGGGTTTTGAATCCAAGCAAATAGAAATATGTGTCACTGCAAAGACAACAATGAGAACTTAGAGAAACCAATAACAGAGCTCCCGACATTTGCATCTTCCAATCAGGGAGATTTTGTACAAGAATCAGGGAGATATTTAGAATTCCATTCATTATAACACAGGGAAAAAAGTTTCCACAGTCAGGGAGATTTTAAAATTTGTTCATCAGAACATGGAAAGTGTGGTTTATTTTCAGGGGATTTTCTGCAGAATCAGGGAGAGTTAGCAGCTATGCAATCAACTCGCTGAAAAGGTCATCCCTTAATGAATAATCACACAACAACCATCGGGGTGAATTACATACCAAATCACCACAGGCTGTCCAACCAACCATCAACCAACTAACCAATCCACTCATCAGGTTCACTATCATATTTCTCCCAAATATGGTTGTGATTTCACAGAGACAAAATTCCAAAAGTTGGCCGGCAGGTCTGGTCTGGGGCTAACCCTGAGCAAGAGGCTTAAGCCCCTGGAGCCCCCTACATGAACCTTCTGGATGTAACATTTCAGCGGATTTAAAGACCACATACATCACCACAAATGCTTGGTCTGGGTCTTCCCTTGGGCTGGAGGATGAAACCCCTGTTCCACTTGGATGTTGCATTTCACAGTATATAATAATAATAATAACAACATTTATATAGCACTCAATACAGGCGTTTCTAAGCGCTGATATATATATTTTTTCCTGCCAGGTATGTGGAGCTACGTTTTTGAAGTATGAGGCCTAATCATTTATAGCACCATGTAATGGTTTACAAGGTGCTGTGGCGCAATATGCTGCCGACCAAACCAGGAACACTGGGGCGATCCCCTTCTCTTTACAATAAGTGTACTGGGTTCTTTTACGTGAATTAAACAACACACGGGACCAGCGGCTTTACGTCCCATACGAAGGACGAAGCAATAATGGTTAAGTGTCTTGCTGAAGGACACAAGTGTCACAACCAGGACTCGAACCCACACTCTGCTGATCAGAAACACCAGAGCTTGAGTCCGGTGTTCTTATCCGCTCGGCCACGACACGCCATATTATAGACTCTTCCTTAAACAGTGCTGCTAAAATCCAACCGGCCATCATCCCAACATTTCAGAATTTTTTTTCAAGAAACACCTTTGGTCTTTGAAAAGACTCTGAGTGAAAACAGAAAACACAATTTGGACATCAAACTAAACAGATTTTCCAATACAAGAATCAACCACACCAGAGATTCAATTTGCCAAAATGTTGATAATAATAGTGAGCCCTCTCTTGACCAAAATCAAGAAGTCCTCAAAATAAGAGTTAAAATGTCAATCTTTTCAAAGACTGCAACAACCTTTCCTCAAACAAATGAAAAGTAAACACCTATTAGTGCCATTAGTAGATCACATATTATTTGGTTGCTACACAACAATACTGTTACTTAATACACCATCTTTACAATAGTTCACAATTTTGCAAATATGACTCAGAAAATGGTCAATCATTTGGTTTGGAAGAATATCCCCCCACCCACCAAAAAAACAAACAAACAAAAACAAAAACACAACAACCCCACAAACACACAAAAAAAACAACCCACAAAACCTTGTAGTATAAAACAATCTGTGATATTTTCATTGCAAAGATTCTCCTGTTTTCAAGAAAAGGTGTAAAGCATATAATAATGAATACATGTTTTTGTACACATTATGAGCTTATTTCTGTAAGATGAAAATCAAGACAAATGGGACTAGATTCAAAGCTGAGAACATTTCAAGTAGAAATAGCTTTCTGGGGTACTTAGAACTAGCACCAGACTTAACATGTAAAATTTGCAATTTTTCAGATAATAATAAAAACTCCATCTTTAATAGATGATACATGTACATTAATTTGCATCAGGAAAAGGAATATTATTGGCTTTTTCCAGTAACACTGATGTATGTAAAGCACTGACTTTAATCAGTACTTTTCCAAGTCCTGTGAACAAATTCCAGCACAGGAACATTACTCGGGTGGGATTTGAATCCACGACCTTTGCCATTCTAGAGCAGATGTCCTACTGACTAACGGTCTTTACCAAAATATTTAGGATTGGAACTGCCTCTAGCTACAGGGCAATCTCGGTAGTATCAACATTCTAGTATGAATGTACTGGTATTGAAAAAAAAGAAAGAGAAAGAAATGACACACACACACACACACACGCAATGAGTCCATAGTAAAGGCTGTAACAGAAACTCTCTAATAAAGGTTAAGGCATAATATTATTTGGTTTTAGCTGACTGAAATAAGAGAGAGCTCCAAAGAGAGCCCTCTATTGGCTGAATGGTGCCAATGTTTTGGAAAACCCACGTAGATTCGGATGACGTAGTAGCCAACACAAAAGGCCTAGAACGTGTCAAGTGGATTTATGCATGATGAATGGCTCACGCTGAATGTTAAGTCACTGTCGTCATATTCAGTAGGATTTCCATGTGTATTGATTACACACAGAGTCGTCTTTGGTGGGAGTCACAATGCATGAGCCAAGACGTAATCAGCGTTAGGGCCCCCGTGTTTACATGTACACAAGATATGCCAGAGCGATGACGTTATCTGCAAGGGACTCCCTCTCATGCAAATAAGAATAACATATATACTAGGATTATGTAGTTAACACATGTTGGTAAATATGTGTGGCCAGTGAAAGAACAATAAAGCGAAACCTGATGAAGCACTTTCTCTATGCTGAAAAGTCTTGTTATGATGACAGAACCAATCAATACAAACTCCGAGTAGAGAACCTTTCATGATGTAAGCGGTGAACTTTGATGACATCGACGACAAAAAAGAATCAAAGTTTAGATGTCATTTTAACAAGAAATATCCATTCAATTAAAAACACTCCCAGGAAAGCCTGGAGAAGGGTTGTATCTGTAAAGCAACAAAAACCCCAAAACACACAACCAAACCCCCAAAACAACCAAACACAAATATAAACACGATGATTTTCACAAAGGTCATTTCTTGCACACCCTGATAGTTTCCACGTATTGAAACAACGAACTTCCTTTCATTTTAACTACTCTATAAGGCAATGGTGATGTAAATAATTACTTTCAGAGTATCATCTTGTGCAATAAAGTGTGTCCTTCATTCATCAAACTCCATGTGAAGTTTAATCACCATAAATTAGTGACACTACATATAATGTGTGGAATGTGTAAACAAATACACCTACCAAAAGCAAACAAGTCCTTGCCCAAACCCCCTCAACCCCCTCATAATTGAAGGGATATCAATTAACAAAACTGACCTATAGAGGGCTCTATCAGCCTTCAGCACCCTCGCATCTCTCCTTACAAACATTGTCCCAATTGCTGCAGCAAACTTCACATGGTCGTTTCCCAATACACAAAGTCAACACATTCAAGAAACTAAACCAACCTACAATGTGACAAATAAACTCTGATATTTATCAAAGGGATTTTTCCACTTAATTTACAATTTTATTTTATCACATTCTTTCAACCAGATAGTTTTTGCTTGTGTTGCCGTTTTGGGGTTAAGGGAGGGGGGATTTGATGTTTACACAGGGCTATATAAAGCCAGGGCTATATTGATTCAATTTGTGGAAACCAAGAGTTCATTTTGCACTGTGTAGGCTTTTTTTGTCCAGTGACTGGAGTCAACCATATGGTCCCCACCCACAAGGGGGTGTGTGACGGGGGTGGATGATTGTACATGTATTGCATCAGTACCAGCCAATATAGTGTCCCAAATTCTTCCAACGTGGATTTAATTTCAGTATCAAGCGTGGTATTGAAACTCTAAAATGGAGGACAATTTGATGAAGTACAAGGGCTGAACTACTATGGTGTAAGCTTTTATAGTCCTTTCGAAAAAGACTCTGCTAGGGTCAAAACATCACGCCATTAATAATTTGTTTGCTTTTATGTTCCTTTTCAGGCCATTTAATAACAATTCTACTGATGTTCTAAGGAACACAAATCAGGAAATCAGATTTTAAAAAATTCAAAAATTTCATGCTTGAGTATTAAGCCCCAATGTCAGAGCGGAAGGTGGGTTACGGTTGGTTTGGAACACCCCCAGACAATGAAAGTGAGTAAACATGGCATGATAAGTAGAACTTAATGGACATCCTCAGAATAGTACTAAAGATTTGGAAAAGAGCCAATATATTGTTCCAACATTACATTATGGATGGTATAGGCCTACTTAGGGCAAAATTCATCCACCTGCCGAAGAGCAACTTGCTAAGTACGACAAAACTTTTGCTTAGCACTCAAAAGGTTACCAATCAAAATACAATTTAATTTGTCTTTTTTTGGGACTGGTTTTCCCGCTTAATTTCTGAGGCAGAAATTTGTAGAGAAATACTTGCTGGCAAAGCAGCCCTTGACTGGGCACCGATTGTCTCAAGAACATAGTTCAAATGCAAATTAGTTTTCCCCAGTGAGTAAACGAGTAGGCTTCCAGACAAATATTTTCCCTCAACTAATATCCTTAACAAAACATAACCATAACACATCAATAAAAAAATGACAATAATAATAATAACAATTATACAAAAAAGGGAGAAAAACAAAGAAAAGGATAATAACAGAAAAAAATAAGGGGGGCATACAAGTGGTGTTGACAACCTTGATAGGGTGAATCACCACTGATATACTTGCATACTGAATGTTTGTCATTGCACACGTTGGACAATTAACAAAAATCATTGTTAAAAAATATTGACGACTACATTGATAAACATCTGTGTCTGCTCATAAGGTACCAGCACTTCCGTTTCCGGTTTCGATTAATAACAAATGAGTATTTACAACGTGACAAAATAATAATGGGTGGAATAAACAATTAAAAAAAAAGAAGTTTTAGCCCATTGTGAAAGATTGTGTGTGCTGTTATGTGTTTATTAGAACGCAATGAAAAAAAATTGCTTACAAATGTTATCTTGCAAAACTTGACACAGACATTAGAAAGTAAACTAATACAGCTGAAAAATTATTCGTGTATTCATTTAAAAGGTTTATATAAATTCTCTATGCTTCAAAAAAATCAATTTGATAACTTATGCGTGTCAAAGTACGGCTACAACATTGTTATTCTATTTATATTCAAAGGTTAACATTGTTGTTTACTTCAAATGTTGAGAATGTAAACAACAACAACTGTTTTGCTTACCATGACATTTAGCCAGATTATTTGTTATTGTCAATTTGGACATGTTGCACATGTAAAACAACCATGGAGCACTTTAAAGCAAACAGTGTAGAATTTCTAGAAGTTCTAGAATTGATGATTAATCCATGTCAGGCAATACATGGAGACGCTGCAATGAATTGGTTAATTATGCTCCAACCATCGTATAATGCTCATAAACATACACGGCCTACAACCAGTGATACACACACACCGGATAGTGGACAACCAGCTCTATACCTCTTATGTAAATTTATACAGTCCCACTACTGTGATGTCATCCACCAAGCCGTGACATCACACCACGTCAAACGAATACTAACGTTCCGTCGCTCAGAAACAATTATGATATGGGTGCTGTGTGTTTTTATATTTCCAGTCTGACTGTGCTGAACACAGTGGTTGTAAAAAGACACAGGTTAGCTGAGGTCATGGTGGAAGGGTTGAGCATAATCATTGAGGGAAAGAAGCTGCACGTTTTGGAGGGAAAGACAGCTAGAAATTGGAGATTTTGTTGTGGGAAAATCTGAAGAAGAATACTGAAGATTGGGGGGAGGGGGCATGCCACAAATGCCAGGGATTTTGTGGATCACACAAAGCACTTGTTGTTCATCTGTTAATTTACTTGTGCATTATCAAATTTCCAGTGGATTTTCAGCAGCGACAACAAATATTATTGGACAAAAGGGCAACCTCCGTGACAGGTCTTACTAGGGGGAAGGCACGATGCGTACGCAAAGGTGGGCACAAGACAGATTAGTTGCTGCTACAAAAACAAAATATTTTGTCATCATGAAGTGTCATTATCATAACTAGAAAACAATGTTGGTAATCTTGAAATTAAGTGACTTTCTATTGACTGCAGTACAAAGTGGAGTGTTCCAGGAATCAGCAGATTTTGTTTTGACAACAATTGACAAAAACAACCAAAAAGCATAGGAATTCCACTGAATGCAGGATTATCAATAATAAGGCAATTACCACAATGCAAGTTTTGGTTAAAGATCTGGCGTAAATTTTGTAGTGTAACCAAACCAAGAATGTTTAGCAAGGGGAAAAACAGATGAGCCACGGGCAAAAGCTGGCGATCTCTAGGAGGGTATTATTCCTTTGTATAAACAACAAATTTCTCTCAAACCTTCCTGTTGTTGCCCTCCCACACATTACAGGGAAGGTCCAAATAATGACATGAGGCTGCCTCTTCATCTCTGCAGTGAGGGGTGAGGGGTAGGGGGTAAGGGCGTAAAGGGGGGAGAGGGGTGCAAGGCGAGGGTTAGAAGGGAGGTGAGGGGTGAAAGGTGATTGGCAAGGGGCATGGGGTTAGAGGGGTTAGAGTGGTTAAGGCGTAAAGGGGGGCGAGGGGTGCAAGGTGAAGGTTAGAAGGGAGGTGAGGGGTGAAAGGTGATTGGCAAGGGGCATGGGGTTAGAGGGGTTAGAGTGGTTAAGGGCGTTAAGGGGGGCGAGGGGTGCAAGGTGAGGGTTAGAAGGGAGGTGAGGGATGAAAGGTGATTGGCAAGGGGCATGGGTTAGAGGGGTTAGAGTGGTTAAGGCGTAAAAGGGGCGAGGGGTGAAAGGTGAAGGTTAGAAGGGAGGTGAGGGGTGAAAGGTGATTGGCAAGGGGCATGGGGTTAGAGGGGTTAGAGTGGTTAAGGGCGTTAAGGGGGGCGAGGGGTGCAAGGTGAGGGTTAGAAGGGAGGTGAGGGGTGAAAGGTGATTGGCAAGGGGCATGGGGTTAGAGGTGTTAGAGTGGTTAGAGGGGTAAGGAAGTAAGGGGGCAAAGGGTGCAAGGTGAGGGTTAGAAGGGAGGTGAGGGGTGAGAGGTGATTGGCAAGGGGCATGTGGTTAGAGGGGTTAGAGTGGGTAAGTATGGGTGTGTCACAGGGTCCAATATCAGAACTTCTCTAGCACACATTTGCTACAAAAATTTCCCGTTGCAAACAAAGTTTCCAGACACATGGAACACAATGTGTATTGTTTGTGACTGGATCCCCTTCAGTGTGTATTTAGAAGAAGACAACAAGTGTTTGATTTGTATAAACCGCTTTAATTTACAATCATACAATCCTCACCATGAAATCGCACTACAAAGACAGTTTATGATTAGCAATTTAAAGTAGTCCCATTAAGAAGGGGCCGTTTTGGTGGACCTTCCTGAAACAGTAGAATATTTTCAAAAATTATTCACAACATGACACAATATATCACAGCGTCTTATCACTATCAGTTTGTCCGGATATCCGATCACAACCAAGTCTCGTAAAATTAATATAGATGGTGGTACTGGAATTAATCTAGCGAATATACTTTTAATTGCTAAGTCACCCTCCATCCCCAAGGCAAACACCCCTTTCGGACACCAATGGTCTAACCCATACCCTCATGATACATGTACATTTCTCTACTATTTCCTCGTGCAAATTCGTAGCGTGAATTATTCTACTACAGCATCATGGTGGTTGGAGGGGGGGGGGGGTGTCCTGACGGCCACAGGGCCGAGGTGTTGAATTGAAACACAGCAAGAAGACCGTACAGCCACACGACTAAATATAATCAAATGAATACAAGCGAATGACGTAGGTACTATGTCAATTGTCCTGATAGGGGGTCAAACAAGGTGACTAGCGGAGGGGGGCGGGGGCGGGGGGGGGGGGGGAACCCAGATGACGTGTTCAAAGGATGGTACAGAATTGATTACTCATGAAAAAAAAGGATGTGTAATTTAAGTGTGAAAACCACTGAAGCGTGGATAAAACTTACACAACGTTGAATAGGTATGAATGAAAAAGATAGGACATTTGTATGTAACATTAATGTAGATTTTTTTATTAACTACATGTATCATAACAACTTCCAGTAGTATTTTCACAGTTTGTTTCAAGAGAATAGAAAGGTTGATTTGATGTACTCCTCCAAGTCCAATGGTGTATAATTACCCGTGGAATTCTCTCCCTGAAAATCAGAGGATTAGAAATAATGCAATCCCGTTGACATAGTAACAACTTTGTATCATCCCTTTTTAAGGTCATTTCTAAAAACTGGAGGAGTGCAACGAATGCATTCTTGCTAGCATAATGATACACACTGTACCACCCCTCTAAAAAGAATCTCCAACACAAACTAGAAGATCGCAATTAATGTACTCTTCAACCACAACATAATTCACTGCCCCTTTAATGGTTAAAACAAGAGACCATCTGATGACAATGGAGCCCCTTTAACCTTCGGACAATCCAGCTGCTAAAGTTTTTATATTTTTATGAATGAAACCTTGCCAGGTAATTGCCTCATTGTTTCCCATGAATGGGAAAGCCCACACTCTTTATGAATGAAGCTGGTAGCCATTACACGTGTTGTACCCCACTGTTATTAATAAATATGTTATTGATGTAGAGCGGATGTAGTGGGATGAACGGTTTAAAGTCCAACTTGTCTGGTATTTTGATTAGTAGAGATAACATCACTGCTTCACAAACGATTGTCATTGAACGTACATCTGGCATCAACTTGTCGTAGGCAAAGTTATGTATTTTGTGAACAGAAGTCTGAATTTTGTACAGAGAAACTGCCAACCACTGACATGCGCAGAAATCAAGGCTTAGTCAACCCTTTTCTGCACCACTTACTTTAGGGGATAAATTGATCACGTGGACATATTAATTGATTACTCGATATTTGCAAATTACGAAACCCCCCCCCCCTTCAAAAAACAAAAAACAATTGTCACAATAGCGCCCACCCCCCAAGAGTCCTCCTTCCCGTCCTGAAAACTGTGTGGCCGTGGGATCTTTGTTTTTTGTTTTACTTTTTTTTTCTGCAGGGATTTAAACCAGTCGCTAGCGACCGGTCGGCGCATGAAAGAGTTCAAGAAATCTGATAATACAAAATCACGACTTGAGATTTTTTTCCATACGCCTCAGCAGTTTGTGTCTCCTGACCTTTGACCTTGTACATATGTGACGTCATGAGTTTAACCATTAGGTCTCTAATAAATTACTATTTAAATTAAATCATTTTATTTCAATTAGTATTACTTGTACTTTTCAAAATTTGCTCTCAGATATTTGTGCAATACTCTGACTTTATTGGCATGAAGACAATAAATGCACTATCATTACAAATGAAATGGCACATACACCCTCTTGATACGTCAACCATTTGTAACAATCATCGTTCAGAGTGAACTAAATTTCCAGCATGATTGAATTTTCAGTCAACTCATGGTCCCCATATAAAATGACCATCATGTTTTCTCAACACACGCACGCATGCATGTCTAAAGATTGCTAGAGTTTTCATTACAAAGTGTATTCTTAAAACATATTTATTAATTTTCTGGAGGTTATAATTGGTAAAACAAAACAAGCATGACAGGTTGGAACAGCTAACAAATGCTTGCACATCAGCACATGTTCCATACCTCTTGGATGTTACAAACGCTAAATAATTATTATCACTTTTGATTAACATCTAAAATGGGTACACCAGCACACAGTTTAAAAATATAAGGTCAATTTCCTATGTGCTCAAAAACTTGCTAACCAAAACAGAAAGTTAAGGAGGCATTAGCCAAACGCTCATTGGGTGAATAATGTTTCGACCAGTTTCCTGCAATGTTTTATTTTTGCTAAGAGGATTAAGTTGTTAAGCATTATCTTCTGCTTAGCACCTGTTCAAAGTGAACAAGAGTATTAATGAATACTGATCTCATTATACTGAGAAAGAAGACCAGAAGGGTTTGCCCTTCAGCCTCGGTTCGACCACATCGATTGCAATGGCAGAAACCAAGATGATTCCACAATGACAAAAGTCAATAGACAATATTGAATAACTCCTTTGTTGCTATGAAAGTCGCCATCTTGTAGGGCAAACCGTATGCGCGTCTAAACGCGTACATCAATGAAGCTCGCAGCGCTCCCGGTTTGATTTCTACGGCACACGTACACGCACACGCTCACAGACGCCATGTTGTAGGGCAGGTTTTTGAATGATGACGTCATATTCAATACGGTCTATTAAGCAGTTACTGAATCATTCATACCATTTAGTACTCATTAACAGGACATTCTGAAAATACATTATTGATGTCACATGTTCTGATTGCAGAAGGGGGAACCCCCCTCCTGTAATACAACAAGGAAGATTCACCATGCACTAACATTTCCTTCTTGTTAGTATATAAATACATATAGGGGTTCTGTGGTTAGTTTCAATTTGTGTAAGGAAGATCCTCTTACAACTGAACATTTGGGAACTAATTCCAAATTCTCAACAAACACAGGTGGATCCAATTGGCAGGAAGTGGTCATTCTTGTACACGTCCTTCACCAGCAAAATTTTGCAGCCTGGTTTTGGACATTCCCTTCCTCGCAGCCTAACGATTCATTCAACATTTTCCTCTACAGTGATATCATGTCAGACTGAACAATTGCTCAGGGTATTTGGGTCACAAAAATGTATTTATCAGATGTAATTCAAGTAGGATTCGAATACAATATTCAGGCTTATTACAAATTATATGTATTTCCTTAAATGTGCTCACTTGAGCCGTGGTTACTAATGTGTTTCAACACTACTCTATAAACACAACAGAAGTGACTAGTTTAGAATAAAAAGGGAATTTTCTAGGACACTACAGGTGTTTGTTTCCTGGGTTGTATATTACCCCCAAGACAAGTCATGGTTTTAATGGCAATGAGATATGAGATGTTTTACTTCAAGATGAGACATTTCAACAGGACATCAGTATTTGTGTTTCTCCGCTCTCATTGTTTCAAAATAAGGATGTGGAGATAAATCTGGTTTTACATTTGCAATGTCACAATCATGTGAGACAACTTCAAAACCATCCCCTTGATTGCTATGTATACTTCCTCCTGACTATGTAACAATGTATTAATAGGCACTGGAGTCATGAGCTCATCATCATCAGGAATTAAAACAAAATCTACACTTCAAAAGAAAACAGGGAGGGGGGAAGGAGGAGGGGGTTGATTGTACAGTATTATAAGGTTGGGTGTATTAAGCAGTAGTACTGTACAGAGTGGCTTTGCAGTGCCCGCCAAGCTGTGATGAAGTAAGCCAGCCAGTAGCAAACAAGTGAGTGGGTGGATGACAGCTGAAAGCAGTACATACATTGAACCAGGTAGAGTCCACCTATATAACAGTAGTCGGGGATACAGATAGGTAGATGGGAAGAGCCCACAGCCGAGCGACTACATCGCACATGTTACGTCCTTTTTTTTCCTTCTCCGGATTTTTTCGGCAATTGGTGATGTTGCAAATTCGCCACCCCCATATGATTTGTTTTGGCTTTTTTTTTTTTTTTTTTTTTTTTTTGCTTCTCTTGATAAAACTGATTAATAAATTATTGTGGCTCGGTCGGTGCTTGCAGTCACTTGGTCATCCACCAGCCACCTTCCTATCAGTATAGTCAGTCACTCCACTACGCCCACACAGTTTTGGCTTCTTCTTTTTTTTCCCGACGATATTGCTGAAACTCATGCCGTGGTCTCATCATTTGGCATGAGGAGAGCTCGTCAGGAAAGTTCACATCACGCAGTCCACAAGAAGTCTGATTCCTTCGCAATCAGCAACCATCTTTTTTTTCTTTCTTTGACATCGGGGTTTTGCGGGACGACACAACGACTGGATGGATCATACACCTTTGGTGACTGCCACGACGCTACATAAACTACAACATGGTGGATCAAGCAGTACATTGGACACCATTCCTGCACACAAGGTACGCTTCAAACTTATACCCCTATCTATCTATCCATACCATAAGCATAAGGGTTAATGGTTTATCGTTCATTTTGTAGACCCCCAACCTTATCCAGCAAAATAGGATCGCTTGAAATGTATAGCAACCATACAAGGGTGAACTTAGAAATTGTACACTACAAGCGAACATCAGCTCCACTGTACCATATGCAGGTTTAACACAGAGTTATTCTTTAATATGAATGAGTCGATTCAACACATACGTATGTGCTTCCTATACTGCAACACAACGGTACACTCATGTATAGTTTCTTGTACCGTCATGCTCAAGCACAGTAGGCATAAAAGCCAGCTGTCTATAAAAATGCATACGTATCAGTGCTGGTGATTAAATGGTACAGCCAAAACCTTTAATTCAGTCCCAAATATTTCTCAAATTGTCATAAAAGTGAGTTCCAGCTGTGCAGTGTAATCTCATACTGCTGACGTGTCCGAGTTTTGTAAATAAATTTAGAGGCAAGAATAAAAGCAAAACAAGTGTATTATTGTATGTCGGTGTGCGGTGTAAGCACATTGTTTGTACACCACCGTGAAATAACACTGTTGTCTAATTTGAAACAAAAAGTACTTTGAAATTCAGAAATTTTTCTTAATATAGGTCATGGGATAAATGATGGATGCAAAATATAAATATCTGCTACCACGGAAATGTTCATTAAAGCATCATTCTACCAGGATAAAAAACCAGCATGCATAATGCAGGATGGTTTATTTTGTTATTTTCTATTGGGAGAACATGTACAACATGTGAAAATTGGTATAAAATAATGATAATAACAATACTGGAGTCTTATGTAGCACATCTATCTATTAATTAGTAGGGTACTCAAGGGACTTGAACAAAGAAAAAACATGTTCAATTCAGGTTTTTGAAATTGTTGAATTATGAGACCGATTTATGTAGCACCTTATAAGGGTTGAGAAGGTGCTGCTGCGCACTCGGCAGCCACTGCCAGAAACACTGGTTAAGTGTCTTGCTTAGGGACACAAGTGTCAAGACCGGGACTCGAACCCACACTCTGCTGATCAGAAATACCACTGAGCTTGAGTCCGGTGCGCTTGACTGCTCAGCCACGACATGATTTATGCGTAAGCATCGTTCCAAATGAAAGAACAGTTGATGTCATGTGATTTGTATCCAACTGATCACATGACATAGACGTTCCCGAGATGGACTAACATTAGCTCTACATACAAGTCAGAATTGCAGACAACATGGTGTAGCTTGAGGAGGTGCAGCTTTATTTTGATTAGCAAGACATCCTAACCAATCAAATGCCAAGGATTTGGTGGATTTAAACAACGAACAATAATATTAATAGTACAAATAAATATACCCGTATTGAAAAACAGTCACTGTCCAAACAACAATTACTATTCAAATTACAAATATTAATGTATAAAATGGTTTTAAGCATAGACATATTTCATACATCTGTTTAGTAAAAATGTTGGCTAAGCAAAATTTGTGTTGCTAAGTAAAAACTAGCAGGAAACCACTCACAAACAGTATATATATAACAATGTGATATGGTTGGTAACCCCTTCTACCACAGCAAAAGCATACAAAGCTTATGAGCTGGCTGTGCATCAATTTGGAGAAAGGATTTATTTATAGAGCTATTAACAAGCTAATTAATAAAGCAAACATCATATTAAAAAAATGACATGACTTAACAGGTAGTGGTTATGTAGTAGCAAGCATCGCACTGAAATTTTCTTCCAGATTACCAAAGTACATCTCTCAAAGAAAAGTAGCATTTCTTTGTATATGACTTGCAAAACTCTCATCAAAAACCAGCAGATTCAGATAAACAGTGTTGTTTAGATCTCTTCCTTGCCTCAACCACCTTAAATTGCAACCAGTGTTACTGATTTTCATTGTAAATACAGCACATTCCTTTTTGCTCTCTGGTTTGGCTGTGTTGTTTTGGATGGGGGAAAACAAGATGGCTGCTCTATGAGCAAAGTCTAGCTATTCAATTCATTCTGGTCATTAAGCACAGTTGGTCATGTCTAGCTGGTACGCTATGTATAATCCAGGCCAGATTTATTTATGCCCTTCCCCAACACACAAAAAAGAGGCCTATATCTCAGTAGTAAGACTTTCAACCAAGGTGCCCCTTATTGATTGGGCGCTTGGGACAAGTATTCCCCACTGTCCATTCAAACCAGGGGCAGCCTCCCTAGCTACTCAAAATGGCCACCATTATTCATCTTGAGTAATATCATCACCTCACTCAGTGGTCTGATATTCAAAGGATACCCTTTAAACAAAATTAAGAATGAGGTTCTTCATTGGTGCATCAAGAAGTCAACAAATTGGATGAAGTATGACTACATCTGTGTGCTGTGGTAAAGCATCCTTCATTATTTGGTTTTGTTCAGAACATGCTTTGTATTAAAACAATTGTTTCAAAAACCACATTCACAATTTGCGGAAAAATGGTTCGGAAATATTGAACAATATTGCCTCTCGAAATGTTCATTCTAGTTTTGTAATTCCAATTGCTCACTTCGTTCTCTCTATGAATTTAACTTGTTATTTTTTGAGTTTTTTTGGGTCAAACGCTCCTATGTCATAACAGAGATTGGTTCGAATCCAAGCCTGGCTAGTTGTGATGCTTGTGTCCTTGAACAAGATACATCAATTACCATAATTGTTAAGTTCCTTGTATGGGGGGGGGGCATTCAGCAGTAGATCCTGTGCACTAGGGTATAGTTGAACATGGACTAGTAAACATGATGGCAGAGTAGGCATGTATCCAGTATTTCTGCTTCATTACCAGCAAGCACCCTTGTTTACATGTTTCCTCAGCCTTCTCAGCTACATTGATTAAGTCTGCAGTTGAGGCAACCATGATACCATTACAATAAATAATAATAAATACAAATTGGACTCAGTGTTCTCAGAAAAGCAGACTATTCCTGCATGGAAGAATAAGCAGCATCAATATTTATGGAAATGAAAACTATTACAGCTTCTTCTTCTTCTTCTTCTGATGATGATCATGTCCACACGCGCTAGATGTTGTGTTTCAGCCAGAGCTGAATACAGTCTTTGGCATTTTCGTTGAATTCAGCAAGGTCTTCAGCATCACGATTATGTTATAACTGAAGTCAACGGTTGGTTCAATGAGTCTGCAAGACAGATCTTTACCATGCTGCAGCCATCTTGCTTATCTCAAATTCAAATCAAGGTACCAAACACAGAGGCTTGAAGGGAAAACAAAAAGTCTGGTTCCCTTTTTATTGTAATGACAATCATTATTGTATTGCATGTACTTGCGACAAAGATGGTGGCAGTATGAATAAGGTTTATTAACATGGGCTACACGATCTCAATTCTGAAGTACGTCACACAACACACAGATTATTAAAATGTTTGGGTAATTAGGGCAAAAACTTGAAATATAATTCTGCACTTCATAAGCTGCAGACAGCATGTTGCAGTTATAAATGCAAGAGGTACACGCATATTAAAACAAAACTGTTGTGAGGCATGACGTCAAACTGTGCTTGGATGGTATACAAAAACAAAAACAAACAACAACAAAACAAAAACCTAACATGACGTATTACTTTAATGAACAGTTTAACAAAACAAAAACCTATGACATCACTTTCTTGTGAAAAACATGGGGACAAAATTGATGCACAGGTATAATTAATTTTTAATACAAGTGCTGTGTGTACCTGCTCAATACATCATCATTTTTTATATCCAAATATTGAAATACAAAAAAAATGGGGTACCTGCTGAATTCTCAGTCATATCCTTTTTTTTTTACATGAAGGTATTTCCACCTGGGTACTTAATCAAAGAGACACCCACAAGTTGCCCGTACCACACGCCCACCAGGACCAGTATGTAAATATCAAGTTGCACCCTGTGTATAAATAAAATGCCTGGGGTGTGGTCACTAAACAGCCCCCTCAATTTGCTGCCTCTGTGGGTTCAACTTTTGTGCCCTTGACTTTGCCTTATCAGTCCTACAAATAAAAAAAATCCTTCCCCTTCCAAATGAAAAAAAAGGTTTTGAAATGATGGTTGAGGAGGGTTTTTTTATGAGGCATGGCGTCAAACTGTGCTTGTTTTGAAAAGGATGGTATACTACATGTACAGCATCATGATTTGAGGTTCATGAAACGCGTCCTCTATTTCTTGGATTCAACTTTGACCTTGACTCTTTCAACCAATGATATAAATTTGTCTGGTAACCCCAGAGCCTCTTTAAAGATAGATGGATAGATAGATAATGGATTCAGAATTGGGCGAAGAAAGGATATGTTCTGGGGAAAAAACATACCATACACCCAAAACGCAACGTTTAAGTGAGTCAAGAGGAAATCTAACAGAAAATATTGCTAATCAAATTTATGTACTGAGCACCATATAGCAGGAAACCTCCCACAGTTAATGATATTTTGGCTGGTAACCTGGGTTCTGCTGAGCAAAACTTCTCTGTGCTAAGCTTACTTAATTATTGAGCAATGAAGGTTAGCTGGTAGTGCAGAGCAAACAGTTTTATTTTGTTGCTATTGTCTTCACATGTCAGAAACAAAAATGCCCAATGAGGAAATGCCTGGCAATTGTGCAAATAACATTAGGGAATACTTCCCTAGTGGATATTTCTGTATACAGCATTCACTGCCAGTGATAAATAACCACAATGATTTACATCCAGTCCTGCTTGATTTTAACTAGATCGTCCCCGCCAGATCTTTTTTCTCAAATCATATAGTCTCGTAATGGAATAGTCTCAACAAGTAAACTCAAATAATTTCCACAAGGAAATTCAAATAGTCTCCACAAGGAAACTCAAATAGTCTCCACAAGGAAACTCAAATAGTCTCAACAAGGAAACTCAAATAGTCTGAAACAAGGAAACTCAAATATTCTCCACAAGGAAACTCAAATAGTCTCCACAAGGAAACTCAAATAGTCTGCACAAGGAAACTCAAATAGTCTCCACAAGGAAACTCAAATAGTCTCCACAAGGAAACTCAAATAGTCTCTACAACAGTACAAGGAAACTCAAATAGTCTCCACAAGGAAACTCAAATAGTCTCCACAAGGAAACTCAAATAGTCTCTACAACAGTACAAGGAAACTCAAATAGTCTCCACAAGGAAACTCAAATAGTCTCCACAAGGAAACTCAAACAGTCTCCATGCATAGGGGAGCCTTTTGGTAAAACAAAAAGCATCTACATTTACGAGTATCACACCACACGAAGGGGTCCTGAAAACTGAATAAGAACGCATGCCCTTGGCAGCACTGCATTGAGGGGATTCCTTGATACTGATCATGTCGGATTATTTGCCTTTCCCTTTTTTATCCTCATATCTATTTCACACAAAAAGTGTAACCCTCTCCTTGCACAACTAAATATGGAACAAGAAGGGTTACTACGGCATATAGTGTGTAACAACAGGGACTTTGCCGGGCCTACTCTCATGAAGCTTCTTAGCACAAACTACTGCCCAGTTAGTTTATCTCATCGCCAACATTTCTAGGGAACTGGTTGCAAACAATATATGCAGCACCTAAATAGGCCTATAGTGCAAATGTAGTTGGACTGGTAAATGTGTGTAGTTAGGCAGCTTGGTCTGTTTTTGTCCCTTCTTTTTTGGGACATGTTCTTTTTTCCATTTTGGTCCCAAAGTATACACTCTGGACTATTATTAACAGGAATGAGAATTTGTGGTGTAGCCGATTGCTTGAGCAGACACTGTATGGTGAAACCGTGTAATGGTATACTTGTAACACTAGCTAGTAAATTATGAAAAAGACAGTTAACCTTTACAGCACTGACAACTGAACACTCAGTGTATATACAAACAGTATGACAATAACGCTGTACAATTAAAGAGTAATCGCTCAGTAGTTCTTCACTTTCACTATTTTTTTAATGAAGACAATCCTAATTCTTCACCTCAATACAGCTCTGATTTTTCAAAAGGAAAGGCACTGCCTAGAATCTGAGCCCCCCTCCTCCCCTCTTGTTATATAGATGATTCTTGTCAACGAGTGAACTTGGTGGTCTAACTGGTTAAGACATGTGGTACAGAATGTGGAGGCCATTGAATGGTTCCCAACAAAACTATTTAACTGTAATAAAAAATGTGCATTCAAACTGCTTCAAGGTAAATAGTACTTGCCCAAAACTAGGACAATCATTAAAAAAGCTAGTTATATGATGAGACACTACAATGTTGAATCATGACAACCTCTTTTTGAAATGCACTTCCCCAGGAAACGAACAGAAAAAGGAATAAAAAGCGGATGTTACAAATACTTCCCAGTGGTCCAAAAGAAACTCTTGAGATACGACTCTTCAGGCATGATCACTGATAGCTTCTAAGAAAAAGGGAAGCATTACAATGATATAAATATACACAGAGAAGCCTTTTCTTCTTGTTCCCTGTATCTTTGGAGTTTGCGGGAACTGACTTCGTCAAGCAAATTATGAGCTGGATGACGTTATTGCCGGAGAGCAGTGTGTTCAACAAGGGACTACCCCCCTTCCTTCCTAGATTCAATCATAGTAAAGAAACCACCTGTTTTTCTCTATTAGATCTCAAACAGTTTTGATACCTAGAGGAATACAAATGGACCTTGATTTAGAGTCGGTTATCTTGAAGCTACTATGATGGCCTCTCTTTCAGATAAACTCAACATAAGTTTGTCTACTTCCGGAAATGTTCAATAGACTGGGGTATGTGTTGCAACTCATACTGTCCTCGTTGCTATAGAAACCGATTCAATAGTTACCAATTCTCGCATTGTACCTGGGTAAAATGATTTTGATACTTTTCTTTCAACAAGCAGAGAAATTTGTTGACCTGAAATGTTAAAATAGTATCGTTTTGGAAGTAATTTTGAAAAGTCTGGCCATGGTGTACATGTCCTAGTAGTGTTGATCTTCTTGTGCACTCGTTGTCGTGAAAAGGAAACATACATGTGGCAATATTTCAGATACAACACCATGTACAAGGCAGGATATACTTTTGGTAATTGTCAAAGACTAGTATCCTCACTTGGTGTATACCAACATTTACACATAATAAAAAACCTGTGAAAATTGGGGCTCAATTGGTCATTGAAGTTGCAAGAAAATAATGATAGAAAGATCATTCTTGTTGCATAGAATTGTGCTTTCAAATGCCTGAGAAAGGCTTCAGTTGCCTGAAGCCTTTCTAAGATTAAAATATTTTAGTGGAAAAATTACCTATTTCTCAATAACTATATTACTTCAGAGGGAGTCGTTTCTCTCAATGTGTTATACTATCAGCAGCTCTCAGGTGCTCCTTACCAAGTAGGTTTTTATGGTAATATATTTCTTGAGTAACTACCAAAAGTATCCACTGCCTTCAAGAAGGAGAAATAATACAATAACCAGTCACTTGACTTGAAACTCTCCTCAATGAGTAAAGACTTGACTTGGGACTTGTAATCCAGAGCTTGAGATTTGACATGAGACTCACTCAAAGAAATATTGGCTGGGATGTCCAAATACCACGAGTATAATACTTAATGAGAAATTTGATTTTACGTTGTGCGTTATTGAGAGTCGCATACAAATTATTTGTCAAATACAACCGAACAACTTTGCACAGATTTGAAACCCTTACGAAGTGCATCAATGTGTGAGAGGTGTACACAGCATGGGAACCGGTGATTACATAATACCAAGTCAATCACATGATCTATCCGTACCAGTTTATAAAGCTCCTATCTCTATACAAATCATAAGGGACTTGAAGCTCTAAAAGATACACAGGTCTGCTTTAAAATATGAAGCAAAGAAGAAACTAACGAGGAGAGCAGAGGGAAAATAGTAGACAATTTTTTTTTCCAGCAGAGCAACAGTAAAAAGCCACCCACGCATTATTTGCAGGCAACGTTGTCTGAGGCGCAGGGCCATTCACACATGATGCACGTGTATGTGTATGTATATGAGCCGGTTGAGAATGCACACTGTGGGTAATCTGTCTCCATCCATATGGTCCGTTGCCGTGGCAACCCAGGATTGCGTCATCAACTCCTGTCACATGGGCACTCTCTCCGGTCGACGAAACGGGGACAAAATGTGACAAGTCAGTTTCGGGATCGGCAAACACATGGACATATATGGAATGAATTTATGTACAGTGAAAGTGTAAAGGGTCTGTGCCATGACATGTGACAGTGTAGCATCGATGCCATCAGAATAAATATTTCACTATTAAACACATAGTCTCTTACTGTTTTATGCATTTTATCAAACAAAGTAACTCCTTTCAAATGCTAGATTCCAGATCACAATTAATCCCTATGAGGACACAAATGGTATTAGCTCATAATTCGATATGAAGCGCCATGTTGTTTTTCCAAAGAAAGTGAAATGGCTTTTAGTTCAGCGTCTTAACAAGTACTATTTTCTTGATTCCAAAATTGGAATATTTTCAGAAAAGTTGAAATTACATTTCAAGATGCAGGGCTGGCCATGATTAACACAGTATTACACAACATACTACAAGAAACAATTGAAGAAATTTGTGCATCTGCAAAAATCTTCATACTATACATTGACATTGATAAATACATGGAGAAGGCAAGAGTAATCTCTAGCCATGGTACAAATTCAGGGAAAGGAATCGACTCTCTGTACTGTACTAACAACTTTAGACAACCCCCAATAATGAGTTTCAATTACCATAAGTTACATTAAATTGCAAATGAGACAACAGCAGATACTCCAGTATTAGCAGAATTATGTATCTGTTAACATACAAAAGACATAAAAAGAATTGACCCAAAAAATTTCTGATTTCTGTTGGTTTGGGGAGAACTAAATTTCCAAACTAAAACTTTTACATTGCATTTCAACAATTCTTGTTGCACCTTCACTATTATTGTTTTTACAAAATTAGTCAGTTTATCGACATGTATTTAAGGTAGGATTGAACAGACAAGTTTCAGCTTGTAATATGACCTACATGTAGCCCTGTGTACTTTCCTCTCAGATCTGTAAAAACCTTTGAACGGGCAAGATTACAACTGGGAATGCCACTGGCACTTAGCAATTCAACTCTCCTTATACACAGGTGTAAAACAGGTCAACTCTAGTCGTAAGCACGTGTACAAAAAAAAAAGCGTCCACGTGCAATGTGTTGAGCTTTGTTAAGATGGACAAATTGAAAAGGTGAAGCCAATGAAATGGAGAAGTATAAAATGATGAATTGGTTTAATTGACATTTTAAGGGTTGTCCATCACAATAATAAATAGATGACAATAACAATGGGTCATAGTCACTTCAATACCAAAGAAAAATGCCCAACCAAAAGGGAGTGTGCTAACTAACTCCTAGGGCCAGAATGTCCCACTCCCCTAACAGCTAGCTTAGGTTATCTTCCCAAAAGGTTAGCATGGCAACTAACACCTAAGATCAAAAGGGCCTCTCTCCTCACAGCAAGCTTGGGCTGTATTCCACAAAGGTACCATGGCAACTACCACCTAAGACCAAATGACCCCCTCCCCTCACAGAAAACTTTGGGCTGTCTACCCCAAAGGTACCATGGCAACTAACCCCTAGGACTGTGAGGGGCAATGGCCATTCTGGATCCTGATGGGTACCTTGCTGTGGGGGGATGGGACCATTTTGGTCCTTGGGGTTAGTTGCCATGGTACATTGGGGTCGTCTTCCCAAAAGGTACATGGCAACTTACCCCTAGGACCAAAAGGCCCCTCTCCCCTCACAACATCCTCCTTCCTCACCCGACATCCGACACACAGTAAGCAAGGTTGTCATCCTTGAACAGAACCTCGCCCCCCTTGCTACACACATGTATTCAAGCTTGGGTGGCAATGCTAATTGGAGCCTTGTCATTTAGGAATATATGGGAATTCAATGCCATATGTAGAGTTGAGACAAGAAATATTCAAACTCAGAGATATCATTATCAATATATGCAGGATATGCTTGCTGAATATGGAGAAAGGGAACACACAGAGTTTATGCACATATATCAAACTGATCTCTCAAGATCAACAAAACCACCGAGCACCATGTCAACCACCCTGGCAGATGGTTCCAGATTTTCCACTAAAAGGGAGGGATTTTTTGCCAAGCAAATACTGTCGCCCACACATAAAAACTTCAACTACACCCCCAAAAGGCAAAGCTCAGCCCTGTCTTAAGTCTAACCTTTATGAGCTGCCAAAAGTCCAAACAACCCCATCCTAACCTTCAGCCACCTATCCAAGTAAAAGATTACGCAGAAAATAGCCTCAGGATTCGTACAGTTTATGTAACACTCCAGTTGGTGCAGCCCGTGCCCTGCAACTGTTTCAGTCCCTCTCTTTCTTCTTGAGTCATTGAATACACCCAAAGTTTTTCTTGGAGTGGGTGGCTGGGTCACGTCGGTGGAAAGGCCAACTTTTTAAATCTTTCTCTGGCCCAGGTTATCCCTTGTTCGACTAACAATAGGTGCCCTAGAATCAGTAGAAAAACAATCCTCCATTCAGGGACAATTTCAGCTCAGCCAGGCCCCTATTTTTCTCAGGCATAATGTCAAGTAATGTCAGAGCTCTGCAGTGAATTCTGTGGCCGAAAAGGGTGTCGGAGGACGACTGTTGTGATCTTTGCCCCTTTTGTACCCATGAACGGTGACCATGTTAAGCTACGCTTACACCGTTCACCGCATTCTGCTAAGCACCATTGTCTGTACTCAACATGGCAATAATACAAAGCCACACGTGTAATCCTGTGAGGTTTCCAATGAAGACATGCCCTCCGACATTTTGCAACTAGAAAACATGACACAAGCACCACGCTGGATTGAAAAGGAGCCGATGTCGGCTGGGACGAGGTCTTCATTATGTCCCAGTGATGACACTAGTTAATACAGTGACAAGAACCTTTGAATAGAATGCGTCCAGGGCAGCCATAAAAGGAAACCTCCACGCCAATGATCTGGCTATAGTTTCTCTGATCCAGGATTTAGAATTGGAGATTGCCAAGAAGATGACGTTCTCCTTGTCAACTTCAACAGGACTGAATTAAACTATCCGCCAAGAAAAGTATGGGTTCTAATTACACAATCGTTGTGTTGCTTGACCATTGCCTGCCCCCCCCCATAAAAATGATGAATAAATGTTAATAAACAAAAAAGGAGAAGTTAAGAAATAATGATAATTTAGTATTTAAGTAAAACAATCAAAATACATCTACAACCCCCCCCCCACTAACCATATAGTGACAACAGTGAGTTTGAACACAGCTATTAAAGAAAGGGTCAGGTAACTGCATAGAGTAAATAAATATTGTGAAGCGCCAAGTTGTAGACTTAACATCACAACAAAAGATGATTATTGGGTGGATGCTTATTGGAGACATACATGTTCATGTGAATCTGTCAGTTCAGAAACCTAAATAACATGTAGGTGTTAAATGCTCAAAGTCTTTGGTCGCGCCACAACCTGAGGTATGGTGCACCACAGCCATAACTCTATGTTTGGAGAAAATCGCGGTTTGAAGTTGACATATTTTTCAAACAACTATTTCTGAGACTGCTTACTATTGAACTAAACTTTAATACAAATGATAGTTAACTTCTTGATTAGCACAGAACTGTCATTGTGTTTTCAATCTTGCAACTATTTTGATGGGTTATTAATTCTTAAGCATACATGTCACTTCACGTAAACCAAAAAAACCAAGACATGCGTGTCGGCCGAGCATACACACCAATGCATACCCAGCTTCATGAAAGACACTAACCTTCAATAGGTCAACAGATACATCGGTTTGTGCAGAAGTCGTACATCGCTACGTGTTTCAACGGATAAAGTGGCGTATTGAGATACATCACTTCGTGGAAACGCAAAAAGGCAAATCTCGTGATACGTCGGTCATGCTAATTAGTGTAATTACAAAACTATTACGTGTTAGGTCCTGAAACTTGCTGGAAATGTTAACATTAATGAATAAATCAATAAATTGTACAAAAACGATTTGCAAAATTTTATGATTTTTAAATCGTACGTTGCTTTGCGAGGTGAAAGGTTTACTTGAAAAGTATAAGGTCTGGTTTAATTTGTATACAGACAGACCTTTATCACGGTGCTGTGCTCTTTCTTAAATAATTATGCTCCAATTTTCACAAGGACACCTTTTGAGGGGGGCGGGGGAGGGGGGGGTTCACTTTTACCCTCCGACACAGCCCCATGTTTAGTTTCTGTGCTTGCTTCGCACATTATTCTGCCATATTTCCTGCCTGTTTACCGGGACCTTGTGTAGGCTCACCCAATGGGAAATTCATTAAGGTTCACGCTTGAACGCCAGCATGCCATTATGATCGTACCAATGGACCAGACACAATCACGTCATCCGTGGCTACAGCCTTTTTCTCCCTCCATAGGGGTCAACGCACTTTGGTTGCTATGACGTCAATTGCCATTAGTGAGATGGGCGAGCGACCCACTCTCTATTTGAGGTGCAGTGAGGGTGCATTATGCGAGAGGCTTCTTACACATGAGAATGGTCTTTATCAACGAGTGCTGCTTCTTAAGAGAGAGAATCATCCATGGCCAAAAGATTAATAAATTTCCCATTAAATTCCGCTTCTTAAAGGTGTGTGTGTGGGGGGGAGTAGTCAAGCTGTTAACAGTACAAATATAAGCACGTCAGGATAGCAAAACACAAATATTGTTATGCTTTTTAGAAAATGTCTGAGGGCATGTGGTTCTATAGCTATCTTCCATTCAAGTAAGACTTTCTGATGACAAACAGAGAGCCCAGTTTCATCAAGCTGATGAATACAACTGGCTTAGTATTTAGATACTTAAGAAACTGGTTATCGTAGAAACGGGTTACCTGTCCAAATTCTATGGGCATGTACTTCAAATTGTTGTCACTGGTGTCCCACAATTAATTTGCTTCATAGCGATTAACGTTTTTAAGCAGCATTTCCTGCTGGCCGCTACTAATATCGAACAATCTGTTTCAAAAGTATATCAACTGTTTACCTCTCTTTGAATGTCAGGTTACATGTTTTTTTATTTACTACTGGCAGAAACAAGCCTTGTATTCTTAGGAACTTGGCCACAAACAAGCCCGATGAAAAATAGACAGCAGAAAGCCCTGAATTTTCTTGGAAAATAAGGCACCACGATAAGAAATGGAAACGGAGATGCTTACCAGCCCCTGGTTACAAATACTGTGTGTCTTACTGCACAGAAACACGGAGGAGCAATTGTTAACACCGCCAGCTCAATCCTCCCAAGTCCATTTCTCCAAAAAGGTCATGCTTGGTTTGAAAAAAGAGATGGCCAAAAACAAGAGCTGGAAAAATTCAATAATAACAAACGGGGGATTGTCTATTTGTGTAGAGCCTGGCTGCTATTGTTGTCAAAGATGTACATAATGAATCCCGCAAAGAGAAGTGGCTGTTTAGGCCGATTTTAAATGCCACAATCAGGTGGAATATGGCAAACTTGAAGACTGCGTGATTACCAGAGGGTAGATAAACAAGAGGGGAAACAGTGCCCTGGTAGAGCTGTTGGTTCTCCCCAACCTCAGCGCAATTCACTTGGGGGCAATGTGAAGATTGTTTTTTTCACTGGATAACACACCAGAGGAAAAGAGCAAAACACGACGTAGAGTAACACTACTTTGTGTAGTTATGAATGCTCACCCTAGACAGTAGTACAGAGTTCTATTGCAAGAGTCTAAGATTCAGGGCAGGTTCAGATTTACAAGATGGAAGGAAAACTCTCAAAAAGTCTGGTGCTCTACATTGTGAAATATAACAATAATGTATTCAATTATCAATCATATTAAACCGGTGAATAGGTTTCTGTATAAATGTAAAGACTTGTTATGTTGAAAGTCATTGACTGTAATGGACTGCAATAACCCAAGTCAACTAATTCAGAACAACAGATTTCTGATAACAGTGGTCATTGTCAATTGATTAAGTGTTGAATAGACCCTTCCCATGATAATATGTAAATTGCATGTTTTGTGTACGCACTAACACTACAGGTTGATAGAATGAGGAAACATTGTACCTTTGTATGGGGCTGATGGTGGCCTGATGCATGCATTTGTGCGTCTGCCTCGTGTACAACTCTATGAAGTTTGCCAACCAAGTAATTAGCACACTTCATGGGAAGGGCTAATTGGTCAGAGTATGAAGTGCATAAATGGCTCAAAAACAGCATCAATACACTAGTGTAGAACTACAAACATTCCATGATGCAGCCAAGTTATCACCTATAACCCCTGATGCCGTAGAATAGCATCGGTCAATTGTTTTTTCCGTCAATTCAACCTCAATTAAAACAGAGATTGGAAACAGAGAAAAAGTCTGACTTTTGAAAAAAAATTGTTGTCGAGTATCAGCAAGTTATCTAGCTTCCAAAAATCAACCAAGGTATATATCTATAAATATCACAAATAAGTGGAACAAGAAACTAAATCTGCTATTCTCATTTTGAATATCATAAATGAGATGGTAAAGTATTCAATCATAATAGACCATATCTAGTCCAATCCTCTAGTTTCTAAGGAAGAACACATTTATTCCAATCCTCTAGTTTCAAAGAAATTGATCATAAAAGGTACGGTACGTCTTTGATTTTTGGAAGAGTACATTCATTCCAATATAGTTTCCATGAAGTGTACCCTAAAGGGATTGTGCATATACGTAATCGGCTTTAGAAAAGTACATTCATTCCTCTTGTTTCCAGGAAACACATAAAACAATCTTGTTAAATGTCACTGTCACTGTACATGTACAAGTAACAGTTGACAATGGTTTTATGTTTTGTTACATTCCTTGTGAGGAAACTTATAAAATAAGAGTGAATCAAGCACATTATCTCACAAAGCATGGAAATATTTCTTGGAACGATTGGTAACAGTATCTAATTAGGAAGTTGATGGTTTCAATCTGTCTGATCATAACCAATCAAGTTCTGTTTTCACTTTATTGTGAGAGACACTAACTTAAAAACTAAGCAGCATTTTTTCACAAGAGGGCCCCCTTTGTGTCCACCATTAAGAGAGTAGGTAGCTGGTATGTTTAATAGATCTCTTACAGTATGAGTGTATTGATCCACACAGAAAAAAAGAGTAAACCACAGAGGGCTTAATGTTAAGGAAGGGCCCCTGTGGAGTCTTTTACACAATGGAACAATGGACCTCACAAAGTTTGTCTTCATGTTAAACTTGGACACCACAGAGGAATTCTTTAGAAAAGGGAATAATAGAACAACAATTGCTGGACCCCACAAACCAGATCCATAAGCTGTGTGCCAATGTAGTGAATCTGTAGTTAGCTCTAATTTATTTGATTGAACCAAGAAGTTGATGACCACAGTCTTGAAGGGCAATGGCAGTTTCCATAAAACAAAAGGACTTTTCAATTGAAAAGGCAAAGTTAATGGGAACATTTTTCAGGGGGCACACAGGCCAAGACCAGGGCAGCCATAGGTGATGGTCTCAGTGTAACAACACAGTTTTAACAGAGAGTTTAATATTTATTTTGAAGAGAAAAATCGAGCGGTTCTATTTAGTCAAAGTGTAGATAAAACACCTACAATCCCGGCCATATCTCGTTGGGCCCCCCTGCCCCCTTTCAATGTTGAATCACATTGTTGCACGGTCTTCTGCGTTCCAGACAACATTGAGCGGGGGGACGGGGGACGGGGGAGAGAATGTTTATTGTGAGACAGGGAATGGTTATTGTATGGTTATTGTAACGTTATAGGAACGGGTGGCCCAAGCATTTTGGCCGGGATTGTCTGAAATTCTTTCAGCGTGATTTTTGAATTTCTTATTACAAAATAAGGCTTTAAAAAGACTATGAATGTCCATAGACACTGAATGTCCGTTTACTGCTGAGTAAGGCGTTACAAAACAGCAAGGATGTTTTTGTGGGGGGGGGGGGCGGACGACGGGGAGAGAATGTTTATTGTCAGGGGATGTCGACAGTGAATGTTTATTGTAGCGTTGGGAATGGGTGGCCCAAGCATTTTGCGCGGGATTGTCTGAAAGTTCCTTTAGTTGATTTTGCGGAGTTGACTGCACACAGATATACTCCAATCTTTGGTGGATCAGAGACAATTCATAAGTGAAGCAAAGCATTTGATACATAGTTATAGAAAGCAAGAGCCAATTTACAACATGGTGTTTCGTGGCTTAATTTCGAACGAAAATCGTGCATATATTCGTCTTTTGCGGAAGAGCGGAAAATCACAGAGAGAAATAGCGGCAACGTGCAATGTATCCCGTAGTTCTGTTCAGCGGAATTGTAAACATGAATGGCAAGTTCACCGGTGTCACCGTGGCCGAGGTGGGCGAAAAAGACTTTCGAGGGGTGGGGTTCGCCAAGAAGATGACCCGTCAGTACCCGCCAAATGTGTGGACAGATCACGCATGTCTGACGGTTCACCACACGATTCACCATGGCATGTTTGCTTGTAACTTACGTGAAAAAGGTTTTTGTTCAACACGAAAAGGGCATTACAGTGCACAAACAACACATAACCTGTTCATATTCTTTTGAACCACCTCATTCGGTTATTTGGCAGAAAATCAAACGGTTAACCCTCAAAACCAAAATAGAAAAGAAATTTATGAAATCTCTTTATTTACTCTACTACGGTGAACCGTGTAGACTTGGTTTCAAGCCTGCGATCGTGGCTTTTAGTCTACTTGATAGCCAATACATTATTGGGCCAAATAGCGCACATTGTTATATTGGCCCATGATAGCTTATCTGTGGGGGCGTTTCTCGTGCCTGATACAGAGGAATAACCGCAATCTCAGACTTGAAATCAAGTCTATGAATGGTGTAAGTCTATGAATGGTGTAATGGTTAAGAGATACGCTTAACAAGTCAAATGTCTTGAACCTAAATGGAGTTCAGGAGAGACAAAATGCTCGTGTTTTTTTTTCTCTTATTTTTATCACCTTCCTCGACAAACAATGAATGTTCATTGCTTATAACCATTCTTTCATTTTTCAATCCCATTGTTTCTATTCTCTTATTACTTATTTTGTATTAATGCTCACAACATAATACCATCCCCCAACAAAAAAATTACACACATTTCAACAACAAAAATGTTGCCTGTGTGTTCTTTTGTGTTCAAACGCTCTACTCGGCAAGAAATAGTCATTTACTGTCAAAGCACAATCACAGTCAGCCCCCCCCCCCTCCCCGACAAAAACATCCTCACTGCTTCGAATTGTGTATTAACGCCGTTTTCAGCAATACATGAACATTGGCTGTCTCTGAACATTCTTAGTCTGCCCCCCCCCCCCACAAAATCATCCTTGCTGATTTGAATTTTGTTTTAACGCCCTACTCAGCGATGAATGGCAATCACTGTCTTTGGACATTCATAGTCATTTTAAAGCCTTATTTTGTAATGTTTAACCAAAAAATTCACGCTTAAAAAATTTCAGACAATCCCGGCCATATCTCGTTGGGCCCCCCTGCCCCCTTTCAATGTTGAATCACATTGTTGCACGGTCTTCTGCGTTCCAGACAACATTGAGCGGGGGGACGGGGGACGGGGGAGAGAATGTTTATTGTGAGACAGGGAATGGTTATTGTATGGTTATTGTAACGTTATAGGAACGGGTGGCCCAAGCATTTTGGCCGGGATTGTAGCATCATGTAAAAACGCCTTAAGCACGATAGGTTTTCATCTATTAGCCAAAGTGCACCACACTCAAAAACAAAATGAGGAACATTTTTCAACATGTTGCAACAAACTTGTTTACAAACATGCTGTTAACAAACATGTTGTTGGACATCATCAGGAATCTGTGCTACAGACCATGTAAGTCTGGAAAGCTTCTGGGCCCCTCTGAGCCATCAGCTATGTGTGATTTTCGTTTTTGTCATATCACTTTTTTCCAACCCCCAAAACATATTGATAACAATGTAATGCATTAAAGTAAAATCAAATCTAAAACTACTGAGAAAATGAAGAAATAATTATTGATCGACCTCCAACATTGGGCTCGAATTTTGTGGTACAAAGACAAGATCTAAGATCATTTCGTAGAGAGTTTCAGATGACAGACAATACTGAATGGCTCTCTAGCTCATTCGTTCAGATTGTCCTTGCTATGCTTTGACCCATTGCGCAGAAGGGATGCCCAGTGCTACCTTAGGAATCAACCTGAAACTTAAACCTTGAACTTCACACAGAAACTCCACTGAAGGATATGTCCCCACGTCAGTAATATAAGTGTCTCCAATAATTGCTACTGCCCTTGATGTTTTAGACACAAGAGTACTCTGTATGTAAATTTGTCATCAAAGCTGAACAAATCGCCTATGTAAGGTGTTAATTACTAATCAAGTTCCTGAATCAATGTTTGACTTAAACTCTTTCTGACGTAGATAGGAATTCCCCAGTTGCACGCTCACTGCAGCTATTGCATTTTCAAATTGAAGCTGGAATGAAAGGGGGGGGGCATTCGAAGGTCACCTGAACAAGACCGGGCAGTTGGCTTACCCGGGCAGCCTGTAGCCGACCAGCCCCCAGCCCACCAGTGGATCCAACAGACAGGATTCCTATTTATATTGCCTGGATGTAAATCACGACTAAATTGGCCCAGAGATGACATTATTAAGGTACTAATTGGGCGTGTGCTCCACGGGTTGGAGACTGCTCGCTGGGGTAGAAATGCATTTTGTCCTGCCCAGTTACAAGACGATGGTAGTGTGTGTTCTCTGCGAATGGAATACTCATTTTAAACGGGATTGGTAAAGATCAGTTTAAGGGTCAGATAGAGGGCAGTGTATGGCGCAAAACCCTCTATCACTGACACTCCCTCACAGAATCCTACAAAACTAAATCAGAAAACCTTTAATGAACAAAAATTAGTCATCTTGGCAAAAGAGTAAGTATTTGGGTATATACTTCTAGTCTTCTCGAGCTGCCGATAAAAAGAAGAAACAATTCTCTGTATGTTTATAATGATCAACTACAATGTATATAGATTTGATACATGGATCCCATGGGCTTTCCAGCTCTAAAAACAATGCTGTCTGAAGAATAATTTTTGACATTTCATTCTGTCAAATACAAATATTCAACGCTCCTGCTCACTCAAGAGGACTTATTGCTTATACTTGAACTTCCCAACCCTGTTATATTTTCTCTTGCTGAAAACCTTTAAAAAATGAAATAAATAAATAAATAAAAATTCAAAAACCCTTAAATTCAAACAAAGAGAAGAAGAATGAAATTCAAAGACTATTTGGCTCGAGCTTCACAGTAAATTGCATCAAATCTCAAGGGCTGATGGCATGACGTCACAAAACTAGCCTGCTGACTCTGATGACGTACGACTTCAACAACGATAAAGAGGTTCACACTGTAGTTTTCTTTTCTAATAAAATTGGGAATCATTTGGAGAGTTGTTACAAGTCCTTGAACCAGTAACTGTTTAACCTCACGCCAATGCAGGCAATAGTGAACACTAAGCCACCATTTAATCAGCAACAGAAATTGTAAGCATGCTCTACTAGAGCACCATCACCCATCCTTATAATGGTTTACAGAGAGGGCATTAAAACATGTGTATTGACCTGCCAAGGGGTCAGCAGAATAAACACACCACTTTAACAAGTCCAAACAAATATTGTATAAATATTGCAAGCTAGTATGCTGTGATTGTCAGAAGGGAGGGCTCTAGCACCAATTTAGTGCCCCTCCGTATAAACTGGTTTAAAGACAACGCACTGTTAGGCCAACATCATTTTTACCCAAACAGAGGGCTATAATGTATATCAAGTGCCATCAAACCAAATTGGACTTTTTTTTACAGAGAGGGCAATATATATGTAAATGGTGATCAGCAAATGCCTCAAATAGACAATACTACAAATTTATAATAATTTAAAAAGATTGTACTGATTTGCATTGGTTAGTGAGGGTATCCTAAAGCCATTATGGTATATTTATGGAGCTGGCTATATATTTTTTCCTACTAACCTGTAAATAGTATAATTAGTGTACATGCTTATGTACAACACCTTCCACAAGACCCTATAATATACAGGCATGCAACTGTAACTTCACCAAAAAAGAGGAAAATTACAAAATTTCAATGATTTTGTATAGTACTATTTTTCAATTTTGAATGGTAAAACTGAGAATAAAAAAGAGGAAATCAGCTGATCCAAGGAAAAGTTGCATGCCTGAATATAAAAGGAAACTATTTCACTGTAATAAAGAAGTACAACATAACTGAAATGTAGAAGTTGTCAGGGGGCGGGGGGCATGATGGCAGTTAGGAGGGGTATGGGAGGATCATGGGACATACTCTACTGCGAAGCAATTTAGTTGAATTTGAACCCTGACCCTTTCATTCAAACATAAGCCCAGTTTACGCTAAGGCAGAACATTTACGGTGACATACTTTTGTGGTTTATTTTGCTGTGTTTTAGTTTGGTTATTGGCATTTTCACTATACATTACTACACTAAGCGGAACGAACGGTTGGTGTGGCGACTGCCGAGTCTGCCCGCCAATCCTCAATGAATGAACTTGACCATCAAGCTGATTCCACTCACACACCCTAACCCTTTAAACAATGTCACCATAACTAGGCCAGACACCAAACCGTGGATTTTTTTTTTCGTTTTCCAATTTGAGGAAAGGTGGCGGAGACCCAACTGATTGCAGCCAGTTTAAAATAACCCGGGACTAATCAACTGCTGGGTCCTCCCATGGAGAGGCACGTGCCTCCAATGACTCCTCTTATCCTGAGGGATAGAGCTGCTTCGGCAATCACCAATGTGCAATAAAACAAAGAGGTTGCAACATCAAATTGTGATCAGGGGGTGTTTTATAGAGTAGATATTCATTCCACACTTGACTATGTTTAAGGGGTAGTGTGCAACTTTACAAAACATTTTTGTAAAATGTCCAAGGCCACTAAATTCTATTTTGAATTTTGAAACTGTTTTTTCAATAGCTTAAAGTTTTCAACAGTTAATATGGTTAACAGTTTGGAATAGTTAATTCTTTAATCAAGGTTTTGATTAATTAAGATATGGGTAACTCTGATTGGGTTGAATGGATCTGATTGGCTGAGCAGGGATTACATCCACTCCCTCTCTCTTCTCCCTTGACTGTGTTTACAACAGTTTGTGAACCCTAAAAGAAAGATGGGAACAGGGTCAGAAGCAGACAACTTTGTGTAGCAATTTTATCTGCTAAGATTAGCAGGAAACCAGCCCAAAACAAAACACAATAATGTGGTGATCTGGCTGGTAACCTCATTCTACGAGGCAATGTTGTCTGATTTGCTGATGTGTATTAAATTTAAATGCATTTACTAAAATCTGACGATATTGTTAGGTGTGCTCTGATAGAGGCATATGTCTTTAGACCGTCGGAAATTCTTATGGTATTTACTAACATGAACTCGACACACACGACGCATGCCAAGTAATACAACAAAATTGAAATGTACTGCACGTACAAAAGAATCACTACTGAACACAAAAATAGCCTGAAAGTCTGCCACAAAGTTATTGGGGAAGCTCTTTGTATTTGATACAACCCAAACATATTGAACAGAAATTGACGATCCTTAGCCGAGTCAATCGGATATCGATGCAGTTTCCTCTCCAAGCAGCCGGTCACTTTCTATACCGTAATGCTTCTGCTGAAGGGTCCTTACACACCACTCCACAAAGTCCGTCCCAGTATCAGCCCTTAGTAAGTCCTCTCTGAGATCATCCGCAATTCGCCTCGCCTTTGTACGACTCAGGTGTTACGCAAGGGGCCTTGACATTCAAGACTTTCTTCGAAATCCTGACGGCACTGGTCTCTCAGGCAGGCATGGTTTAAACAGTGACGTATTTTTAGCGTGTGCTCGATGGGCCGTACCCCCATTCAATGGGCAGCCATCTTGAAGATGAGGAGGGTTGTGATTCTAAGAAGGAGCATTGCCATGGCAACCAAGGGATGTTTGAGGGATGAAATGATGTTAAAGAGACTTCCGAAAGAACCAAGTGTATGAGGAGATGTCAAATTCTACTGGGCATCCCCAAAAAAGGAACACCATCACAAATGAAACAGGAAACTAGATAAAACACAGCAGTAAAAGTGTCATCACATAGCTCATGGTAAAGGATCTGTATTTACCTTTAATGTTAATTGTTGATTGTTTAATTCGAAAGCTTACTTTGAAAAAAGTTGGTACTACATGTAAGGTCACCAATTACCCCATGACATACTTCTGTCTGAAATGCCGTCAGTCTGCCACAACTGTAAAAGAACCTGCTCACATACTTCAATTAGAATAATTACCGTAATCAAAATGGTAACACAAAACATGTTACCACTGTTTGCTGTTTTCTTGAAAGTGGGGCACCATTGGATGAAACTTTGGCAAGTTATTCTACTGATATCCTTCTTGAAACATAAATGAAAACCAGAGGATTAGATTGTATTATACTCTTTCAAAGCCAATAATGTTACTTCACATGTTTCTTGAGTATTGGAGAATGTACTTGCTGTTGGTGTACAAGGATGTTTGTTTTCAAAGGTGGTAATGGCAAATAAAAAAAATGACAACTCAAAGTGACCCCTTGTTGATAATAGTGTCACCTTTTTCACCTGAGGCAATTCTAGTTAATAAATGTTGGGTCAACTCAATAGAGGGCGCTGTCCAATCTGTTCATTTTTATTTTGTGATGGTTCACACCTGTGAAGCAATGTGGAAGTTGCTGCAATCTTGTCTGTGGTTTCTTTTGATGGTTATGTTGTATTGTAGGACAAAAATATATTTCAACATTGGTTAGAGGTGAGGTAGGTGTGACCTAGTTGGAACAAGAATTTTAACGAGCTGTGATTGACAGTACTTGGTGTTTACATGTGATTGATCAACATTGTGGGTCTATGGTTACCTGTCATTCATAACACAAGACCTGTGATAAAACAACCCTGAGCCCTAAAAACCAAAACAAAATAATAACATTTTTAAAAACACAACAATTCCCATCTGTTATGAAACAAAATTCAAAGAAAATCTTGGTTGTAAACCCCCCCCCCCCAAATCAACGTTTAATTACTTCCAATGGCCTCCTCACTCATTTTCACTTATATCCCACTTTTGCTTCTGGGATTTACCTTTGATAAATAACACTTGAAAGTAAAGGTTTATTTTGTGTCTATGTACAGCGTATTGTGCATGTGTGCATGTGTGGAATTCCTGTAGGGGTCTGGACCCCAGACTTCACACTCTAAATACTGTGCTTCGATCCAACAGTTATTTTTACCGTCCCTCTTTAAGATTTGATACATCACCGTGTATTTGTTTTTTGAAGATTTAATTTTCAATACACAAACAATGTGACCATTTCAATGGAAACATTTTCTAAGGAAACATGGAAAAACTATTCATGTTTTGTGAAGGATTGGATGCAAAACTGGGTGTTTGGGGACTTTGTTAACAACCAAGGTACATATTTCTTAAGCCAATTAGCTATGGTATCAAATTAATGCAAAGTTAGCTTTAAGATAGTCAGAAGAATCATTGATCAATGCTTTTATATTAACACCAATCTTGTATCATACATTTGTATAGAGTGTATTACTGATATTTAATAATGCTATTGCTGTTTTCATCAACTATTTTCGACAAATAGTTTTTGCAACGTTATCCATTACATAAATAGATTCCATTTGACATTTCAATGCCATTTACAGAGTAAAATCAACAAATGTTGAGGTGACACTCAACTTCTGTACACATATTTTACCCCTGTCAGTATTGGTTTCATTTTTCTTATATACGGGTTCTATTCAGTCATTTCTCATGGGTGTTGTTTCCAATTTACCTGATTTTATTCTCCTTTTTCTTACACATCTAATGTCCGAAACACAATCCAACACCATTTATGGACTCAAACCAAACCAAAGATTCAAACTATTCCAAACCATGACCACGAAACATCGGAGTGGGATCTTCTCATTTCGCAATACGACCCGAACTGACAGCGTCTTGACAGAACGTTACATCTGCAGCCCAATCCCAGATAGCAGTGACGCAATGATCAAGCTAGTTTGTCATAACATATGTATGATTTAATTGCTATATGACCAGGTGAGACAGGGCACAGTTGGTGAGCCTGAGGAGACCATGCTTAATCACAAACCTACTTTTGCTTTCACTTTGAAGGCTACCAACACTAACCAGTCAAATGTTGAGATCACAAAATACATCATTTGTTCAAGTCTTGAGCCTATCATGTAAAAAAAATGCCACTGTGTGTGAACTTCAAGCGAATTTATTAGTAAAAATGGGAGAGCTAAGGTTTTTCTGTCAAAACAAATCTGGATAATAAGAAAAAAAACATAGCCCAGTATAAAACCAAAAATATAATGTTTCTTTTGGTACAAACAAACACTGTACATTGTACATGTACACCAGTACACTATAGGGATGAACACTAAAGTTGTTGGAACTCATTGCTTCATGGATAAGCTGAAAATGTCAAAGACCTTTTTTGGAAAAATGCTTCTTGCTACAGGATCAAACAAAAAGTGATGACATAATTATCCTTAATTGACATATTTTAATATCAGTTAGTATGCTTTGTTAATCTGTGATTAAAATAACCAAACCTCCTTTTTCCTACAATCACTTCACATCTTAAAATTTTAGAAAATCCCAAGTCAAAAACATTTGTGGTAGTTTGTTTTCTGCAATGTTTCCGATGAATTTTGAAGGGAAAAAAGTTGTACTGTTTAAAGCATTTGCTATACGACAGCCACTGAGCCGTTTGTCATGATTGGTCCTCCATTTTAAAGGAGTGCTGGGCTTGTACACTGAATCCTATCCATAGTTCATTCATTTGTTCATTCACTACTATTTAACGAGTTGTGCCCATCCGACTTAATCAAGCACAGTGTTAGAGAGGGATGGACCGCTTTCACCAGTGTCAGCCTCGATGGAACATTTCAAGGTCATTTTGGGACTAGCCATGATGGTATCCACTCTATTTGTGGAAAAGGAAACAGGGAGAATAGGGAACCAGTGGAATGGAGAATATAGTCAATACAGTTAGGATTATTGATTGAAACATACCTTTATCACTTTGCTTTCCTACCATAAATGTGGGACATTATTGTGCCAAAAGTGTGACAAATCCAAGAAATCTAAAGAAACAGGTTGGCTGTGTTGATGTCTTGACCCTCTGTCATCACATTGGCGTAACTGAATTACAATAAACAAAGTTCCAGCCTCACAACTGTCCATTTCACTGACAAACTTTTCAATAAATAGTTTAAGTTTGTGTGTATGTGAGACATGGCAATAGATTTTTTCAGATGGGGCGCACGTTGTTGAGTTCAACCATAGGGTATGTAACTAGCAAGGAGCACACATCTTGCAACCGCACATAACTGTGTTAGCTTCTGTTACATCAACTGATCCCAGTACAGCACTTCACAATTACTCTTGGTGTTTTCCTAACATTGGGTACAGTAGCAGAGTTTGTAATTCTCCACCTAGGGTTGGCAGTTCAGTCCCCCCCCCAAGTTAAAAAGTGCAGACATTGAAGCAGCTGATGGGGTAAAGAACAGGCCACCAGCAGGGGGGGGGGCAGATCTTTTCAGAGGGGTGTCATATTTGGGCAGCTGCTGGACCCCGACTGGCTTAGAAAATGACCCCTGCTTTTGCAGAGATGGGGACAGAAGTCCTCCCCTTCTTACAACATACTGGTCATGTGATCAGTGTGACATTTATTATAAGATACATGAACGGCTTAGCTTGAGAGTACAGGTGTACATGGTGCAAGCGGACTTCTTGCAATGATGGAATAGATCAACATAATTTCAATGAAGAGTATACAATGTTCCACATCAAACAGTTTCCAAGAAATTCGTTACAAAAATATTTTGTGAAAACGTTCACAACTTTGTGTTCATAATGTGGTAAAAAAAAGAGAGGGTTTTGTTGTGTTATAAGAAAGTACTTTATGGTGTAGGATGAAAGTCTTTCTTTCAGAAATAGTTCTAAGTAATTATTCCAATTTTAAGTTTAAGTGCCATCTTGTCCAGGCCTTGACTTTAATGCTTATATTGTCATTCTCATTACCAAACTGTAACACATCATGTCACTCTTCCAGACGACCGCTACATATTGTTTGGGTTGGCATTTATAGACTTCTTAAAACTTGGATTCAGACTGAAGTGTACATGAAAAATCCAATGTGAAAGAATTTCAGTTGGCCTAATCAAACTTCATTGGTTACCTTAACAAAAAGCTTACGGGCAAGGCCCTTTAGTGGCCATTTCACTAAACACAACTGCTTTGTTAAAATAATTAAACGGGCTGAAGAAAATAGCCATAACAAAAAGACAACAACCCCAACACACAATGAGTCAATGGTGCTTTTCTTTTCCATAATTTGAACACGCTTACTGTAAAACAGCATGTCAAGATAAACAGTCACTCGAGTGAAATATAAACCCTGTACAAACTCGAGTCCAAAAGTTACCCATTGGCGAATACTATAAGTTGAAGCATTACCACATGTTTGTTCACATGTATGACCAAATTCTTCACATTTTAGACCTTGTTTTTAAAACATGTTTCTTAAACAGGGCACTGTTGGTAAAAAAAAAAGCAATAATGCCTGAGCCATCCCGCTGGGGAAGTCCCTGCACTAAACTGTCTGCTTAAAGGTCATGTACGGTACACCATTCATTAAATAAGGGGGGGGGGACAAAAATTGATCAATGATTTCAAATCTGATATTGTTTGTTTTATAAACTTGATACCAGGATGAATTTGTCCAAATATGTTTTTCTATCAAATAGATACCACGATGAGAGAGCAAACCGCCCCCAACATTTGATCTCTTATTGAGATTTGCCAAATTGAATTTAAAAAGTAGATATATAAACGGACAAATATCGCTATCAAACAAACCATTCATGCATTGTTCAATGTTTTCTTGAACATGGTCATGAGGGTGAGTTTCTGACAGGTTGATTGTGTAGTGTTTATTGAAAACTAGGAGATCAGACTGAATGTACCCTTTCAAGAACCAATGATGTGCAGTAACTTTAAGGAACTGTAGAAGCATGTGATTGGTTTATTGATTTGATTCAGACCAATTAATAAGCTACCTAAATTGTAAAACTGATGGATCAGATTGTAAGCTAACAAGAATAGTACATAATGGTGGTTACCTTTAAAAAAAAAAAGAGATACCATCTTTTTGTAGGTCTTGTTTCAATGTACGAAAACTCGCTATTGGTGCTTTTACCATGTGTGTGGCGGTTCCCTACTTTCAAGCAAAATTCATTTATTCAAACGTTAAAGGAACATTACAGAATTGTTAAGAACAAAACTTGTAAAATATACTTTTGATCACAGATTTACATAAAACTTACACAGTCTAATGATGATGATGGTAGAAAACATCCCTTGAAATATTTCTGTCTGAAATGCCATATTTGATGAGAAATGAATAAACTAATTTTCCGATTGGAGTTTATCGCTCAGTGAGCGTTTTATTCATTTGTTGAACTTAAATGATTTCATGCAAATGTGTAATCGGTTTTTCACTATTTTCTCGTGACCCAGATGGCCGATCGATCTCAAACTTCTACAGGTTTGTCAGTTTATGTATATGGTGGATTATATAAAGTGCTTACACTGCCAGCAACTGTTTTGTTAGCAAAAAAACAATTCTGTAATGTTCCTTTAACCTGTGATCAAGAATTGTATCTTGAATCTTACCTGTGGGTGCCTCATAAGATACAAGAACATGGAAGTGGAACATTCTTTTGAGAAAACAGCATGGGATAGTTGCATACCACAAATATTTATCCAAGACCAGATTAAAACATATTTTCTGGAATAAAAACCTAATATGTTCCTCATGCGACTGGTGCATGGATTCTCTACTATGTAATACTCCTATTAGTACCAGCTTCATCATCTATTTAGCTACATCAAAAAATCACCAAATACTACAGGGTTTTTTTGTGAATCCGTGGGAATATTGATTCGAACCAGTTGTTATGGCCTTTTCATTGGGTTGGAGAAATTTCCAAAGCGTCTCTTCCTACAATTCTGGACCAACTATAAAAAACAAAACAACTCTTGTTTGCTTCTTTTGTGACTCAGAATGTAACACAAGATACTGCATCACCAAATGGAATTTGAAAAATTTATACTAAAAAATAGTTTCACTTTTAAAATTATTTTGAAACTTAAAGACAAGTTTTGTTTTTTTAAATTTTATTTTAAGAGTGTAACCACAGTAACAGTGTGACCCTAATTTATAGTATATGGGAGAGTGTTTTTTGTTGTATTTTATACATGAAATATACAATGGGTAAAAATAAAAGCAATAGAGACTTTAATCAAGGTGTGAACAATAAAAATCTAATTAACACCGACTGAGGAGGCCGATGCCAAACCAACAAATATTTTCAACAGTGTGCTAGGGGGACAGTTCCCTAATGATAAGGTCATCTGGAAGTCTGGACACGTGGCTAATACAACATGACAAAAGGTCAGCCGCGGGAGAAACCAAGAGAGAAGAAAACAGCCAGCGCAAAAACCCGGGGAACACAGATGACCAGTGTGCCTGTCAGCTTGCCTTAAGGGTTCGGTCACGGTAGCAGTATGCATCGGCTCATCTCGCCCCATAAGAGAAACACAAGTTAGCATGCTGGGGAGCGAGAATTACAAACATGCTTCTGCTGCTTCAAAATGACATACCAGTCATAGTTAGCCTGCCACAAATGCCAGCACATGGCAGGCCGACATCCCTAGCTTGCTGGAGAAATACAAACCATTGCAATCTCTACTCAGTATCTTAGCAGCAAGACAGTGTACACTTGGAGTATAGAATCCACTTTCTTATACTATAGCTGTGAAGCAGATATTTGAACCAAACAAATTGAAACAATATACATTATTGGTCATTTGGGTGAACATTTTTTTGTGCTTTGGAACGTTATGCAAATTGGACCCTGTTTTGAGCCAATTTCATAATGGTGATAAGCACTCGAATCTGCTTAGCTGCTTAGCACAGGAAAGACTTGAGCATAAACAGGTAACAAGCCAAATACTATATAATGTAGTCCCCACATTGTTTGTGTCTGGTTTTGGCTATGAAGTTGTGCTGTACTATCTGTTTAGCTCCATGAAATCATTTGTCTACATTAAAACCAACGTCCAATTGTTTTGAAAATTAATCAAACAAAAACCCTTATCCTGGTTTACGCCTATTCTCCATACAAACTGTAAATAGGCCTACTGGCTGGCATGACTCAATGTGGGTTGCTTGCAGCATTACATTTTATGTCCGGTGTATATGTACATAAAATCTTCCAAATAAGTATCAACTTTATACGAAGAGAATCAACTCCAATTTAAAAAAAATGTCAATCTCCAATAAATATTTTCTGAAGCTTCTCAATTTAAACTTTTGGCAAGAATTACAATATTCGGAATCCTCACTTCAGCCAATGTGTTAAGGCCAACATTAATCCCACTAAATAAGCAGTTTTCTGTAAGATAACAGTCTAATCATTAGTTAAAACTGAGGCATGGCAAGTCATTTTGTTGGCACAAAACGTTATAAAAAACTTGCTTTTCAAAATTTGACGAAGAACTTGATAATTTATGATTTAAAAAGTTATGCTTTTCTTACACGTTTTCGGAGCCTAGTAAAACAGACTAACTTTATACAGCTACTCCGTTTTCAAACATAAAAGTCCAGTCAAAACTTAAACACCAGTAACTTAGGGGGCCCTGTTATGATGTCATCACAACAAAGATGAAACATCCTCAACCTAACGTCTCCAAGGACAATCCTCGCAACGGGCCAATCAGCGAACACCTTAAAAAGCAAGCTGCAGACCTCTCCAGCTCATTGACCAATTGGGCGTCTTCTTATATATAGAACCTGAGACCCTGTACCTGGCACGTGCCATGGATTAGCCTCCTGCCAATAGGCAAGGCCAGTTTCCGCTGAACTAAGTTTCACTGGTTATCTGAGAGCATTATTGGGTGAACAAGTTCAGCAAGACATGATTGTAATTCATCTTGACGCCACCCACCGCGGGACGATCAAAAAAAAAGGGGGGAAAGCTTAAAATTGGGAAGCAGACGACGCAGCAACAGCATGGAGAACACGTGGGTTCTTTCTTTATTTCCCCAGTGAGGCAAACTGGACAGCAATGAAGACTTATAGGCATTGTTTGATTCACAACTTTCATTTATCGTTGATCATCTTCAATCATCCAAAGCTTAGACTTTAATACTGTGTGGTGGATTCTGATTCAGGAATGATGGCTTTGATGGAATGACAGAGCATCCTTGGAATTTGATGGGTAAGAGTTGAGTTTTGAATTTGGTGTTGGGGGATTCTCTCTGTTCCGTAAAAATTGTATCGTTTTAGTGTCCACTCTTGTAATTGTTTTATTCTTTAAAAATGCATTCAAACCTATCCTTCCATTTGTAAATCATGCTTTGATATGGAGCATAACATGGATCTACATGTATATAGTAAACACAACCCATGTATAACTTTGATAACCATGATATGTATTTAATTATATTACATGTATTTGCAGTTTTGGTTTGAAAAAGTTGGTTACTTAACTTGTTCCCATCTAATTTGCCGTAATGATAACTAAGATCACATTGGCGATCTCTGTTCAATGACTGCTTCCTCTTGGTAGCCATGTACATGTACAGTCTGCATACTTTTAAAATAATAAGATTTCAGCAGCGTACTTATAAAGTGTGCAGTATCTGTAGATCTATTCAAATGATAATCACTGTAGATTAAATGACAAGATTCAAACAAGTTCATAGTTAAAAACCAATAAAGTAAACAAATATATGCAGACACCATTTATGAGTACACCAATACAACCAACAATCTAGATTTCAAAGATCCTTTCTAAAAGAAATGGTCAAAACTGACTTGACAAGATTACAAAATTGTCCATAGTTGTCAATACTGATCAAAACTGCAAGTTTTCATAGGCTATCATCAGCTCTTTACAGAATCATCACAACTATCAAGTAATATTTAAATGCTGTCTCAGAGATTGTACTTTGACAGTAGAAAGTTTTTAAGTGCAACATATCTTTTCATGTGGGCGGGTAGGGGGGAGGTGAAGTTTACCTTTCTGGTATGGTTGGGCTCTGTACAACATAGTCAGAGGCATTTTCTGAAGGACGGTGAGCAAGGAAATGAAGTGCTGATTAAGGTTTGATCTCCTAACATCATCAGCAGCCTTTATCACAAATCTCCTACAGTGGGTACAAAACAAGCCCACGAATCTCTGACAAATGACCCTGCCTAGGTGGATTAGCACTGGGTTTGTAGTGGGTGGCAGGCACCCTATGGGTGAAAAAGGGTCTCCCGTTAAAATTCCAAGAGATATTTATCTTGTTGATCTAAACTTGTCCCTCGACAGTTATGGATTTTTGCACCTTGGCTTGAGGGCATCGAGTGCGGACATGACGGAGGAATGGGTGGGTGGATTTGGGCTTTGGACTCTGGAGGAAGATGCTCCGTTGTTTTGGGAATACCGAGGATGTCAGTTTCAGGCTGTATCAAGATAATTATCGGGAAATTGTCCATTTTTGTTGTTTTTGAAGGGCTGCTGAGATTCCACATCTCATTGGCGGTGGTGGGTGGACTGGGAACGTAGGGTTCATTGCCAGACATGTGACTAACTATTATTGGTGACATTAGTCCTCATGATATGCATATTGGATAAAGACTAAAACAAAACAAACTTGTAAGTATACAAGTACACTACATAGTCCTACCTTACATATTATAGTTATTGCTAGTAGCAGCAGTAATATATAATTTAGTACATTAGTGTAGTTATTTTTATATAATGTCTCCCACACAGAGATCTTGGTCATTTGATTGATGAAATATGTGTCACATGTCATCCATTACTTTGCCATGTGTTTACTGCCGCAACACTCCACAACAATATTGGTCAGGCGCACATCCAATATAAATAATTATTGGGTGCTTCCCAGCAGCATTTCCAAAATAATCGTTCCCCTCTCTCAATCACAGAAAATCATCACAGAAAATCATACTGACAAACAATAGGCAATGCTTTAGGGCAGAGTTAAGCTGTTGATTAGGAGAGGAAACAAAACCAAAACCAAAACGAAACTGCAAATGCAGCAAATACAACTGCGAGAACATGCTGGGAATGTGATGATTTTTTCCCTCTCTGCTGACCCCAAAACAGCGGCACAGGACGATCGCGAGTCCTTGCTTCATACATTCAAAATCTTGTAACTTTTACACTGTGAATTTTATTGTTTTCTAATAAAAAAGAAAGCTTGATATAGAATGCCTTGTTTATTTGGCTTGCCAAATTGGTCACTAATTCATTTAGAATGCCTTTGGGTTTATATAACAAAAAAAATCGCTCAATAAATTTCAGCAATAATCTACTTTCAATTCAAATCCCGTTTTCCATTTCAAGAAGCAGATTTTTGCGAGTTTTGTCCGTTTTCGCAATCACAGAAAATCATTGGCTCAACTCATATGTATCCGATAATTGTATAATATAGCTACCAAAGCAAACATATACCACTGTAACTTTACACAATATACTGCACATGCATATAAAGACATTGCATACTGAAAAACAATCTTTACATACAAATTTAAATATTACTTGGGGTTTTTCAATAAGATTCAAGAACCAGAATGTAAAATTATGCAGTTTTTGCATTCTTAGTCACAGTACTTTTAACAATAATTTGAACAAAACCCAATGAAAGTAACTTCCAAATTCAGGGCTTAGCAACAGACTCAGCAGGGACTGAGGCTCGTGATTTGTGGCAATATTCTGACATTTTTCTTGCTTGGGGGTTTACACATTGTGTTCTCATTGTACCCTAAAAACTATTCAAGTTTTTTTAGCACCGCACAAAGAGTAACAGATTATAATTCACATGGAAAACAATTGCATAAACTAATATAGCTTCTCATAGTACAAGAGGGATATGTAATCTCCAGTATTTTATTTTGTCAATGAATAAAAGACTCTTTTCACTTAGGGAGATTCGTTTCAAGAAATCCACATGGCAAATATTTGCCATGTTGAGTGCGAAATGAATGACCAGCCCAATATATAAATTAACAGATGCAATGGTTAAAATCAAGTAATGAAGTACAGGTAATTCACAATGCAGTTAAAAAAAAAAAAAAAAAAAATGGAATTTGACTTGGTGTCGCTTTGAAGTGTTTGGTTTTATTTGGAGTAAAATATTGAGTGTTTTTAATGAACTTTACTTGCTTGCAGTACTGAAGGCATTGAGGTTACTAAACTTGCCATGACATGTGATTGGTTAGTACATGTACACGTACATGTAGGCGTATTGGCGTAAAAGGGGCAATCCATTGAGTGCTGAATGGGCCGACTATAGGCTTGCACCCAGTCAACAATGTGTTCTGTTGGTGAAAGTATACCCTCCAAATATTGAGTGTTTACCACGGCACAAACAACTACAACCCAGTTGGCATTTAGATGTTTTGGTGAAGAGAAACCCAAAATACTGCACGGTGCATAGCATACATACATGCACTCAGCGACATTTATCTTCGGTTTACAAAATGACAAGTGTTTGTTACACCATGTGCACCCAGTTGACATTTTGGTGTTTTGAACACCCAGGAATCCTAAATATTGAAAGCCCAAAGGCCACCCAGTCCTTATATATCCCAGGGCGACATTCTAGGTACACTAGGGTATATAATGGGTTCATTCACCACCTAATGAGCTTATCAGTAGGTGACATTTTGTCAGTAGCTGACCCTGTGTGGGTGTTTTGTAGAAGGTGGTAATGTTAAAAGGCATACGATCACATACCCCTAGTTAATACCCATACCGGGTTTCTGGGTACATTGACCCCACTGGGTATTGGGCAACAGTGGGATTGCCTTTACCGTACTGATGTTTATGGATTTTTGTGTGGAGAAAACGCCAACATGTTTTCCTGTCTCCATTGATGGAGGCAGCGATGTCTAGCCATATGGTTGAGCCATGCAGCTTTGTGTTCAACGCAACAACCTTTTTTTTATTATTACATTTTCAAGCCCGTCACTTCCCAGATGCTCTTGAGCTTTGTACACTGTCTTCATTGGATGACTCTCTCAATCTTAGTAAGGGGCAAACGTAGACTTTTGAAACTACCATCTGTGGTGATTACTTATTCCACCCACCAGTATCACCAAAGGGTAGAAATATTAATCAATCTACAGCCAGACTTTCCGGCCTTGAACTTCATATTTGAAGAGGCACATTTTTTCCTATTATGTAAGGCATTTATATAAGAAAAATCTTCCTTTCTGTCCGTACATTCCAAAGGACACCGAGGCAGTGACCCTTGCAGAAATCACTTTTGTCCCCAAACAAAATGCAGCCCAGATGAGCCAACGATATGATTGTCAAAGAACTACTGTGGCTTGTAGAAAAGCAGTAAAACACAAACAGTTACTTGTTTCATACATGTTTTAGCTAATATTTTAAATCACCTTGCATCAAATTTGAAAGACACTGAATTTCTTGAAAGTGACAGCATGGAAGATGGCAACATTCCTCAGGACATGTAGAATGATTGTTACATCTCAAGTAAGCTTGCAGACCAACAATCTACACATCACCTAACTCATCCTAAACTATTCTAACAAAAGTATCACGGCTGAAATCTTCTCAAAATGTCAGAGTACTGACAGCAAAGTTCATACCGCTACACAGAATTCCTTAAAAGTTATACACCTTAAGTGAAACATCAACGCTATCACTGAGTTGCCAACAATCCTCCTACCTCCAGTAGCACTGCCTCGGTAGTTACTGCTCTCAGTCTCACATAAATGTTGAGCATGCCGTCTTGTGAATCATTATATTAGATTAAGCTAGGTAATACCTACATGTACGCCTATCATGAGCAGAGCTGTTTCCCTAACCCTTAACTATGCTACCTATTTAGGATAAACCAGACTTGACGAGGCCCTAATTTGACCAACTGAATCCCGTCCATCTTTAACTAGTTCACCATCCACCAAGGTGGCACTTCTCTGGTAACACGGTATCCATTTTTAAACACAAGCGAACGCTGATGACGTTCGTCTTCATGACCCCTTTCACTGTCTTACAAAAAAAAGATATTGGAGGTATAAAGGAGAGGAACGCCAGTGGAAGGAACTTTGTGGAATCCAGGGTAAGTGACTGAAAGAGGAGATTCAGAATGCTTAAATAGGTAACCAGGAATAGCTGGTCTCTAGGTGACCCTTGTATCAGAAGTCAGTTGTATCAGAATGTGATGGCTTTACGGTTCCTACACTCTGACTGAACTTGGAACATCTGACTGGATGGTTAGCTTCGTCAGAATAGCCTTTCATACTAACTGTTCAATTCTGCAAAAACCGTACTCATGCTATCCTAGAACAGGTTGCATTCACAGCCAATTTTATTAGCTGTCAATATTCCTTGAAAAAGGACATTTGTTAAACATTAACTTTTGGGGAGAAAAATTGAAACACCCCAAAGCCTGTTGAAAATCTACAAAACGGTTAGTTCTACGTAAAAAAGAAAGTGTACCAATTAATATGGCATTTGCTTCTTTAAAAAAATCTCACAAAGGAATTTAAAAACTCCCAAACTGAAATATTTCCTGACACATACAGTACATTTAAGAGGAAGGAATACCATTGGTTACTGAATAAATACAAGAAAGTTAAATGATTTCATTTCAATGTACTCGTTTTCAAGACCTAGTTGGTTAAAATGCATTTTATACAACAAGGCTGCATTCTCTAAAAACCTGTAAGAAAGATGACATCTTTTCTGATGATATACTTTGTAATGATACAAAAGCAATTTTCTGTTTCAAACTGTCATGAAAAACAAAATAATTCCAACAAAAGATTTCTACTGCTAACAGAGTTTTACACCACCAATTGTTCTCAGTTTGTTTCTTTAAGACAAAACCATACTCAGAAGGTGTTTTTTTTTAAGATCACAAAAATTTAAACTAAAAGAAAGAGAGAGGGGGGAGAGGACAAGGAACAAAATTGAAGCAGTGCAAACTCACACAGCAACATGCAATAACTCAAAACAGACTTGTGATAAAACTGAGGATTTCAGAAAAAATGTTTGAGTTTACAAGGAGAGCATGGAGAGTAGTTGAGTGTGTGGAAGTAACGGCATTATTTGCCGTTTCACACGCCGTTGTACAGTACCGTGTGAAGGCACGACTCCCCTGTACAAGGCTCTGCCCATGAATGCAGGGCCTAGCATGGCTTACAGGCAGAACGGCTGTGGCGGTCTGTCCCCAGACAAGCCATTACAGCTAAGGCCTGCTTGTCAACAACTCATGGCTTGGCACAGTGGATACCTGCTTCAATCTAGCCCCGATGACAGTCTCAATTGCCCTTCTTACCAAATGGAACTCAAATCTCCATCAGTTCAGCTGGTGTTAAAGACGTGAAAATAGATAACTCTATTATTGACTGTTAAAATATCTCATACATCTACTTCATACAGTTTTGAAGTGTAGTTACTTGATTTTAAGCCAACAAAGGTTGCATATTACAGAGTATACCTAAATGTTTGTGGTTTTTGAGAGAATTAGTTTATTCTCATCAGTGTAAGACTAAAAGGTGTAAATTCTTTAAGTTACAAAAGCTTCAAGATTTGTTCTTACCAATTATGCCATTTAGAAAGAGTGTCACTAACTCCTTACAATCCTGTATTTGATATGTCCGTCTTTTAGGCTGGTAATAACTTTACAATTACAGATCCTTTATTCACTCCATATTAGTTGAAAACAAAGATAATTTGTCTTCTTTTCTGTCAAACAAATAATATTGAAGTTTACACAGATGATCATTACCAATCCCCTAAATGATCTAACAGACATTTTCAGGGTTCATAAAAAACACATTTCATAAGCTAAGGAATACCTGAAATAAATTTCATTTCCAGATCAGATTTTCATATTGGCTTTGGAATCCAGAATAATTCTTTGGGTTTGCACACGAATTTCTGTATCACCTCTAAATAATCCAAACCTGTCAGGACATGTGGGGAACTAATTGCCAAAATGTCAACCCCTTTTAAATTGTCTGTGCTTGATAACCTTTCTCAACGATAAAGACTGCTAAGTTGCAGTATTTTCAATCATAACATTTTACACAGTTTTTGGGTTGGCACAATATTAATTTTGGAATTTTGCTGTTTATATCATCTACTCGTATTTTATAAGTAAGAACATAATCTTAAAAATGATCTTGTCTTTTGTTGGAAACATACATTTTGTTGTTCTGTTTTTAAAATACTTTTAAAAAAAGTACGTAAAACTTCTTAACAAGTTCAGTCATCGTTATCTTTATTTAGAAAAACACTAAAGTAAATTAAAAGATGTTAACCAAGACCAAATTTCAAAAAACAGCTTAGCAGCCAGATATTGCTAAACACCTTAACCTGTATTAGTTGGAAGACAACCAGTGATAAACACTCAATATCAAATGGCAATTTCGGTTGGTAACCTGTTACCGTTAACCACAACTTCTCAATGTTAAAGGAACATTACAGAATTGGTAAGAACAAAACTTGTAAAATATACTTTTTGATCACAGATTTACATAAAACTTACACGGTCTAATGATGATGATAGTAGAAAACATCCCTTGAGATATTTTTTGTCTGAAATGCCATATTTGATGAGAAAAGAAAAAACTAATTTTCCGATTGGAGTTTATCGCTCTGTGAGCGTTTTATTCATTTGTTGAATCTATATGATTTCATGCAAATGTGTAATCGGTTTTTTACTATTTTCTCGTGACCCAGATGGCCGATCGATCTCAAACTTCTACAGGTTTGTCAGTTTATGTATATGGTGGATTACATAAAGTGCTTACACTGCCAGCAACTGTTTTGTTAGCAAGAACCAATTCTGTAATGTTCCTTTAAGCAAATTTGGCTTTATGGAACATGGTCAGAGATCACACAAGGCAACACTTAAATCTTTCATTGTCTTTTAGCCTCACATTAACCAAGGACATGTCATGGCTTTACATTATCAAGACAGTTGTTGAAGAGTACTCCAATTTTTAATCCTAATGAGAAGTAAGCAAATCAGTCGGCAGGGGCTTGCAGTCGTAACTCTTACACACCCAGGTGAGAAACCTGATTGGCGTCCTGCCATCATGCCACAGACAGCTGATGTAGTCCCATCGGACAGACAGGGGTACCGATGAAGACTCACAGCTAACCCAAACTCCTTCTGGGTTGGATATGGCCGCAGGCGAATACCCCCACCCCCACTCCCCAAAAGGTTAAATTTTTCACAAAACAACAACATTATCAGTTTGAATGACGATGACCGAGTCCAATTTGTGAAGCATCCCAATTATCTAATGTCAATTACTGCAAATGGCAAACGGGTGTAATTTCCAACGCTGATATTTTCTTGACTTTTTCAGGAAATGAGTTTATTTGTAATTACGGGTTGTTCACCTTCGTCTCCAGCTTAAATTCAATTCTGCTTCTGTTTATAACTGCAAATGTAGAATATTAGCCATGAATTAAGGTCAGCTGGTTTAGATAGAGAGTTTTAATTGAACCTGTGCAGCTCAGGTACAACTGTATGGGCAAGAAACAGCTTTTAGAATCTTCCACTTGTCACTTTATATAGTTCACTCCTCTATCAAATAAAACAAGATGTTAACAGTATCGCCAATACATCACAGACTGTAAATATCAAATCAATGACAAACACTAAAATAATTTAACTCTATTACATGAGCTGTAATAAGAATAGAAAATTCTGCAGTTTGAATGTGGTCATAATAAACCAACTCTAACAAATGCATTAACTTCACACCGATGGCAAAGGCTGCGAAATTACCTTAGAAAAACAGGGCCTGCATGACAGTGCAACCAGCTGTCTGGTATATGTAACCACTCAAAGTACACTCTTAAGCATCACGCTGGGTGTAACCGAAGGCCCCCCTGCATGACTATACACCAAACATTGAACTGATGTGGGTCTCTTACCCTAGGCCCTTTCTCAAATACCGCTCTGTCTGAAGTTATCACAATCCCATGGCAGTCCGACTCGGAGCGACACGCGACACACTGCCGCTCGCTAGCACGCCCGGCAGGGGATCAATTGGTAGGGAGCCCTAAGAACAGTGTGCCGTGACTCCAGGGCTATAACCGGCAACAGGGGCGACGCGGATCGTTTGCCAAGTGGTGTGCCGGCCCGACAGAAACAAAATCAAATATCTCAACCTGTCCTTTGGTTGCACCCCGTATCCATTGCTTTTTAGATTCTTGTCAGGAATTTGGGGCATATTTTTGGCTCTGAACCTACTTTGCGAGATGGGATTAAATGTAATTAAATTGATAGCGGGGCTTGGAGGGGTGTTTGGGATGGGGCCGGATATGAGGGACGTGGGTTAAAAGAGGAAGAACTCGGAGCAGGATATTTGGTGGCCCTTGGTTGCCCTTTGATCCACGCTGGAGATATATCAGGCAGGAATTCAGTAGCAATTTGGACCGTGTGGTATTTGCTTGTAGTAATGTTAATATCCGTTTCTTCGCAAGGTGTAAATTGCCTCAAATTTTTCTAAGGGTGAAACATTAAGCGGTAGAATCTGATAAAACAATATTTTGGCAAACATCATTGTCAAAAATGTTCACTTAATATCCCGCCTAAATCACTTGCAAATCGAGGGTGCTAAGAAAAACGGGATACAAATTATGGTCAGCTATACTGGCAGAGTCACTACATGTATAAGTCCACGATTTTTAACCTGTAATAATGAACTCTAGATGATGAATAGTAAGTCACGGTAGTGTGTCTTCAAACAAGAGTTATGAAGGGAGACTGGTGTTTACCGTAGATGTGAAGTTTCTCAATATAACAGACTCTTAGCCTTTCAGAAATGCTGAGTATATTAACCTATTCCTTTGCGCTAGACCATTTTAAATTGAAATTGGTCTCGCCAATTAACAGCTCATGTAAAACTGTGAAGAGTTTATGCCAAAAGTATCTGCACAGCTGCTCTTGGTATTTCTTGCTATGGACTCAACTAATGTAATTAAAATACTGTATTGCATCTTAACACTGTTATTATCTACTTTAATCTGCCCCGCACAAAGAATTGAATTTTGCCACTAATCATAACCCTAGTGATTTGGATAACAGGCCTTTAGGAATACAAACTCTTAACTTAGTCTTGAACTACGGCTCTTCATGATCAAAAGATTGTTAGAACAAAACCAAACTGGATCAGTGAAAGGTATTTAAGTAAAGTTCAGAAATTCCACAAAAAGTTCAAGCATTCCACAATCCCCCCCCCCCCCCGAAAAAAGAAGAAGAAGACCAAAAAAACACACAAAAAACAATGACAAAAGGGAAAGGGTAGACCATTGGTAAACTAATTAAAAGTATTTATTCTTATTATGAAGACTTTCATGTATTTTTATCAGTACTGCGAGCTGGAAAACATTATAAGTAAGTAGCATTTCACCAAGTTTGCTACTAAAAAAGGTCAACAAATACAAGTCACATGCTCTTTAGATACATAGGGAATGGAAGACATATCGAGCCAAACGGGAAAATACTTGTCAAGATATATACCTCTATCCTGGAGTTCAACTGCTTTTTTCAATGTACCTTTTAGTTTGATATTTCATTGACGAATGTTTCTTGGGGGGGAAAGAGTGTTTCAAGAACATGTTGCAATACTTTTCATGACTTAAAAAGATGCGAGGAGGAAAAAGTCACCAATAAATCCAGCCCACAAATGATTTGTTGTACATATTGTACACTGTACATAACTATTGCACATCAGATCTAGGCACATGGGGGATAACTACCCTACCTACCAATGCGGCAGTCAGTAATGACAAGTAAACATTTTATGGAATGTTCACAAACATGTTTTACCAAGAATTTTAACAACATGTACAATGTTGCCTTTTAGAGGTGTACCGTGCAGTTACTGTGCAGTGCAAACTAGTTTTCAAGCATATAAAGTAATAGCTTGTTTTTATAATTTGTGTTCAGACAAAGGGTAGACTTAAATTTGGTATTCAATTTTGCAATGAAAACTGACATAACAACTGGAAAGTTCTTTTAAAGATTCGTTTTAAATAAAGGATAATTTGTGTATCTAATAATACAAAAATGAAATGATGCTGTTGAGACAACCAGTTTTTACAGTAAGGGAAATATCCAGCATTGTGGAAGTTCCTGTAACAATCAATGTTTAACTGTAGGTCAGAGTTCACAAGGCATGAGTAAAGAGAGTTTGCTGATGCAGGTTTGGATGATCCAGCTCATCACGGATGCTGTAAAGGCATCCCAGACAGTGTGGGCGGAGGGATATCTCACACCGGTTTACTAACAGGTCTGATGGGTAGCCAGCAGGCGCGGGCCAAAATAGCACAGTGATACGTGGATACACAGCCCCGAGATTGAAGAGAGCCGAGTCCGCAGTTGGCCGGCCAGTAGTGCTGGTGACGAGGCTGATGCAAGCAGGCCGCATCATGCACCAGCATATACTTCTTGACCATCACTACCCAGCTCCATCTCACTCTCTTCAACATCGTCTGACTCTTGCTCTGTGTAGCCATTTTTGAGCTGTATGATTATCACCAGATTCCAGCTGGGAGACTATGTCGTGATGTCAAACTTGAACCTCTGGCCAGCTTGCAATTATTTGTTTGTTTCACAAAGCCTCTAGTGGGGTTGCAGTTTGGGGAACAACTCGGCGGTGGTGAAAGGGGGAAAAACAGTTGAGATAACGCAAGGCAGTGATGATGAAAACTGGCTTGATAACAAGGTCAAGTGCTGTGAAGAGAAAAACATCAGCATGGCAGAGGGGAAACATGCAGCATCAGCATCTGAATTCCACTCATATTCAAAGGATCCAAGAAAAAAAATGAAATGCAGCTTGGATAATGAGGAAGGGCGAATGATGACGGCGAAAACAGATGGAAGAAGCAGAAAAAAACACAAATTGGGATGGGTTACATAGAGTGATCACTCACTGCTCATGTGCCAGGACTTTGCGCACCGTGAGACGCCCACACGTTTTGGGGGGCTAGATCTACAAGTCCGACAATATATAGACACATTGCATGTTTCCAGTGGCTCGTAACAGAAATGAAAAAAGAAGAACAAGAAGAAAAAAAAGAAGAAAACAAAAAAACACGTACCATCCAACAAGATGGAGAAAAGGACAAGCATTCAAGCCTAGCATTAAGATTGAGCAATGAAATGATGGAACTGCCCATTTCCTTGAGTCAAGCAAAAAATAGAGAAAAATTATAATTCAGGTGTTATTGTCGGCCTGCTCAACAGTGGGAATGGTGCCCATCTGAATTGGCTCCCAAGCAGTGGACAGAGACATTACCATGAGGTATGTGGGTGTTTAAGTACTGTTACATGTAAGTCATTTCGCCGTGTTTGTATTTCAAAGACATTGTACGCATTTTAGCAATATATATTACTGATGATTAATGCCACTAAATGAAATGACTTTTGTTATTGACTTTTGGGGAAAACAAGTCTTGGTATATCCATTACGGGGGCATGTTGTTTCGAAGATTAATTAAGAGCGATCGCACCACTCAAAATACAAACTTTTCTTGGGCATGTGAATGGCAGTCATTTGTTGTACAAACGAGTACTATGAGTTTTTTTATTTTGGCTTTTCACCAGGCCTGGACTTTCATCTTTGAGAGGGCAAAGCCATTCTCACTTTGCAAAGGGCACTTCCATTGGAAAATCTGAAAGTCTATGGAAACTTTTGAAGGGGCACCAAGGCCAAGACCAGGGGCAACAGACGCCATGGATTCTGTGGTCTTTGGGTAATTCAAGGTCTGTGCAGTATTTTGTTGACAAATATATACTTCAGAAGAAAATATGGCCTGCCAAACATGTACCAGGATGGTTCAAAGTGTAAACCAATTAGCATGGAAATAAGAACAAAGATAAACATGTATCCAACCCAAATGATTAACTCTATATGAAGAATATATTTTCCAAAAAACATTTCAACATACATGTATGCTTTGATGCCATTTAACACAATTTTGTATTGCCTTTGTCAGAGTAGTAAATAAGCTAGTTGGTACACACGGTTTCAAAATGATCACTGAAAATGTTTTCTAACTTTTATATGTCATGCAATTCTAATATCTGCACCGAGAAAGACAAAAACTTGGTGGATAACTCTTCATAATTGTTTACAGCAAAAACAACACCAAACTGCTGTAAATCCAAATTTTTTGTGTTTGCAATAACGAATCATAAAAACTCATGTTGTAAACTTGATTCTTAAGCAATGTGTATGATGCAGCCTTGGCCCACAGTACATGGTCTGATCCAAATGAATAAACAACACGAAGGATTGTAACAAATATCAATGTGTGCTGGGATTCAACAGACAGACTATATCTTGTCATTTAATGTTAAGTTCTTTTAATTCCATCAGTTGGTTTTGGGGCCAATGTAACCATTTTCTTTGACACAGGTTCAAACGCTGGGGCCAATATATAACCATATCTCTGGGCCAATGTTAATATGATGTAACTTCATCTGAGCAAATAGTCCGTTCTTGGGGGCAAACAGACCCATGACCATTCCACTACTCAATCCTAAGAGCCAATACATTAATTTCTTCAAGCCTTTATAACAAACATGTACTCAGGATTATTATTCCATAACAATTTAATATGATGTACGCAAAACTGTACATGAATCAAAGTTTGAAACATGACACAATCTGCTATGTGCATCACAAATATTTTGATGGTGAGTGTTTAAACAGAATGTGGTGTACATGAAATAAAATGACGTCTCAATCAGTTTTTCTAGTGACCCAGTCCATGTGTGAAGACCAAACATGAATTAATTAGAACCCTGTAGTTCTCCATTAAATGTTTGTTGATTTCATGACAAAAAAAGTCACTTGATTTTTCACAACATTTTTTTTTTGACGAAGCCGCCACAAAAGCAAACAAAAAACGATCCCTTAAATTTAGCATGTCTTGTGTGCATGTTGAAAGATCATCTAGAAACTTGACACGGGAGCTTTGTTCTTCTTCTTTTTGTCTGCACTATTCCTGTGTCAAACCAATTTGGTACATTTATAAGGTCATGTTAGGAACTTCTTGCCTAAAAAGATCAGCGAATAATTATAGCTGTTGCTAGAACTTCTACCCTTTTTCGAAGGGGGGTCATTCTCCGAAGTGTAAGATCTGCTTTGATGTAACCCAGTCGAGGCATTTAAGTGTAGGTCACCTCCATAAGGCCAGGGTGTGAACCCATTCAAAGCACCCAGTTGCCCCATTCATGAGCCCAGTCTCGGGTAGTAATTCACCCAGTTCCGAGTTCTTTGGCTAGCCCCGCCGTAGGATTTCAATGTTTATAGAGGTATGTCCGTGTGATCAAAGAAATGTCATTCAGCCCACACACTAGCGTAGGTACACAATAGCCCACAACATATGGCAGTGTGGGGACTGCATCGGCTGGCCGTTAGGAGACCTTTACTGTCTGAATAGCTCGGCGTGTGTCTCTATGTGTCCGTTACTGTCTTGGCGGATCCTCTCACAGGAACTATTTCACTGCCGGGGCTATTTAAGCCGCTGCAAGCCGGGACGTGAGCTCATTCCGGGATATCCCCGTCGTGGGACGGTTGCAACATTGCAGTCGGCAAGAGATGCTGACAGCTACGCCTCGGCCCGTACTTCATTGATTATAAAAAAGGTCTCCTCCTGTCACTACTTTCAAAAACTCTTTTCATGGGGACAGATGATGATGCAATGACGGCAAATCCACCCAGCGATAAGTAACCACGAAAATACAACAAATTCCTGGACAGAAATCGTCACAAGATGTGGATATGATGGATGCTCAACTTGAAGACGATTCATCAAAACAATGTAGAAAATTTGTCTTCATATATGACCGGCAAGTTGTGAATTCATTGAATTGCTCATCTGGAGAGACATGATCATCAACAACAAACCCATCTTAAAGATTGTCACAAACTTCTTCAGTAAACCAGATTGTTGCATTTTGTATTCTTCACATTTGAAAAAGAAACAGAGGCACCTGGAAACAACCACAACAGTGGAGCTGGGTTTTTATCCAACCTTCAAATCCCATCATGATCTTTCCGTTCTTTAAATGAATAGTTTTTTGTAACTCATCTTTGAATCGTCACAAAACAAGTTTCATGGACTTGACATCGAGTAATTCTTCATTTATGTAAATGTTCTGCTTGACAATGAGTCTTCTGTTGTACTATAAGCTTTCAACAAACTGTGATTAAGAGTTTCTTTTGATGTTTATTTGTCCACCCGTCTGAACAGCGAGGGAAGGGTCAACAGTTGGTCTTAAGCTTCAATTTGGAGTAAGGTATAGCAGTAGAGAATGCAGAACAAATGACAAGATTGACTACTTACACTGTACAGGGTCTGGAAACGATGGTTGTATTAAACACCTCATTTTAAAGTGTTTCGTTATAAATTTACTTTTTGAAATGTAAATGATGGAGATTCTGTTTTATTGCTGTTCTTCTTGGAAGAACACATCAACCATCCTGTCTTTATAATAACATTATAAGGGTCGCCGCACTAATTTGTTGGTTATGCATTATGCAATTTAAAATGGAAACCTAATGAAGGTAAATTTTTCTTTACACAGATTTGTGTTTAACCTGACATGAAAACACAGTTTGTGGACTTTCTTTACTTGTGATTGAACTTTTAACTTTCAGAAGACAGAATTTCTTTAATTTCTTTAATTTGTAATATTTTGTGAGGTTCTTTTTTTTCCTGACTAAAAGCACACCAGCATTGAAGATTTATGTGGGTTTAACATGTAGTGATTGTATAAGTGTTTTCTAAAAAATATGATTAACATGTTCAATACCATGCTTATGGACATTGTTTGAAGTGTACTTGAAAGCTGTGACAAAGTGGAATTCACAAATGAAATGTTGCAACAATAAGAGCCATTTTAGAGCAGGAGGCATTTGACCTGTCTCCTTCTAGTTTAACATTCATGTAAGTGTCGTCCATTGCATCTCAATTCTCTTTCAATGTTAACATCGGGAATAAGAAATCCCTCAACTAAATTACAAAAATACTGTTTCAAGTACACAGTTTCTGGACTTCTGGAAAAAACAAAACGTGTAAAACCAACAGCTCTTGTGATCTTCCTGTTTTCTTACACACTAATTGAGAGCATTAACATACAAACAAATTGACGTCAGTGAATGTAGATTGGTTAAAGAATACCCACTGATAGAAAACAAAAAACAAAACAAAAACAAATTCAAGCCCTTGTGGCTAGAGCTACCTCAAGTTAGCACGTCATTAGCGATGGTTTAATATGGTGACTATGCCTATGATAATAATGCTGGAGTCACGGTACTTGTAAACTGTAAACACACATTGTACATAGCAAGCTGGGAGGTGATGTCATAACACAATGCATATTCTAATACAGACAGTAATTACTAGTGTTTCCTCTTTCCGATTGTATTGGTTTTTTTTAATTCAAGTAGTGTACTGTTTTGCTTTTAAGCTGAATATTTTTGATGAATGAAAAAGATTGCTTTTAAATTTAACAGGTTTAGCAACTTGGGACCAGTATTTACTTGAAGCAAAGGCATGAACGAGTTGACTTAAAACACTTGTATGACAGGAGTTGAATTTTTATAAACTTTTGCGAATGTTGCGTCTTGAATCTCTGTGTTGACGTAACAACTTCAGTGAAACAACACAGTTTACTCAGCAGTTTACACATTTTTCAATTAGTTATTTGTGTGCATTGTACATAATATTGTAAAGAAGCACAGTATACATGTACTTAGGGGTTTTCCCGAGTCCTACCTCGGAATCAATCCAGTCACCTCAGGTGGGATTCAAACCTTTGTCCTGAACATCAGGCTATTTTGCACAGTGATCAGGTGAGACATGCAACAGATAATTGTTCTGACGGAGAATGCCTGTGATGCACAAACAACAGGTCAATCCTCGTTTCAAATCAAATCATCTCAAATTCCTGATTCTTTGATTGCAGCTCCATCTCGTACCTGGCAGCATCAAGCCAATATCACACCAGTTCTTATTGGGAAAGTGGTGAAACAATGGCATGTGGGAGTCTCTGGCTGCTTGAACCAGCTTATGGTGAGTAGTGACTCAACATGATTCTCCTGATGATGCGGTTAATCATTGTACACACATCAGTTTCAGGTAAGTATCACATTTCTTCATTGTCTTTCATATTTGAGTCTGTACACTCAGAATTTAATGGAATAGTGCCAGATTATTCTTTAGAAAGCTGCATTCATTCCAATTATCTTTTTTTTATATCTTTTTTTTTTACATTTAAATTACAGCATGCTACATCATTGGTGCATCTGTATATCCTCTACTTGTTGGTTTGATTGGTTCAGTAAGAACACCAACTGTACATTGTATACCAAACTGTCTTCCAGCATGTTCAGATTGGTTCAAAAACAAACAACTTAAATTTCTAACTTGACCAATCCTATACTTTGTCTTCAAGTCAACCTTAAAGCCTGAGCTATGTAAGTTGTTTTAAAAAGGTTTGGTGCTTCTTAAAAAAAATACTGCTAATCTCTTTAAAAATATGATCCCATCAAAAAATTCAACCCATACTAGACTATTTATAGCATTACCCTAAATTTAACGGATTAAACTTGTGTTCATTAAATGTAGACAAAACAAAATCCTTTGGTAAAAAAGGGGATCAATACTATCTCAACGTTGCTCAAATTATATTCTTTAAGACAAATTTTGCAAGCACGCTTCACAGGGAAGACATTCTGGGCAGAGAAGCGACTTTGACAAGAGAAAAGTAGGGCAGAGAATTCAAGTTAATTAGAACCATAGGACTGGGATGACCTAGCAGATGCCAAACTCATGAGTCCCTAGACGGGAATGTGAACATGTTGAGGGCAAGATGCTTTGTATCTCATTATCCACATCGTTACCATGCTGACCTCATGTATGTCAGGTTCCCTGTAAGCAGCAATGATCTTAAGTACTGACAACAGAAAGGGGGGCCAGACTATTTACCCTTCGCCTCGGTTTGGTACCCTTTTCCGAGGCGATTTGGTACCCTTTTCCTTGCATTAAACTAAAATTGTTGTCTTTTAAACAACACTCTCAGACAAGGTTGTTTGTAAAGTCACTCTTCAAATTGCAAAATGTACACAAGACGCTTCATCAGTAAGAAAATTATGTGAAGTTTATTAGTTACGTTTTTTTAAATTATTCATAAAGTTAACTATTTATTCAAAACTTTGAATAAAATGGTAATGACTGAAAATATAAATTGTCCAGGTCAAGAAACAAGTTTAGAGACCACATCTATTATCCCAAAAAGGAACATACATATTTGTACTTGTTTTACTTGTTGCTTCATGCTTGACTTTAGTTCTTCAGAGGTGAAACCAATGTTTAGAAATTGCACAATGATTTTGAATGCTTTCAAGATTAATTAAAATAATATTCAAGCTTACAATACAAAGTGCACACAAAAAGGCATGATGAAACATTTTTGGCCAAGTTAAACAAAACAGTTACTTACGAACACAGCAGCAAAGAAACGGTTAAGAGTTAAATCTATTACTCCAAAGGTTTAGATCTGCTTAGATACTTAGGACATTCTACGTTGGAGTCAGTGACCTTAAGATGGACAACTGATGTGTTTAATATCCTGTCAATCTGCTAAAACACTTCTGACTGTAATGATAGTATTTGTTTGCTCAAGACATGTCATCATGATCCATGTATAACTTAGAAGTAACACAGCTTCATAATTCAGGGAAGTACAGAGCATGTACAGAACAGAGACAACTTTTTAGCTTCAATCAATCTGTAACATGAAACAGTGTTTTTCCCAAACAAGATTTCTAGTTTTTGTCTTGCATCGATGTATAATAAAGCACTGTAGGCCTACAGGACAAAAGAACAAATGCATGCCATCAAAATCACCATGCTTTTTCTCCCCTATGCAACAATAACATCAATTTTTTCCCAGATTTATTCATGGCAATGTTTACTAAAGACAAATCTGTCTGAGCGGAACCTATGTAACGCCTACTGCAGTGTTAGTAGTTTCCTGCTCATTTCAGCTAAGCAAATAAATTTGTCAAGCACTATATTCTGCTTCATAGGTTAACACAAAAAGGCCAAATCTCTGTATATAGTTCCAACTCCATCAAACTGTTTACTGGCAAGCGAGTTTCTAAAGCCGTCCTCAGGTCGACCTTGCGCTGACACAGAACAGTCGGCGACTGACTTTGCAGGATGTTGATGCGCTTGAGCTACGACTGTCGGGAACATATCAGTCGCTGATTGTTTACGACCTGAGAATAGCTACGACGATGTTAAGACGATCGGCATCGACCGTTTGCAAAAATCAACAGTCCTATTATGAGTAGAAAAACTCCAACTTCAGCAGCGTGTTCTCGACAGGCAGAAATCAACCGTATACAAGTTGCCACTAGCCAATCAGTGTGCAGAAAAAAAACCAACAAAATGGCAACCGCCGAATAGACAAGTAAATCACATTAACCCCCAAAACTGTTTCAATTAACAATCCTTTAAAAAGGAAAACTATCAGTTAAGTACGACACGCTTAGTCTCGAACTTCCCATATTGAAAAAGTCCCGTGATCATACTTGTGTCTACATCACTGAATGATTGTCGCTAATCGATCATGCATGACATGAGCATGGTTTTATCAGGGTGATGCTTGTTTCATGACACTCACACTTACATGTATTTCTCAGTTAAAGTGACCTGAGCGTCAATCGTCTATTTGATGCTATGAGTTCAGTCGCAGCAAAAATGGATGACCTTAAGAGAACAAACTGTATACGGACAGAGGACCACTCGTTAACAGAAAACATTCAGTCCACAAACATGTACTGTTCAATTTTAAATCTACATGTATTCCCATGATTTAGTTTCAGGTAAAGTTTTATCATTAAAAGTTATGCACTAAAATACTCTAAAGTGTATGTTACATCTTTTTCATTTCCATCTTTCTAGAACAAGATAACCATTCAGCTCATCAAACGCATGACAGATAAATTCACATGAAAACTTTGTAATGAAAGCCAACTTAAACATTGGTGGGAACTATTAATGGCATGTGTGTCTTACCTGACCTCTCACATGAGGTTTCCATTTTAAACTGTCTTTCTGCATTTGTTTTAGCATGGATTTAAATAGTTGGAATTTCTTTTCCTTACTGAATGATGTTCTTCAAGAAGATGAAAACATGCTACACTGTATGTCTTCATCATGGTTACTCGCATACATGTACGGCTACAGCTGTGGATATGAGCTATGGCTAAAACTAAGGCTATGGCTAGATAACTGCACATTCCTAAACAGCCGTCAGCCGTGCGAAAATTGCTCAAACTGGTTTGAGTGTATGTTTAAAAGAATGATTTAATTATTTTGTAACTGTAATGAAGGTTGTATAATAAGACTGTTTAGCCCATGGTTGTCAACAGACGAGAGCGTTTCAAGTCAGCAAGACCACAGAATATTAAGGAGAAAGCAGTCATTACAAGAAGGCATCATGTGTACACAATATCTTCAAGAGAAGTTCAACATTTTACTGCGCTTTAGCTGGTAAACGGGAACCAAATCGTGGCCTTGTGTGGATTTGGTCCCCTTCAACCAGCCGTAGCACAGCATTCTTGCATCTTAGGATACCAGTGAAACCTGCAGCAGGATACCAGTGAAACCAGCACAGCTATTTATACAGTTTATGAAAATCATCTGTTTTGTACGTAACTTTAAATTTCATGATAACATTATTTTAGTAAAGGTATGTGTATATATGTAAGTCTGTTGCAAACAAATATTTGTGATTAGTTCAACAATTGCATTTAAACATTTTAATGTATTAAGGCCAAGTTGTAATATTTAATTTAAAAGCTGCATAAATTCTAAGAAGTTATGGGTTTCATAACCTTTGTAGAGCTTTGAGGCTATGCCTAAGGTGGTAAGTGTATATTGTTATTATCATTACCTTTACTAATATACAATGTAGACAAAGTTTATAACAAAAGACTTTGAAGCAAACCAAGTTTTAATTAAACGTTGCTACTTGATACTAAGTTTGAATATGTTTATAAGGGATGGATAGCATTGCTTTTCTACAGTTTACGTGTACATCTTCACTTGCAGTTTTCCAACCTGTGAATATTTCATTGACTGAGAATCTTATATTTAATGGATACAGTATATCATGGTTCAATGTTCATGTATGTCGGTGTACACCTTATTCAAATGCAAATCTGTATTTGAAAAAAAATACAACTTAACATCAACATGTATTTTTTGTAATTTGATGTCTCACCACTGAAGCTGAACAACAATTTTATCCATGGGCAAAAAACATCTTTTTGGTTTCAATTTGGATGATTTTGGATCATGCAAATTTATGTAAATGAGTGTTGAGAGTTACCCTTGTCTTTAACAAACCTTAGCACATGTGATGTATGTACTTGTTGATTCCATGCAATCATTATTAAACATTATCAAATTATATAGGAAATAATTATCTTTAATATTAACACCATACACTTATGTAGAAAACGCTTTCACCTCACCCAGAATGTGAGCCTAAATATACTCATGTTTTAATTCACAAATTATGCTAGCGGGGTTGCATAGAGTATTTGGATATCTTGGATAACGTGTAGTACCTTTATTGGTGAAGAAGAAAGACAGAGCTATGCAGTACACAATGCTGTATGAGTTGGTCAGTTACTAAAGCGATTCACGTAGATAATGACTTCCGGGGTTGCGCCATTCATGCCAAATTCTATATCCCAGTGTCTGATTTCGGACTCCGTTTAGATCATTTTCAAAGCCGCCTATTGTCAATAACATGTCCCCCGTGCCAGTCTAATCTCTAAACTGATAATTCAGCCAGTGTGTTCGTCTCGTGTTCAGCCTATTCTAGCCAAGTCTTCACCGCATACTCATTGTGTAATATTGGACAGGGAGCCAGTGCACTGCGCATACTCATTGTGTAATATTGGACAGGGAGCGAGTGCACTGCGCATACTCATTGTGTAATATTGGACAGGTAGCGAGTGCACTGCACATACTCATTGTGTAATATTGGACAGGGAGCCATGCAGTGCACTGCCGAGACTTCAATACGTACTCAGGGCTTTTTTTATGACTTGGCAAAGTGAGTTTCCCTTTTCATTCTTTATAATGATACTTTACTGAGTGGAAAACCAACTGTGTGATTCACTGTGTACGTTATCCTGCCCCAGAGTCAAACCAAGGCCGTTATCTCTGCTCTCAGACCCCTTCATTACTATGCATGTATACTCATAACTCTTGCAATGAGCAAGTACTTAAACAATGACAATCAACATGAAAAGCTTATCATTTCCCCCTTCTAAGACCCATAATGGTCACCAGGATTTGCAAAGAAAAAAGTCTAGACTCAAGATGGATAGAGACATTTTAAATAAACAAAATTTAAAAAAGATGAACAAAAATTCAAAGCTTTTGAAATATTATGTCATATTCCCACAAATTCAAAGTCATTCAGATTCAAGAAACAAATGAACATGTCTTGAAGACCGTTAAGTTATAATCAATTCCATGGTTTCTTAAATATGAAATTTGATTTTGTGAATGACTTTTGTGACTCGATGAAAGATTTGTTGTTAACAGTGTCAAATTATTTTATAGCTTTAACTAAGAATCCCTCCCCCCATCCCACAACACACACATGAGTGTGCAAAGGTCTACAGTCGTAGACTCTCCTTTGTTCAACTGTTTGTTCTAACAAACAAAGACCCCCATTGTTAGGTGTTCGGACATTAGCCGGACACCTATTGTTTTTGTTTGTTTGTTTGTCTGTTTTTTTTTTGTTTGTCTTTTCTTCTTCCCAGTGAACATTGTCCTCAAACCAACACATGGTCGCAAAACTTGTATCAACTTCAAACTGAACATGTAATTAGACCACAACTTGTAGATGCTGAGGAAGTTGTGATCTTACCATGACGTCATCAGATCTTAAATTACATTAAATGGAATTTTTCTTTCTTAATCTTAACTCATGAAAATGTATTTTTTTAAATCTACATGTATACTTTAAAATCTGTTGTCTGAATAGTTGCACTTATATAAAAAAAATTTGACCAAGGTTGTTTTCTGATTCAAACCGGAAGTTGAGTTAAGCAATTATTAAAAAGTCAAAGTTTCAGCTTTGTAGTCGGCAAGAAAGAGAACTTGAGTATGTTTTCAATATATAAAATTACATTTTGCTCATCGACTTTTCAAATATAACAATGATGGCATCATCACATTTGACAGTACCTTACAGCGAAAAAGTTTTAAATTGTGTTTATTTTCATAGTTCTCCAAATTTCATCATCAATATTATCAATAAAAGCTTATTGGTAAAGTTTGAACCAAACCAACATGTTAAACGGCTGTAACAGTGAAAGTCATGGTGTCCCACAAAGATCATTGTGTTATGCTGACACTGTTTAATTTCTTGAAACTCTTCTCCGCAAGAAATCTACAATTTGTGAAGGTCGGTCATAGAACCTTAAAACTTTGAAACCCTGGCATTTTTGTACTCTTATTTTTTTTGCATTTTCAAATGTGACATCCTGACGTCCTCATCAAGTTTTGAAAACAATAAATCCAAACTAAATATTTCAAAAAATCTTAACTTCTGATCCACACACTGAACTTTAAAATTTTTACAAGTACGAAAAGGGTTTGGATCAGTGAACAAGTGTTCCACAGATGGGACCCCACTTTGACCTTGTCTTCCGATCCAAACTGGAAGTTAATTTGAACAACGTTCAAAGGCCGCACTTTCATCTCTGTACTCTGGATATGGTTCCTGTGTAACAAACAGTATGCAAACCTTGACCTCTTCAAAAACGAAGCATTGATATCATCAAATCCAACAGCGCCCTCTGTAAATAGGTTTTTAAAATGTTAAAACAAAAATGGTTGCAAGTCAAAATCGATTGAATTATGAATCGGAATCATTTAGCGTTGTACATGTAGCTATGCTTTTGTAGGTGATGTCATCATTAAAATTACAAATCTACGGAACTCTTAGTGTTTGTCACTTTGTGATAGCAATTAGGAACCTACTGTCCTTTTCGTTGTAAGTTGTCGATTTGAATATCACTACAGGTACACACACCCACACACACAAGTGTGTAATGACCTCCAATTGTGGACCCTCCTTTGTTCAACTCTTTGTCCTGACAAACGTGGACCCCATTGTTTTCCTTTGTGATAGCAATCATGAACCTATTGTCCATTTTGTCGGAGGTCCTCAGTTTGTATGTCACTACAACTTCATCTTAACCCAGCCTGTCAAATTGTCTTCTTTTACTTTTTATTTAAGTTTTACTTTAGAGAAAAAAGAAAGAAAAAGGTAATGGTTTGTTTTTTGCCAGGGATTTTGAGTTGGTTTCAAAATATTGCTCAGAACATTGGTCCTGGTAAAAAGTTGATAAAATGTAAGCTTTCAGATTAAGAAATCATATGTCATAGCTTTTGTTCATATCATTTCATATGCTATTGCTATTTAAAGAAATGATTCTGTGGATTTGTCATCCACATAGAATTTGTGTCATTCAAACAACTTGTAAATGATGCGCTCCTTACAAATCAGTTTATCTATGATTCACCTTTGGAAGAATTTACTCAGCTACATTGAATAACACTGTCATCAAGAGAGTAATGGGCAAACAGAGTTATGATGTAATAATGTGTCACACAATTTGTTTCTTCTTCAGAAGGTTGTCAACCAAAATAATATATATCAACTTCTTCACCATGAAGGTAGAATTCTACAACATCCATGCTTACAAACTGAGCAGTTAGGCACCAATAAAAGTAGCTCTGAAACCAATCTTGGCCTGAATTCCCCAACAGAGGGCTCACTTCAAGTTCAACCAATAAATTGATGTCCTCTGCGGATGGCAGAACCATTCATCCAGACTGTTTTAAAGTTTGGTAGATGGTATTTGAATGTGCTTTATGCACAGACCGTGCGGGATGTAAAGGATTGAAGGCTTTGCATGGTGAAGGAATGATTAATTGTTTGGTTTCATTATGTACCGTATGAATAATTTAGATGTGGGACTCATTATAAAGTATAGCTCAGTTGGTAGAGCACCGGTACGTTAATCCGGAGGTCGTTGATTCAAATCCCGCTCTAATCATTTCTTCTTTGTTCAACCCCAAACCATTTGAAATTTACCCAGTCAGTTTCCCTTGTGGTTCATTACTTGTCATTATAAAGTAATTACAAGGCCTACAACAATTGAATTGATATTCTCTATGTTACGACAGTCCTAAAGTACAGTTAGATTTGTTCCATACCAGTTAGATGTATACAATGTATGTACTGTGCTTTCTAAAACCCGTCAGAAACAAATCCAGAGGCATGGGGCTTGAGCAGGAGTCGAACCCAAGACCCTCAATGAATCCCCAGCTTTGCTTTCTATTTCAAGCTTGCCACTGAAGCGCAGTCGGTGCTCTGATTTAACATGCCACAATCTGATCATTTTAACAATTGAATCAAGCAAGTTTATCTAACTTGTTTTACCAGCAATCACCATTCTTTGAGGCTAGAGCTTGCTGGATTACTAGCCTTCCACTGCATTGCAATGACAAACTTTTGACCTTTCGTGTCGGGCAATGTATTTGAAAGATGAAGTTGATAAATCTGCAGCTACAATACCTTAATTTATAAAATAATTATGTGTGGTACGAGTATCCATACAGCTTTGCCTTGCTCATTGAACTTATTGAAATAAATGAATTGGTAACATTAAAGGAACGTCTGTATAAACCTGCCGAGTCACTGCTAGAGTCACTGTGTGGACTCATAGGTAAAGTAAAGACTGACTACCTCATCATATGGGATGTGATCTGGGAAAATTCTCCACTTGGTCATTTCTAGTGTGTCTGCAGATAGTTGGTAGTCTTATCAAAATAAAAATATTCACTATAACGGGCCTTGCTAGATCACATAACATACAGTAAGATTTATCAAAAAAATTTAACCAAAACAAAACAACAACAACAAACAACCAAAAGCAATTAAAAAGTTGATCTGTAATGATCACCAGTAACTCCAAATCAAAAACCTGAAAGGTGAGCATAAAAATGGATGGACCTGAAAGTGTGCAGAGAAATTCCCCTGCCGCTTTCCTTGACATTACCAACGAAATAACTGCACTTTACATGACACACTACAAGTCACAAAGTGCTAACAGTCAAAGTCATTACCAGGAGGGTTAGCGGGTTGTAAATGAATGCATGCTGAGATAACTCTAATCTTCAATGAGGGGGATAAGATGTGTACACCTAATGTACAGAGATTGAGCAAGATGCTGGAGTGTTATTACTTGTGTGTTCCAGGGAGGGCACTGTGCAGCTACAGAGCTCCTAATGCACTAAGACAGCTTCTTATCACAAGTCTTGATTAACCAGGGAACTTTGGCTTTGACTTTGGTTCTGGCTCAGGCTTTGTTCTGTCCGACAACTTGACACCGTGTTGATCGAGAGAAAAAAAATTAGTTAGTGGCCTGACGTTTCGACCCTAGCAGAGTCTTTCTCGAAGGCTAAATGACAAGACAACACACACATACATGCATACAAGGGTGACAAGAGCAGTCAAGTGGAGAAACATGAACAGAGAGAGTGGAGAGAGAAAAGCAAGAAGCGTTCAGAAAGAGCAGGGGGTAGGCAGGGATTATGAAGACAAAGGGGGGGGGGGTTGGAGGGAAGGGGATGGCTAGACCACAAGAAGTTGGAAACACAAAGGACAAAATGGAAGGTTGGAAGAAAAGTAAATAATTGTCTTGTCTTGTCCTTAGCCTTCGAGAAAGACTCTGCTAGGGTCGAAACGTCAGGCCACTAACTAATTTTTTTCATTATATACTACAGGTCCTTTTGGTTGGTAAGCAGTTTGCAACAGCTAGTTCTATTTTCTTAATCAAAAGAAGTTTCAGTATTTCAACATCAATTGCTAGAACTGAAGTGGAGGTTCCCTGATGGCCCATTTTGACCAAGAGATACATCATTAAGTCATTGCTTCTTGACATTAGCCAAAACAAGAGCTCCTTGAAGACAAGTGTGTCTCAGTGGAGGGAAAAACAATCTTTCTTCTATGCGCAGAATGATGTAAACTATAATGTAGGTCAAACTTGAGTATGCAATAAAAAATTATATAAAAAAACAATTTGGTTGCAACACATCTTGATGAATCTATAGCCGTACAGCAACTACAACCAATCTTCTTTGCTTCAGTTACAAACTGTAACAACATTTTTTCCATAGGGCTAGATAGCTCAGTTGGTAGAGCGCCGGTACGTTAATCCGGAGGTCGTTTGTTCAAATCCCGCTCTCGTCGATTTTTCTTTGTTCAACCCCAAACCATTTGAAATTTACCCGGTCAGTTTCCCTTGTGGTTCATTACTTGACACATTTTTCCCACATACATACATACATACATACATGATCAAATGAAGTGATAAAGTAATTCAGGCTTGAAGTTTAATAAGACTACATTTAGTAGTGGCAAGTTCACTTTCTATATGAGGAAAGAGGAAACTTTTATCACAGAAAACAAATGTCTAGAGGCAAATTATTTGAAGAGACACCATCACCAAGACAATGGCATTTGTGGCAATAGCCCGAGTCACTTCAGTCAAACTTGAAGTCTTGCTATTTTTGAAATGAATGAAAAAAAGAAAATTTTGGGAAAACATGATCCTGGCCCATAAATCATTCACTGTCTAGTGTACAGTACATGAGTCAAAATAGTACTTCTTCCATACAAGGTAACTTCATGTAAGTAAAAAACATTATGATAACATATGGGGGGATGGGACTTTGGAAAAATGCTTGACTATTTGTTGAAAGTATCTACATAAATAGTCATTCGGCAGTTACATGTACCATCCCCAAACTTACAAAAAAGGTCTACAGAGTCTACTTGTTGAGAAAACAGCCAAAGCTGTCACAGTATTTTCCTCAATAACGTCTAATCTATCCACGTTTAGCGAGGTGACAGCGGATACCACCCGCATCTCCATTCACAGACGGACACAGAAATATGAATCTCCAAAACTCGCCTTGAGGTGGGTTTGGAGATTCAAATTTTGGACATACTTTAATTGATTTCTAATCAATGAGGGCACTTCAGACGAAAAACAATTTGCAGGATGCTTACCACAAATAAGTGAGCTTTCAGATAGAAATTACACACTATTATTATTTTTTTGGAGGGGGGGGGGTCATTACAAAAGTATGATCCTATCTTTAAACTAATTATTTTGACTTCCAGTTGAAAAATATTCTTTAAAAAAAAAGTGTACACAGTTTGCAAATTACTTTGCATGGTACAACATTTCTGTTTTCCAGTATGCTGGAAAGTTCCAAGCGTAGTACAGCATTCTATGAGAATCAATGAAATGATGCAGAGGTAGGCTCAGCATTTTTCTATTGCAGTAAGCGTCAATAGTCTACAGCTAAGCAGAGCTATGAACTCACAAGGGAAGGTCTGTACTCTGTGGATGTGCGGATGTGCCACAGTCGGCTTATAACTGAAATAGAAAGTAACTTCTCCACGCCTGGCGGGTGATTTTCAAAACAGTGCTCTCCCGCGTAGCCTGCAGGGACCTAAAAACAGCTCGGGCACGTAACAGGCAAATACCCTAGAACGACATGCTGGTAGTCTGCCAATCTGAGTGACGACGCTGCATGTTGTTTGTGCAGTAGTGACGACATTGCATGTAGCTCCGCAGTTGTCTGATATAACACAGATAGGATGAGGCCGACGAAAAAAAAGAAAATGAATAAAACCCAAAAACACATACCTGGGGTTGCCACGCAGTGCTGCATGGTGCAAAGCGTTGAAACCATTGTTGTTTGTGACGCAGATGTCAGCATTGTTGTCCAGGAGCAGTGATAGGATGTCATCTCTCTTCTTGCTGATCGCATCGTGAAGAGCCGTATCCCCTTCCGAATCCTGAAACAGACAAATGTCACCAATAAAGGAATCAGTTTGATGAACTAAATACCAAGGAAACATTGATCTCCATCGCACTGTTCTTGTCCTTCCAGCCACCCATTAGTTACATGCATTAGCACAGAAGACACACATTATGGCTGCCACGCAAAAACATCTATACCTCTTGGAAAAGCCCGCAATCCTGGTGAACTTAACAAGACAAAAGAATAGAATGTTATCAAATTGCAACAAAACAAATAATCCTTGAAGTTAAACCAAGATTAACAAGACAACTTTGAGGGGAATACGTTCAAAGATGCAGTCTTATATGCAGTCTTATTGCGCTTTCCCTAACCTTTGACCTGCTGTATACATCTATTGTAGCTGCATACCTAATGAGCTCTGCAAACAATGACGCACCATATCACCGACGCCCTTTTCCAGAGTTTGCTTCATTTGTGCCAAAAGAAAGGTTTAGGGTAGAACTTGACCTAATTGTACAGGAAGCACACTAGGGTAACACTTCTCATAGAGGTGCAAACGTATTGACTCAGGCTGGGTCCATTATGGCTCCAGTTTAAGAAACATGGTTTCAAAATAGTGAGTTGTACTTAGATGCTCATCGATTGTTAACCCCACACTCCAGTCTGTTCTACAAAAAGGACTTAGTCTGAAATTTGGGTACCTCAAAGAAGCTATATTTAGATCCATTTATTGGAATTGTCCCTTATATTTGGATATTACATGTGGAGGATTGGGCAAACCTAGGCTGAGGGGGTTGTTGTTTGTTTGTTTGTTTGTTTGTTGAGAGGATCTTCCCAACAAGGGAACTCGGCAAAACTCCCACAAGGGAATATAAACGACAAGCTGGCAAACAGCCAATCTCTCAATTACAAACATTGGTTTATGATTATGAATTTCACTAATCAAGAAATTGTGATTCAGTAACTAGGCGACAATTCTTATAAGACAGCCTCCTATCCAGTGTGCCCTCATATAAGCACACATTGGATCAACTTTCACCACTTCTGCAACCCCCTGGATCTGACACCGTAAAGTACCTAGCTATAAGCCAGCATTGGGTAGCCCAGCCCAGAATACAACAGGTGGACAAACATAAGGTGTGTTATGTCCAAGTCCAAGCTAAGTTTTCAAACAAGGTGCAAGGTACGGTAGACCTTAATGCATTGATGTCATCCCGCCGCCATCTTAGAGGTAAAACGATGAAGCAACATCGGAAAAAGCACATCTACATGTATGTAAGCGCAGCACACAGGATGGGCCAATGAGTAACCTTCTTTTGACCTCTAGCTGAGGGCGCCCTACTCAAATGACGCATAAAGTCTATTAATAGTACATCCAAACCTAAAACAACCTGTAGTATGGGACAAAACAAGAAGAATTAAGTAGTGGTGGGTTTAAAACTGGAGCACAAATTGTAGAGCATGCTACTCATCCAATTTGCTAAGCATAGCAGTATTTTGCTTAGTACAAATAGCTAACCAACCAAAATGTCATGTGATGTACATGTACGTCAAAGATGACTGGTTCCCTGCTAATGTTTGCTTGGCAAGTCAATTTGCTTAGCTGTTCTATATAATCGTTCTGGAATCCAGGTCCTAGTTCATGATGAAGAGTCCACAGGAAAGAGAGACACATGCAGACAGTCTCACCTCAGACCAGGGCACCTCACTTGCCACTCACCGGCCTGTTCCCCTGGATCGTGTCCTTTAATCTCTACCAGCATTAAATAGATCCACAGCCCCCTTGATAATCTGGGAATGTAGTTTGCACGCAAGATGACACCGTCAAGTGCTGGTATCCTGACCTTATTAATCCTTACACCAGAGTAAACTATTCCTGTTGGGGGACGAGTCTGGGGCCCAATGGCGAGTCATGGCGGTAGGAGACCAGATCAAGTTAAATAGATTGACACATGACCAGGACATGGAGTTCAGGGTACTGCTTAATATGGGTTAGCAATTTAGGGCATTTAGCCCATGAATGCAGCAACGGGTGCATGGGAATAAAAAACATAAAAATATCAGCCTACAAACTTCCTAAGCACACAACTTTTCACATAGCACAGAAGTGGGTTACCAGTTGAAGTAGCATGTCATCAATATCATATGTGACTTGTCCTTTGCTAATGTTTGCTCGACAGGAAATAAATGTGCTTGTAAAATAGTTTAGATCAACTCTAAGAAACTGTGCCATGGACGGGTGTCTGTTTGATTGAAAACCAAATTTACTAAAATTTTTTAAATGCCACTTTATTTTCACAGATGTCAATTTCAAACTGCTGCTGACGCTGATAAATAACGCAAAGTAACATGTTAGCAAACACGTGTTCCAACCTAAAATGCTATTCAATTTGTATTGCTCATGATTGGTGTCTCACACAATTTCTTAGCATCAAGTAATGATACATTTAAAGTGTTTTGCTCACATTAAATTGTTAAAATAATGTATAAACGATGCAGCTCTGGCATAGGAAACAAAGAAAACACGTTTCCAGTTTTTGCTATTCACCGAGGATTATAACGCGCTGCGTACTTGCTGCTTTCTCAGTCCTGCAGACAATATTCTAGAGGCATCAAGTTGGGTTCAAAGCAATGATATAATGCATTGTAGAGCAGATGTCCTAGACTAGCGAGCTAGCCCAGTGATGAGTGGACAGTTTGAATACTATCTAGCAGTGAGGATTGTGAACATTATAGTCTAGTTTGGTTTAATGTGTGTCCCCACCCAAGTCAATGAAAGAGTCTACAATTCTGTACGTGGCATTCAACCCCTATTTCTTACTACAATGTAACTACTTTACTGTCCAAGTACTCTTTATGTTTAACCATGTTAAAGGCACTGGACACGTTTGGTAATTGTCGAAGACCAGTATTCTCACTTGGTGTATCCCAACATATGCACAAAATAACAAACCTGTGAAAATTTGGGCTCAATTGGTCATCAAATTTGGAAGAGAATAATGAAAGAAAAAACACCCTTGTTGCATTACTTTGAGTGCTTTCAAGGCATAATAAAAGGCTTCAGTTGAAGTCTTTTATTATTTGAGTGAGAAATTACCTCTTTCTCAAAAAATACGTTACTTCAGAGGGAGCCGTTTCTCACAATGTTTTATACTATCAACAGCTCTCCATTGCTTGTAAGTAAGTTTTTATGCTAACAATTATTTTGAGTAATTACCAAAAGTGTCCAGTGCCTTTAAATGACAGCTACTTGTATGTATGCATCAAAGTGACTTCATGGCATTTCATCTGATCCCTTTAGAGACAATGTTTGTTTGTATAATCATCACCATACATCCATACATTGCTGATTTACAAACCTATCATTTCAAGTAAAAATGTCTCGAAAAAGAAGTAATCTAAATTTAAACTTCATTGGCATGGACAATACTAAACTCTTGACTTTGACTTAAAGGCAGGGTGTACTTTTGGTACGTGTAATTACTCCACAAATTAATGATAAAAAAACACTTACTCAGTAAAAAGCACTGGAGAGCTGTTGATTTTATATAACATTGTAAGAAACAACCCCTTTGAAGTAATGTAGTTTTAGAGAAAGAGGTAAATTTCCACCTCAAAATATGAAGCTGAGAAATGCTACAGGCATGAAGCCTTTCTCAGGCATCTAAAGCACACAATTCTATGCAACAAGGATGGTTTTCTTTCATTATTTTCTTGCAATTTCAATGACCAATTGAGCCAAAATTTTCACAGGTTTGTTATTTTATGCATATGTTGGGATACACCAAGTGAGGATACTGGTCTTTGACAATTACCAAAAGTATACCCTGCCTTTAAGTGGACTTGGTCAAACTTTCTGACACATTGCAACTCCTTTGGTTATTTCAGTGCAGCTGCTCTCAAAGTCTGCAAGGGAAGAACGGCAAAGATAATGTAGCCTCAATTTCATCAAACTGACATCACATGATATATACATGTACAATACATGTTTACGTCACAAAAGACAGTAATGTATACAGTGATTGAAGGATTAAACTATTTGCCATTGTGAACTCAAGTTATGATAAGTATAATATAGTGCTAAGCACGCTGAGGAACAATTAGCAGAAATACAAGGTAGGCTGGTAACTAAGGTACAATTTCATAAAGCTGGTTAAGCACAAATAAAATTGCTTAGCACAGAAAAATCTTACCTCAGAAAAACAGCATTACCAGCTAAAACAGCATGCAAATAACATGGTTACCAAGAATATATTCAAGTGAATGTTGGCCAAGATCCAGCTAAGCAAAATATTTCAGCATTTATAGTACTTAGTATCTCACTTTTTGGGGCTCAAGGTTGTTAAAACTATGGCGTCTATTGTTAATGTGTTTTTTTTTTTAGTTCGGCGACTCAAAATTTGAATTAAGTCAAAATGCTAAGCGTAATTATTAACTTGATTCAGTATCAACTCCATACATTTTCAGAAGTGCTTTTGGGTCCAGCCCAGGAATCTGTTATGTGAGGAATTCTTCAATGCCTGTTCGAGATCATCAGAGGTACTGCCATTCCAAAGTGTCACTGGCGCTCTGGGCTAACAAGGCATGATGCGTCGCAACATCAACATATCGTATTCTTAGGTATTACAGCAGTGATACCAGCTGATGTAACGTCTCGAGCTACTGAGGGGCCGGGCGGACGAGCCATGACCCAGACAAGAAAAGGTCACACTGGGGCCTCGATGGAGGAGCAACTAACCTGGGTTTGGGATCTTCTACAAGAGATTTAACTCATAACAAAATACTGCTGACAATTACTGCACAACATTTTCAGGGAAATCGTCCACATTAACTTACTACAGGTTTTTTGGTCATTTTCATTCTATATTGCTTACTATGAAGGAAACAAATGTGCAGTGTGATGTTAGACAACACCGTGACATACATACATCTCATGGGACGGAACATTTTGGAGTCATGAAACATGAATAAAGCCACGTCCAACAATCAACTGTGACATTAAAACACATTTTCCCCTCTTACAGCGATGTTTGATGAGCACATTAAATTCAGTGGTTTCAAAATCATGTGAGGGAAAAATCCACTCGAACCCATGATCCCACTTTCTAGAGGACAGATCTTAACGACTAAAACACTGAGTGTGCATGGCAAACGATTTCATTGATGTAATTCCAAGATGCACTAATTACATCATTTGTATCGTTTATGAATTATAGAATTTGAGCTGTCTCTTGTCTGTGGATATACTTAGTGTTCTAGTGGTTTGGACATGTCCTCTAAAATGCGGGGGTCGTGGGTTCGAATTCGAGTAGCACGTGGATTTTTCCGCAGGACTTGGATGGTAATGAATGTACAGTGGTGCTCAACACACACCATGGTAAGGGTAAAAAGCAGAACAATATTCTAACCCTCAAGCAATTAGTTACATAAATAAAAACAAATTATGTAGATGTAATTGTATGAACTCCAGAGAGGAGGATACCTTTCTGAATTCATTGAACCAGTTGGCTTCGGAGGAAGCAATGATAGACAAAGCCCTTACACAACACAAAGCGGCGGTCTTAAAAACTGTCATTCAAGTTTGTGTGCGTGCTTGGCAGTGGTCATGTCCACATACCACACAGGGGATGATACTGTGGCGGGTTGTGCCTACACAGGCAAGTGTTTAACTGAGTCCCTTTGGTCATAGTTCAGTGGCCCCTGTGAAAGGGTACTGGATACTGATTTATTGTTGCAAGTGGGCTGCTGGTCAACCTCGCTCCCAGTTGTGTCTGATCTTGCAGTGCCAGTATTTTTTCTTTCCTAGAATGCCTTGCTCTATCGTAACCCCCTGGAAGTGTGACTTTGAAATATCCAAATATATTGGATATTTTAATTAGTCCTGTGGTTGATCTATTCTGTGTTAGAGAGTACGCAGAGTGCACTTTCAAAAGACGAATCAGGTCATAGAGCAACTGGTCCCCTCTGATTTTTTTTGATCTTGTGATATGTGTAAGTGTATGCAGTTTTGGGTGACCATGTAAAAACACGATTTATTTGAAGAATATTGCAGAAAAATATGTGAACTTTGACAACCGCGTTCTAAGCACCCAACAAGCGTCCTACAAGCATTCAAAGGTTTTTAACAAGCATGCGCACAGAGCAGTCACTTACGGTTAGCTTAATCAGCGTTATTTTTCAGTGCTTCCCTTCCAGGGTTAGTGACGAGAGGTAACGATGCGGCGCGCTGCCCATGGTAGCGAGGCTGGCTGCTGGTCTTCTTGACAAACTTGTGCCTATTTTTAACATTTGTAGCTTTTGTAATTGGTTGTCAGGGTACTCAAGAACCAGATATTGATTTATTGTTTGAAGTTGGCTAGTGATTGTTTGGGAAGACTGGTACCCTTCTCCAGAGCTTTAAGTTTTAAGCGATCGACCTGTCAGGGTACCAGATATGGATTAACTGTACAGCTGGAGGTCTGTTACTCATCAAATAGCTATCCAAGAAAGATGTGCCTGCCCGCACTGTTGTACAACAATAAGGTCACACACTGGGAATGGGAGGTAAAATGATGTTTAATGTGACCATAAAGCATGTTACCCTGGATAAGGTTGGTCACATTATGGGGTCTGATTGCCGATAACATGGGGAGCATGCTGAGTTCACTACATGTAGCCGTGAAGTGAAATGTCATGACTTTATGCCATGGGGTTGCATTACATCTCAAACATAGCCACAGCAAATTAGCCTAGCTTGCTGCCTAAAAATAAACAATATCATGTCTGTTGTGGTTTAAATGCAAAGGAATACAGAACACAAGTTTTGGTGTGAACTTTTTGCTGTGATACAAGTATCTGTTGAGCTTCACATATTACAAATTTTGCGAGATATAAATTTTGCTTAAAGGCACATTACAGAATTGGTTTTTGCTAACAAAACAGTTGCTGGCAGTGTAAGCACTTTATGTAATCCACCATATACATAAACTGACAAACCTGTAGAAGTTTGAGATCGATCGGCCATCTGGGTCACAAGAAAATAGTGAAAAACCGATTACACATTTGCATGAAATCATATAGATTCAACAAATGAATAAAATGCTCACTGAGCGATAAACTCAATCGGAAAATTAGTTTATTTATTTCTCATCAAATAGGCCCATGGCATTTCAGACAAAAAATTTCAAGGGATGTTTTCTACTATCATCATCATTAGACCGTGTAAGTTTTATGTAAATCTGTGATCAAAAGTATATACTTTTTTTCTTACCAATTCTGTAATGTTCCTTTAATACAAACAAATCATAACTGTTAATCACATTGTGCAATAACAGTGACTGGATTCTACTTTCTATAATATTATAGTCCATTTGAATCATTTTCGATACTTTGATACACTTTAATCAAATCAGGCCTGATACTTCACGAAGGCAACGGAGGCGATTGCCTCAATGCCCCCTGGTCATTGCCTTGGTGCCCTTAAAATGCTCCAATAGAAATTTACAATTTCCTCATAGGGTGCCCTTTACCCAGGAGAGAATGCCTTGGTGCCCCTTTCCCTTTCTAGAACGAAGCATACAGCCTGTAAAATGAACCCTCATTTTGATACTATAGTCCCCACTTCTATACTACATGTACATGTATGTAATCCCCAATGTTGGTACCTTGGTCCTCATTTTGATGTTGTACTCCCCAATTTGTTATTAAAGTCCTCATTTTGTTACTGGGGCCCCATTTTGATCACAGTGTTCATTTTAAAACCATAATCCTTTTAATACTTTTTTGTCCTGTTACAAGGGCATGATTTAGAAAGAGTAAAACAACCTGAGAAAGGCATTGGTCTCTCGTCCAGATTTACTCTACATCAACATCAATGGAAAACTTAAGATTTAGACAAAGTCTGCCTTCCCTCGGTAACAATTGCTTTTCAAGAAAATTTGGAGGTAGACAAAAATGTTTCATACATCCTCAATTCAGGATTGTTGTTTTGGACAAATCACAGGCTTGCATTATAGTTGATTGAAGACATTATCAAATGATATGAAAAAAAGATCACACCTGCTGAAAAGTGTATCTGAACTGAAACATATTGAGACAATACACGCTCTGGCCGAACAAAATATGTCCCAGTTTGCTCAAAGTTTTTGAAAGAAAACCTTGGGAGAGAAACCTGGCTGTCAGGCTCTGCACATTCCAATCATATGGTTATCTTAGGGTGTGTGTTCTGATTCCTACAAAACATCCCCTATGTATGTTTCATTTCACAAAACCAATTAACTCAATGCGGATCAAATTACCTCGCCTTACTTTTAAGCTGATAAGCACACAAATTTGATTAGCACAGAAAGATGTCGATTAGCAGGCATAGGTTACCAGCCAGAATGCCATGTACAGTAAGTCACACTACAAGTACTACGACTGGTGCCTTGCATTTGCTTTGCTTACTAGATAAATCTGCTAAGAGATATGTTCTTGGAAGTGAATTAGGTCCTGAAGAGCTACCGTGACATGCTCCAAAAAAAATGTCCCATTTCAGCCACGCCCCACTGCGAAAACAATTAATTATTAATTGGATGCTTTCAATACTCAATTAAAAAACCATTAATGGTACAGTGGAGGTGTATGAGGTATATTAAAGATAATTGGTTGTAATAATGACTAATCGACATATGTGCACCACAGAAAGTTCAGCATGTTTGGGAAGATTATCTGCAGTAATTTAAGTCTGCTGTGCTGTGTAAAATGACGTCATCTACGAGTAACCTACATTTAGAATGGACTCTGGTTGACATGTCACAGACATACATGTAAATGTAGCTACCTTTCCGCGAGGTTAGGAGAAAAAGTACAGACGGAGGTCAGAGTGACTTAATGCAATCTTTTTGTGCATTTCACTTCAGTGGACCATGGTTCAAATCCTACCTTGGACCAAAGCCACATTATCTTTAGATTGGGTTCTGTAATACATGTACCTACATGGTCTTGGTTTTCATCCTCTTATTTTAAGTTAAATGTCTTCATGTCTTGTATTTGCATGTACATGTATCGTTAAGGCAGCAGTGAAAGACAACTTTGGGTATTAATTTGCTGATTACAAGAAATAAATAATGACTAATGATAAGCATTAATAAATACCCGGGACAGTTTACCCATTCTGATTGGTCGAGAGGAGATTACACGGCCATGTTTAAATGTGCGATATGATGAGAAGTGTTTAAACATACACATGGTGCGCAAGTTTACGCAGGTGCTGATTTACGCGTAATGCATTAAATACATACCGGTACTCATTCTACAATACATTGGTACGCGCGCGTACGCACAATCGTTGTACATCGCGTGCAATTCGACCCTTCACAAAATGGAGCCTGAGGACGTGAAAGGAATTGAAAACTAGAAAAAGTTTTACAGATTTTCAAAGATTATCATGCTTTTTAACAAAAAGGACATTTATAAATGGATATTAGAGTAGTGACTCAGGGTCGTGGCCATACGATACCACACGGCACAACCCTGCTGATTTTTGTTCTGGGTCTAATCTTATGGTAGTGATTATCAAACAACAAGGTTTGGAATTTCATCTCTGAAGGAGCGAGGCTACTTTGAATTCCCTTGGAAAAACTTTAAAATCAACATAATTTTTTTTGAAGAGGCGTCAAGACAGAGATCAGGCGCCAAGACAGAGATCAGGAGAACAGAGGCCATGTCGTCAGTGCAACTTTTGGTTGGTAATGTGTTTTCGCTAAGCACGATCTATCCCTACAGAGTGACAGTAGCTGCTTAGCTAGGTGCAGAGTATCGGATGGTTAATTAATATAACAAAGTCATTGGCAAGCAACTGGGCAAGCACCTGTCTATAGGCACTGAGTTCATGGTAAAATGCCAGGCATGGTGACATTCCACATACTGGTAATGATATCAGGGGTGGACACCCATCTCATGAAAGCATATCACACCAGTGAGGACCGCCAACACCGAATGCTCCGTGTCGGACCTTATTAGCCAGGGCTACGATTGGTCTGCGCACAAAAAAAGCAGCAAAGTTCCCGGCGTTATGGGTGGGGAAAGCTTCTGCAAACCATTTGGGGAATTCTGAAACAGGAATTCATCTTGTAATTAACCACAAAATCAACCCCAATTGGTGGTAACACTGGCAGTGAGGGGTTAAGCAGACCTGGCGGCGATTAGTGACACATGTCACGCTCTGGGCTTTGGAAGAGCACGGCCAGATTGCTTTTGTTAATTAACTCTGATGGCACCCATGTTTCTTGGGCTTCTTCTCCCATTACCCTAAATAATTGGATGGGATTTGTCAAATTTGCACACACTTTGGGATTTCTTACAAAACATTGAAGTACAAACTTCCCTGTTGACCTTTATAAAAAAGAGTGACAATGTTTACCTAACATAACTGTTGAAAAAAACTATAAAATAATAAATAAAAAATTAAAAAAAAAAATAACACATTAGTGCTCCTGGATAGAAATTGTAAAGAAAACAGATGACAAAGGAGAAAAAAGAAAAGGAAAAAAGTTGTGCAGTAATCAGGGCCTTGTTTTTGTTGAGCTGTTTAGCAGAGTTATTTCTCTGCCAAGGTTGAATAAATGGGAAACCAGTCACTCACAATACACATGAAATGGTCTTTAAGTCAATAAGAAAACTGTGTAAGTGCTAAATATTGAGCCTGCGCAGCTCTTTGTGATTGGTCTATTTTGGCTGTATGGCAAATTGCAGCTTTCCTATTGGTTGAACCGGTGTAGTTTGCCATGCGCCATGTTTTGATACCATGTTCACTGCTAACATAGAGGGCTTGCACAGTTGATCAAGCTCAACATTCTCCTGGTTGTATTTCCTGTGAATTGGGCTCAGGTCACCAACTTTTAAATGCAATGTAATGTTTACGGTTTGCAACTCACTGGTTCTCACTCATTCTTGTGTTTTTGCTGAGCAATATGCAAATTTGCAAATTTATAAATTACAGTTTTCTGCCTCATACATGCATACAGGTACATCTTTCAGATCTAGGAAATGTTGTGCCCGAGTTACCAGTGTAACAAATACTAGGTATGTGTAATAGATTAGGCTTGACACACACTGGTTCCCAATTGATTTCTGCTTTTTTTAAAGCTGATGTTGAGCATCATTTTGTTTTGCTTTATACACGTACATGTACATTGTACATGTAGCTGCATAAAACTGGGTGCAGGCATCGCTGGAGTACCAGTTCTTCTGCTCCTCTTAATTACTTCGACACTTTGCCAGTCAGACGCATCTGTCCTGCACCTCGTCCATGGATAAGGTCACCACTATTAACACACCTCATCACTGGTTGAGCTGACTGGCTATTTTTATTCAGAGGTAACATTCTTGGCGAGTCCTTGATAATGTACAGCACCAGAAACTAAACACTGATGTGATACGACAACGGACATGAACCGTCCACTAGAATCCTGACCTCGGACTTCCCCGATGGTGAACTCAGTTTCGATACGGTTGCACCGGTTACAAAATACAACTTCATCACGGTGTGTCTTAAGTTCTGCCAGTCAAATATGAAACCAAACTAAGGAAAAGGGCATAGTCTGACCCAATGTTCAACATTGAGAATCAGTATTCGTTACTGCTATTGAAGACAGGACACATGACAGAGATGGGCAGCATTTGTTAATTTAACAAAACATCTTTGATGAAAGTTCCCCCCATGACAAGGGGACTCAAACATAAATGTAATGTTAAAAGACAACACAAAGAAGATATACATGTACCTGTACATGTACACGATGTATGTGTACATGGTGTCTACACCTTATGTTTGTCGTGGGAAGCAAGATGCAGGTATTGAGGTTTAAAGTGAATCAGTACATGGGAAGAAACTGGAGAAGTACCTACCTGTACCTGTATTTGCTTTTAAAACAGTTACAATAATATAGGGAAGTGAACAAAGAGACAATTATAGTGTTTGGTTAAAGGCAGGATATACTTTTGGTAATTGTCAAAGACTACTTGGTGTATCCCAACATATGCACAAAATAACAAGCCTGTGAAAATTTGGGCTCAATTGGTCACTGAAGTTGAAAGAAAATAATGAAAGAAAAAACACCCTTGTTGCATAGAATTGTGCTTTCAAATGCCTGCGACTGAAGCCTTTCTCAGATTCAAATATTTTAGTGAGAATATACCTCTTTCTCAAAAACTACATTACTTCAGAGGGAGTCGTTTCTCTCAATGTGTTATACTATCAGCAGCTCTCAGGTGCTCCTTACTAAGTAAGTTTATATGGTAATGTGTTTCTTGAGTAATTACCAAAAGTATCCACTGCCTTTAAAGGTACTGTTACGCCGAACAACCAGTGAAAGTCACATCCCATGACAGTTTCTAGATAAAGCTCAGTTAAGAAACAGAGTTAGAGATAGCATTAGAGGTCGACAATCACTACACAAAGTTTGAGAGCAGCTTCTGTTTCCAATGTAAATTGCTAACTTGGAAGGCTGCCTGGTTTGAACCTGATCATCACAACAAGGCCACAGCCCGCTAAGCTGCAGATATCAATCACATGAAATAGAAACTCTGATTCCATAACTTGTAGTTTCATTGGCTGTACTCCCATTCTCATCACGTTTGATCGTTGAAATAGATCAAATGTCATGACAAGAAAAGAATGGTTTGAAATGACAATCAATTGATATAAGGGGCCTTTCAGAATAATCAATATTTAATAATGTCGATCTTTTTTCTAAATTATAGGTGGGTGGGTCAAAAGAAACAACTGAAAATCGAAATTCAGTTTTCAATTAAAAAAAATAGAAGAACTGTCTGTGCAGTTCCATTGTTAACAGTAAATCTAGTTTGGATAGTCGAGCTCTGTGCCCGATGGGGAGATGGTGAGGGTTTTCTCTTTGATTTCTACTGAAAAAGTGGTTCTGCTGGAAGCCAGCAGAAGCCATTGATAACTTTTGAGGAGAACATTTGTTTAGAATATCTGCTTCATTTGAGGAATTACTTTATACTTCAGTGTGTACGGTACATTAAATAGTCAGTCAGTATTTAAAATCGAAGTTTGGTTGAAGGTGTCAAAACAATTTCGAAAAAATTGACATATTTAAACATTGAGCATTCTTAATGGCCCCTAACACTTAAAATAGTGGATCCCTGGAAATCAGTGAGATAAATAATAACTCAAAGACAGCAAACATATACATTGTTACATTGTAAAGGGAAAACATATTCTTATGGCTGACATGCACATGAACGCAACTCTGTTGGAAGCCCACACAATAATGACAGTGCACACAATGAAACAAAACATGAACGTATACAAGGGAATGGAGATTGATTTTAACAGCGCACCAAACCTTGGATAGCTGCCCGGTACATAATACTGACTTGCCAGTTGGCAGTTGGCATTTCTGTAACGATACTCGTTAGATTCCTCTGATGTACCATTTGGGATTTGAACATAAAATCAATCAAAAAAAGGTGTCAGTCCATTTGCAATATTTGTTAATATGAAAAGGAGCAGCTCAAGTTGACTAATATAAGAAGTTTGGATTGACTTTGTTTGTTGAGTTGTCAGCATAACATTTAAAGTGTTGACAGTCAATGTAATTGTGTTACCTTTGAAATCAAAACAAATTTTGAAAGAAATAAGTGTGTACTTGGCAGCAGGGAATATAATTTACCTGTAGTCTTATACCTGAGTTACATTCTGACTCTCACAAAACATCTGCCATGATTTACTATGAACAGCTATCTTGCAATAATTTCCTATGGGTTAGTTACCTGGGAAAGTGGTTTAACTATTCAATATAAAAGGAACCCTTTGCTTCAGTTGTTATCCATACACAACATAGCCTGAGGCTGCAACCGAGGCAAAGACAGGAGTTCTAGAAAAGAACAACTCTAAACCACCTCACACTATTCTGACTAAAACTGCATGTAGGATGGGTGGACTGAACACTGTACCAACTCAACCAAATGTGCCTCATATGACAATCTTAAAACAATTCCATCAGAGTCCAGTAGTTCAGTTACTGTATGCTGTTAATTTTGATCCACTCAGCACCATAGATCTTTCTTTTGTTTACAAACAATGACCACCACTTTGTATGGGAGGCCTTGAGTAGCAAAACATGTTTAAACTGGCTTGGCAAATATTTTCCCTTTTTAGTGAAACATTCAACAAAATTCTATGAAGTATAAGTTTACTTTTTGTTTTTATTATTTATCAGCAATATGGGTATTAATTTGATAGCATTATTGGTCAAGTAATAAGCTGTTGTATGTTTTGTGGTGAAGGCTGCCCATACTTTTGCCAACCACTGATTGGCAAAACTTGTGGCTGTGACGTTGTAAAAGAAAAGTCTATAAAGCTCTACCAACCAAGAATGATATGAAACTATACAACTTCCATCAGCATACATTGGTTTGGTTGTTAACTTTGCCATTGGGGTCCAAAGGGGTAAGGGTTACAATAAGGGCTAAGGAATGGAATTAGGGGCTGATTTTCTTAAAGGCCCTGTACACTATTGGTAAGATCGAAAAACACAATGTTCACAGATTCACACATAACTTACATGATTTAAAGTAAGTAATGTTAGAAAGGGTTCCTTAAAATATTTTTGCCTAAAATGCTATCGTTTCTGAGAAACAAGTAAAACAATAGTAATTGTCGCGCGCGATAATTTGAAAAAACAGAAAACGATCTCTCTTTTCACTATTTTCTCGTGACCTCAATGACCAATTGAGCTCAAACTTTCACAGGTTTGTTTGTTCATGCATATGTTTAATCACACAAAATGTGGACACTGATTTTGAGCTGTTACCAAAAGTGTACAATACCTTTAAGACAAACATGTAAGATTGAGCTTGATAAGCGTTGTATTCAACCTTATTAGAGTGAAGGTTAGGATTACAACTGAGAATTGAAAAAAGGAAAATGGGTAATGTAACTCATCATTTGTTTTTGCTACACTACAGGGATTAAGGGAGCTAATATTAGGAAGAGGCTTAAGGATTAGCATATTGAAGGTGAGTTTTTTAGGGTATACTTGTACTTGGCAACTTAGCTCTAGTGATGTCAGGATGGCATCACTACCTAGCTCTAGTGATGTCATGATTACATCACTTCCTAGCTCTCGTGATGTCATGACATCATTACCTAGCTATCATGATGTCATGATTATATCACTACCTAGCTCTAGTGATGTCATGATTACATCACTACCTAGCTCTAGTGATGTCATGATTACATCACTACCTAGCTCTAGTGATGTCATGATTACATCACTAGAGCAAGGTTGCTAAGTGCAGGTAAGAATGAGATGTAAGGAATGGACAGAGAAATAGAGTTTCTTAGGGTGTACCTGTAAGCTTGGATGGCAACCTAGCTCCAGTAATGTCTTGACTACGCCATAGTGACCTTTGTTGACCCCAATGTGTATGGCGGTCTGTCGTCGTTTGTTGCGAGCATTCAGGTCAGCGTTATCGCGGTGGAGTAGCTCAATGACAGCAGGCTCATCACCAAATGCTGCATGGTGGATTGCCCGGTCTCCATCCTTGTCCTGAACATACATGGAAATCAGATTGGAATTATAGAAAGAAAAAGAGATGAAGAAAATATGTACAATGGGATCAAAAATTGGATTAATTCTGAATGGTTTTGTTTGATAGAGGCACTGTTCCATCCTACATTACATGTATGGTGTAGCATGCTTATGAAACATTCGCTGAGCCTCGACTTTATTTAGGGATGAAGTGTACAAAGCTAAATAAAATCCTCCATAATCATACATTTTAAGATGGCAGGCCCAATTTCTACAAACTTCGATTTAAGCAAAGGAAGAATGTATCAAACTTATTATGGTCTTGTTTTTACGGTACTTCTTTTAAGATTGAATAGCAGTAACAATTTTAAAATTCTCATATAACACCTGAAACCTGAAACTGTTTTCTAGATCCCTTGTGTTTGACAGCACAACTCAAACAGCGCCCTCACTAAGGTCAAAGGAAGACTTGACTGAGTTTTGTACGTGGCATCTACGCACGTGCACATTTCCATTGCTTGGAAAAAAAAAATTCCTACAAAAAATGGTTGAGTTGATAGAGCATACAAAAATATACGTTGGTTCAGGGGACAATTATTTCCCAGCTTCAAAAGTTATATTATTAGTTATCACACAAATGCGAGTGGAATACAGAGAATTATAGCGCTTCTGAGTCCCATATCCAACGAGGCCTATACTAAGGCCGAGTTAGATATGGGACGCAGACGCGCTATATTTTCCGTATTCTACAATTGATCTTGAAGCTAACTTGATGTGTTAATGCAATACGTGGTGTTTTGCGTATAATCAGCTTAAAATAGCACAATATTCGGAGTCAGAACAGCAGTTATCCTCTTATTGCTACGGGTTGACCAATCAGAATCGAGGATTCAAGTTTACTTGACCATAAAACATTTGAATACAGCCCCAGGTGGTTAGATTTTGACTAGTCACTCTCCAACTATGTATTTTTGAATACATGTACATACACACTGCAGATTCAAAAACATGGTTAAGCACTGCGCACAATGGGTAAACTTCAAAGAGCAAGCATTGGGTGCATCATAGATTACTGACCTCCATCTCCACGTCCACACTATGCCTAATCAGTACTTTAATGACGTCAGTGTGGCCATTCTGACTGGCTGCTTGCAATGCCGTGTGACCAGCGAACTGTACATTGACCTGTTGACAGATAAAGACAAGTTCTACATCAATAATTAGTCTTCTACTGTAAACCTTTGGGTCATTTACTCTGCAAGAACTTTCCATCTACTTATTGAGTAAACTTTAAACCTCAGTTTATTTTTATCTACAAGTGTCAAACGCAGAGATTGTACTGACATTCTAAACTTGGACTTGACCATTGAAACTTTGCAAATTGTTAATACAATAACAATTCAGCATTCTAATCATTATACAGTGATTTTCTCTGAAACACACTCAGTGCATAGTGATAGAATCATCTACAAGTTCTTTCCATGGGTACCATAACTCATTGGCTAGCTTGTTTCCATAAACCTCCATCTGTACCTACAGTTTATATTAACCCTTTAGACACAAATGAACCGCAATCAGCTTGAACCAAAATGCAGCTTGAACCAGTCGACAATTGTTTTCAATAATGTTTTGTTGAGAGACTTTGTACACATCTGTATCAGTCATATTTTACTTGAGGAAGTTAAAATTATCCACGTTGATTTATGCAGACTTCAAATGCTATTTTCTTGACTTTGACAGCATATCAGACAGAAATAACTCTCCAAAAATATTACGGTATGAAATTTATAATCACTTACTTTCAGGTTGAATTTATAACTTAAAAAAAAAAAAATTATGACCAATTCCGAACTTTAAATATGAGTGCATGTCAATTATGTAAATTATAACGACTAAACGATTGGATCAACTCATCATGTATGCTCAAAGAAGATTAGACTAAACTGCACTGTTATACCAATTACACACTCTCAGTTTAATCACAACCCTTGAAAGAGAGATTCCATGGTGCCTGCCCAAACCTCTCAAGGATGAGTGAACAGTGTATGTAGACCTACATGTACATGTTGTATTTAGGCAATTTAAACAAATACAAACTTCCACTGTCATCAAAACAGGAATAAGACAGCTGGCTCAAAAAAAAAATGGGAAAAAAAAGTAGACGGCAGGAATGATATTGAAGACGTCTATCAACAAACCAGTAGAATATTTGGGTCGAGTCTGGGATATACAGTGTCTTCAGGAAAAAGCCTGTGTCCAGTTAGCAATCTCTTTAATTGGGCTTTTTGACATACCTCCTGCTGGAGCTAAACCGGAAACAAGAGGCTAGTCCAGTGATCTATGGGTCTTCAAATAATAACTAACGAATTTCTATTACTAACGACACAAGTAGTTATCGCTAATGGTTGAATAATTTGACAATGTTTAAAAAAAGAATATGCCATGTTGTATTTGAATGTTTTGGTAAAGGGACGACAATAATATCATAAATCAGAGACGGCTGTGTAGCAAAAATTGAACCTGTGACTGTTCATCATAAATAATTGTTTTGCTCTGGTCAGGAGAGACACTGTAAATAAATAAAACAGAATAATATTTCAGCGACCCTGTTTCATTCTTCTTTCCAATATTAAGCTAGCACCAGAAACCACATTTTGTGGATCTGGGAATTCATAAATAAATAACAAATTTGAGGAAATCACAATACAGTGCGACACCAAAGATGGCAGTCAAATTGCAGACAATTTAACAAAGCACTGCAAATGTTAGCTCATTGTGTTGTAAAGAAAATAGCATCTAAGCCTCGCCTCATTAAAGCAACACTTTTGTTCATATAACATGTATAACTGAATGTTTGCTCATTTACAATGTATGTACATGTGAAAATACATACTTTTGTCTATAAAATAATGCACTGTAACCTACAGTCTCTTCAGAGCAAACACTTGGTGGCTCACTGTATTGTGAATCACCCATATAGACCTTAATGCAATGTCAGCACACCGCCATCTAAGAGGTCAACTTATTTTTACCTAAGTGTGCATTTCTAAGTGGTTAACTTCTTAACTATTGTAAGCTTTGATGCGGCTGGTACGCAACCATTACTTATGTAAAGACCATTTCATTCTAGAGTTTTGTTTACCTAAATTTGGTCTTAATAGTCGTCAGCAACTTTGTTGAACGATGCTTTTTGTGCAATCAAGTTCCAGTGTTTTTGACCATTATTTTGTTTTAACAAAAATAATATTGACTCTTATATAGCTTAGTTTCCAAAGAATGATCATTGCACTTCAAACATTATTACCCCTGGTAACTGGGCCACATATTTCATTCCTTAAACCATCTCAGCTCCCTAGGGAGTATACAGCCTGTGCTGCCAAGTATGTAGCGCACTAAGCTAAATCAATCACAAGAACCATCTCTGTCCTCACAGGTACCCATTTACCCCTGGGTGGTGAGAAGCACTTGAAGTTCAAGGATACAAGTTTCATGACCGGGATTCGAACCTACACCCTGATGACTCAGCCACCAAACTTGAATCCGATGCTCTAAACCATTTGGCCACATACTTTTGTTGTTTAAAAAAAATGTAAACATGTCAATTTTAGTTCTTTAAACTACTGTCATGTTGAACAATAAATCTAAATAAGTTGAATTGAATTGAAAACTGATGATAAGATGATTGGAGACATACAGCTACTACGCACTGCACATAGGATGGCCTAATGAACAGCCTCCTTCTAATCTCTACCAGAGGGCGCCCTACTTAAATGACATCATGTGCATAAGGTCTATTGAACCAATTCTGAATGTCAAAGTATGGAGGGTGATGTTCATGTTATTTCCTTTTCAGAAAGTACTGCATGAAAAACAGGGCTCCCTCAATGTGCCAATTTTATAGAGATGATTGAGCAGACAAATTTTGTAAGCACAGAAAAATAATGCTGCGAAGCAGAAACATTCTCTTCAAAAATACAGTGCAAAGCATACTGATTGTTTCCTACATTTCTCTGCTTAGCAGATCAATTTGCTGAGCAACATTTTCCTCCATGCAGCTTTAGGAAATTAGACAGAGTCTTTTATGAAGTGTGGTATCTTGGACAAAATTTGACAACTTCATCCAAAACAATGACGCTGATGACCTTGTATGTGCTTTTTGATACTTTCTTTTTCTGTTGATCCATTTGAACTATTTTGAACATTTTTGAAGTTGTTTTGTTGCTGGTTATGTCTTCTTGTTTGTTTTTGCACATCTGCAAACGTACATGTATTGAATCAGCTTGCAATGGTACATGTACAGGTATCTTGTGCAAGTTGAAACCAAACCAATATAAATTTAGATAAACATAAGTATTGCCCTTTGAAATAACCATTCTAATGAGCTTTCAGTTTATTTGAAGTACATGTAGGTGAAACTCAAGCATACATGTATAATCAATTTGTGTAGAATGCCAAGAACGATTTGTTACTTACAAAGATTCACATGAATCCATATCAAGTATGTCTTTTGCATAATATACACAGCCATGGCTTAAAAAACACTTCAGCAGCCTTTGGAGATTTTTCCCAGCGAACATGATTCCCAAATCAAGAGACTACAATCAAGCAATATGAACTCTGTTCACTTTTTAAAATTGTGTGTCATTAACCACACAATATACTTCTCAGTTTTTCCTTCTTAAAAAAAACCCTAACATATCCAATGCTTGAATATACACATCTTATAAACAAAACTATAAGTTGTGTGCAACACATTTCATGCCTACAAAATAATAAATTAAATAAAAATAACAAATTTAAATACAACCACAAACTCACTTTTTTCTGTTCAGCTGTGAATTTTGTTTGCAAATGACTTACATTAGCATCTGGTCTGGCCAGGATTTCTTCACATTTGACTCCATCTCCATTTGCTGCTGCTTTGACCAACTCCTCGTTGATGTCTCCAGTAATGTGCGTCTCAAATAGTTTCTTCAGGAGAGCTGATAACCTCTCTATAAATATCATATACAAATGTGATATACTTGGTTTAAAGCAAACATCATTGGTTTCTGGAAGAGTACATTAATTCTTATTCTTTTGTTTTTCCATACAAACACAATCTAAAAAACCTGTGAAAATTTCATCAAATAAGGGTTGACAACAAATATAAGTGTATTTTGATTTGGTAAATTAAAGGCACAGTACACATTTGGTAATGACTCTGAAAATTAATGGCAATAAAAACTTACTTGGTAAGAAGTACAGCATTTTTGCGTAGTATAATGAATGTTGAGAAACTTTTAACTTTGAAGTACTACGGTTATGGAAAATATATCACTTTTTATTCTCCAAAATTTGAATCTGTATTCCTATGGGGAATATTCTTCCTGTATGGAAATATTCGCTCCAGTTTTTCGTGATATCTCACAAAAGCGACCACCTTTTGAAGTGAAATTTTCACAGGTTAGTTTTATTGTATGTACCTACATTTATATAGGATTAACACAATCAGTAGGCTCCAATTACCAAACGTATGCAGCACCTTTAAACTAGAATCTGGGTGAGAGGACACTTAGTTGTTGAACTTTTGTATAATGTATTCTTCTAGCTTTCATGACACGCATCACAAAGGGATGGTACACCAGCAGTTTTTGGAAGAGCACATAAATTTCAACCCTCTATGTTCCATATCAAGATATGGTACACCATTGGTTATGGAGTAACACACCGTAGAATGGCAGTGCATCATTGCTTCACAGAATTAATAAATGCATCCATGGATTAATATGCAATCTATTTATCCAACTTCCAATTTAGACACTACACTATCCAAACAAACACAGAGGAACAGAATAGCGCCCTCTGTAGTCGATAGAGTGAGAGGGAGGATTACCTGATGAGTTGCTGAGTCCACCACTGTCTGATGCTACTTTGGTGACAGCAGTGGGATTGAACGTCCAGGAGGTACCACACACCTCCACCTTCAGATCATTGTCATGGTAAATCTGCTGGACACGGGCCGATCTACCCAATGTCGTAATAGAAAAACTAGAATTTACTTCAATTTATACTACTTATATTACCTTTTAAAACATGATGTGCTAATTTTGATTCAAGAAAATGTTACAAATAATTTACTATGTCTTGATCAAAAGTGTAAGCATGTAAAAATCAGTTTGCCACCATCACTAATTCTGAATCTTATGTTGATTCAAAGAAAGGAAAGCACATTAGTAGTAACAGTTTTTTTACCTTGGGTTCATACAATTAAAAAATACCTGTAGGAGCTTTGCAAACATAACCAGTTCTACACCTTGTCTTGATTATTCAAGCATATCTGTTGCAATACTTTATAGCAATCATTACCAAAAAAAGCTATCATTGTTCTCAATTCAAAGCGAGAAGGCAAATGCTAAAGCACACAGTGTCTGCATATCATGTGCTTCAGGAAAAATTGTTTGCATGGCAAACTCCACGTCAGCAAAGCCTGGTACCCTTTTCCCACATACCCTCATTGAAAAATGTGTCTGATTCTTCAGCTTCTCATGAGTATCTATGCAACGGTTTGACATAAACTTTGTGACATGCAGCAAGAATATGTTCAGTCTAAGGATTTCAAAATTGAACGCTCAATTTTATGATCAAGCAAGACAGTGTACCAGACTAAAGTGAACTTGCAAACGCTTCTCCGTTGAAAGCATTAATATGATGTTATATTGTATTTACCGGCAGCATAGCTTCAGCCCATTCTCCATGACCACGTTGGAGTGCCTTGATACGTTCCAAATCGCTACAAATCTGGACCAGATCTCCCACTTGGAACTGGGAAGGGGTGGGTGTGTCTCCGCTTGCTGACCCTGACACTGAGCTGGCTGTGTTCACTTTGGTCAACACGGCAGGGTTGAATGTCCACCTGGGGGTAGTTAAAAACAACAACTTTAGTTTGGCAATCAGGTTGTTATATACCTCATATATAGATTCCTCTAATCTGATTGGTTAAAAGTGGAGTCATTGAAATAGCTGGGCCCCCATTTTCTATCAAGATGACGTCATAATTAACTGTGCCTGAGGCATAGCAATCGACTGTGCCCGCGCGGCCTGAAAATAATGGAACAGTCGCAACACACTGATTTCATAGGTCGCTTGTGTACTGTACGCGTTGTTCGTGTCACAACGCGAAATGAGGAAATGATTTTGGTAAGTTATTACACTTTTATTACATTTCAAAATCAAGGCATATGCTGTAGGCCTTATCAGTTCAGGAAATCTTTTAACCAATCAGATTAGAAGAATCTATATTATTTGATATATAAAAGAAATATTGACCGCTTAATATTCAGGGCACAGTTAAAATTGTAGGCCCTCGGTGATGTCAAAGCCCTCAGAAGCGAATGGTTTTGATATCACCTTGGGCCTATAATTTTAACTGTGCCCTCATAGCAGTCAATATTTCCATAATCTCTCCCTATCTGTCACCTCTGTGGACCCTGGTTGAATCCAACTTGGACTAGAGCCTGCATGCAGATTGGGGTTTTCAGGTCCTATCTAATCGGGTTCTCTCCCAACTGTCACTCTGTGGACCCTGGTTTGAATCCTACTTGGACTAGAGCCTTGCATGCAGATTCTTACTTGGACTAGGCCTTGCATGCGATTGGGTTTTCAGGTCCTATCTAATCAGGGTTTTCCTGCAACATCTAAAACTGACCATTTCTTCATGTTACTTTAGACCCAAAGGACATAGTGCAAGGCAGTTTTAAGGATCCTTTGACGTAATTACCAAAAATAAATATAAAGGGTTAAACCTGAGGATAGCAACAAAATGACATCTTTCTATGTTCGTTCATGAGATCCATAGAAGAAGGGCTGTGAGTCTTGGAATTGGTTGAAGAGTGGAGAGCTGAAGAAGGAAACTGAGGGCTTGATTACTGCGGTGCAATATTCGTCTCTAAGGACAAATGTTATGGAGGCGAGGATAAGACAGCAAGTGTCTCTCCTATGTCTGTATGTGTAGAATGTGTAATACAGAAGAAGAAACTGTATTTCATATTGTCAGCAAATGCAATATGATGGCCCAGACGGAGTACAAAGGTAGATACAATATTAGTTGGCTTAGGATTTAAAAATATATAAATATTTTATGAGATATCGCCTAGCTCACAAGGCAAGACGGCCACTTCAAGTTGAGGACTACACTTAACTGATTTGGGCTGTTGACCCAAATCAACTGTCACCAGGGGCACGTTGCCACCAACTCCTGGGGCTGAAACAGGGTTACCCCCTTCACAGTCCATAAGGTTGTCGGCATGGGTATCATCCACTAGGAGCCTGGCTGGTAAAGCAGAATGCACTTATACCTTCCCAACTTTTTACAATGAATTACGGTTAAGAGCTTGCTCAAGGGCACTTGAGTGTCATGACCAGGATTCGAACCCTCACTCTGTTGCTGACAACACCAGAGCTTGGGTCCGGTGAACTAGACCACTTGAACACGACACGCCACAAATCTGTGTAAGAAGTATGGCATCAAAGTGTATGCAAAGTGGTCAACCATGTTTTAGAGCAATTTGTAGAGAAAGACCAGGCCAAGATCCTCTGACACTTCAACATTCATGTTATAGAACATAAACGCTAGGGTGTTGTAGTCTTGGATAAGATAGAGAAGATATGTGTTCTCATTGACATTGGTGATGTCAGGCTAGATTCTAAGGAGAAGGACAAGATCCAGACAAAATACAAGGACTTTGTCACAGAACTTTGTTGGTTTTGGCAAGTGAAGGTCAAGGTTATCCCTGTGATTGTTGGAGCGCTTATTATTTATATATTCTAAACCTTTCTTGTAATGAAAGCAAGGGAGCTCCACAACAGTGACTAGATGTAGTACTGTAACCTGTATGCCTGAAGATACTCAAGTGTCAAGAAGACACAGAGGAAATGTTTAGTTTTAGATGTGGGAGGAAAACCCACGTAATCAGGGAAACCTAAGGCAGAAGGGAACAAGAGGACTCTGCAAAATACCCATGAGATCTAAGGTTATCATTTGAACAGTATAATTATAAAAGTAATAATAGTAACGGCTCTTATGTACCTCAATTCCAGAGATGATCATTGCGCTTCACATACAAACAAAAACAACATCAGCAATGTGAAAACACTAGAACAAATGGGTTATAAGATTGATAATCCCAATTATTAGCTTATTTGTCCGATGCAACCTAAAGTCTCACAATCCTCTACTTCCTTCGATATGATTGGACAGTCTGCAGTGCCAGTACCCACATTTTGGCTTCAAGCATGTCAAGTAGAAAACCTCATCACTTATTGTAGTTACCTGTTACCACTAGGGTATGACACCACCACATCATGGTCTTCATCTATCCCCACCACAGTACCGGTCGCTCCAAGGGTCTAGAAATATAAAGAATTAATCAAGAATGTCAATTGTGCAACAGGAAAATCTAACTTATTTCTGGTTATCCCTTCACCTGTTTACTTCTAGGATGGTGCACTGTCCACTGAATGCTGTTTGCAAACAGTTGGTCTACTCATTGACCAAAGCAAAACTTCATCAAGCTGGGAAGGGTTCACAGAAAGATCTTGCTGAGAAGCAAAAATGCTACCAGCCAAAGTACAGTTGTAACTTACACTTACGAGGCTGGTGCCCTGTCTTTCACAGACAGATCTTGCTGAGCAGCAAAAATGCTACCAACCACAGTATAGTTGTAACTTACACTTACGTGGCTGGTGCTCTGTCTTTCAGAGCAGATCTTGCTAAGCAGCAAAATGTACCAACAAAGTATAGTGTAACTTACCTTACGTAGCTGGTGCTCTGTCTTCACAGACAGATCTGCTAAGCAGCAAAAATGCTACCAACCAAAGTAAGTTGTAACTTACACTTACATGGTGGTGCCCTGTCTTCACAACAGATTTTGCTGAGCACAAAAAAGCTACAAACAAAGTACCATGTAACTACACTATGTGGCTGGTGCCCTGTCTTTCAGAGACAGATCTTGCTGAGAGCAAAAATGGTACCAACCAAAGTACAGTTGTAACTTACACTTACGAGGCTGGTGCCCTGTCTTTCACAGACAGATCTTGCTGAGCAGCAAAAATGCTACCAGCCAAAGTACCATGTAACTTAAACTTACGTGGCTGGTGCCCTGTCTTTCACAAACAGATCTTGCTGATTCCGTGACAAAACAAAAGTCCGATCACATGACTTTTTCAATATGGCATCATACATTTTGACAGAAAGTTTCGAGACAAAACAATGGAAATCCATTGTTAGAGTGCGAGTGCGCCCTCAAATGTTCTCTACTGTTTATGAAATACACCTGGGTCCAACTTCATGGCCATGGCGAAATTCGGCGCTTACAGTGCCCTGTAAAGCATATAGTGCATGGGACATAAGCACAGAATTCTGTGGTAAGCAGAGCCATAAAATTTGGCCCTGCACTTGAGCACATAGCAGAAAAACCTACATACAGCTAAACAGCTTAATGATATCTGACCCTGATCTTTGGGGAATAGACAATGATAGACCTTATGCACATGACGTCCCTTTTCAGTAGGGCGCCCTCGGCTAGAGGTCAAAAGACGATTGCTCATTGGCTCATCATCTGCACCGCGCATACAAGATGTGCGGTTTCCATTGTTTTGTCATGGTTTTCCCTCTAAGATGGCGGCATGATGACGTCAATGCATAAGGTCTATTTGGGTTGAGTGCATAAAGTTATATATAAGAACTAGAGGGCGCACTGGCAATACTGCGTGCACAAACGCGCCAGGACCGCAAGGAGACACTAGCGCCATTTTTTAGAGGGCAAAATTGAGTACGAAGTATACGATGTGCGTATGGTAAATGCACGCATCACATGCTCGGTGTTCATGTTGTTGTTTTGCGTACAGTAAAGTAATGGTAGTGGTACTTAAAACATGGCCGCACCACCCGCACGACGAATCAGTAACTTGGCTAGTGCGCCCTCTAGTTCTTCTATATAACTCTATGGTTGAGTGTTACCTCAAACATTCCATCAGTCCAGCCTCCATGTCCATGTTGGAGACTCTGTACAATCTCTAGATCCAGATCCACATTCACCTGATCCCCAAGGGCATATAAACCATGGACACCTCGACTTCCTGGTCCTTGCTCACCTGAAATCAACGTCATAAGAAATCAATGTCATCAAGAAATCAATGTCATCAAGAAATCAATGTCATCAAGAAATCAATGTCATCAGAATCAATGTTCATAGAAATCAATGCCAAGGTTAAAGTTATACTCAAATTGAGCACGTAGCTTCTTATAGGCATTGGTTTTTAGATAAGAACATCCACTCCAATTTTCCAGTTTTTAAGAAAAATATCATAAAGGTATGATGTATCAGGTTTTTGTCTATGAGTAAATTAATTAAAATCCTCCAGTTCAACAAAAATTATCATAGGAGGTTGGTGTACATACATGTACGGCATTGATTTTAGGAAGAGTAAGTTTATTTCAATCTTTTACTTTTTAAGAACCATTTCAATAGTTGTAGAGCAATACATCTACTTATAAAGCAAACACCTGAATTAATTGTTTTAAATATCAGTGTAGATATCAGTCTTTAAGTCTTTGTAATTTTGGGTTAAACAAAAAAAAAATTGACTAGAGCAGACTTGATTCTGCTACCACCGGATTAACGTGCCGGCGCTCTTCTAACTGAGCCATCTAGCCCTAATGTTGGCAGTCTCCCTATTTTGTCAGTATCTTTGTTAAGAGTGCCAGTCAGAAGCCATGCAACCGTTAACTGCTGTGTAGCCAGGGATCACACCCAAGTTAACGATACAACCTGGAAAGTGGCAGTAGCGGGATCACCTTAAGGAGATGTGACTATTTATTTCAAATATCAAGTAGGGAAACTGACTGGGTAATTTTTAAAATAATTTTAGGTTTAACAAAGGAAAATCGAGTAGAGCAGCACTTCAAGTTTTTGTAAGAATGGCTATAATTAATCTACCTTATGTTGTGTAATTGTATTTTCTCTTTTAAACACATTTGATGTACATCTAAGAAGTCTGAATGAATCATTTATCATGATGCCAAGTACTACAACTAGCTTTTAGTAACACTAATTTCACCAAGTAAAAACTGCTTTCAGACACAACACTGCCAAAACATGCCTGAGAAAGTCCTCAGAACAAAGGGAAACACAACCTAGGAAATTAATACATACAGAAATCTGCTGTGAGACAATATTTGGACAGACACATGAATCACATGGTATTTATTTTCTTTGTCCATTAGTGAAATAAAGGGCATGTACAGAAGACATAGATGACAATGGAGTTCAGTGTATCTGGGTCTCTATATCTCTGGTTTATAAGACACCTGTCAGATTCCTATAAAATTAGGAAATTTTCTACTAATAATATGGATGTTGCCAATGTTAATATGGGAGAAAAATATAGAATTGACGTACCTAGGCAGGGTAGATGATCTCGGTAGAATGTTCCTCCTTTTGCATCACTTACTACTTTCAAATCCGACTGAAAGAAACAAACGATAAACTATTGAATTCTCTACACCATTATTACATTGTTATTGTTAAATGCTAAGGAGGATGAGCACTTCAAATCCAAGAGTCTCATAGAACCCATTACTTGTCTTGAACTATTTTAACCACTTCACAAAACGGCAAATGTGTTTTTAACATCTGGAACAACTACAAAGCGCCCTCAATTTTTTGCAGTCAGTTAGACAGCTGACGTGTATCCACCAGGACATTCCACTACGTTGCGTGCTCAGGCATGCACCTACTATCATGATCTTGCTACGCTTCGTTTCTTTCATACAAAGAGAGACAGAAGGTACTGGAAAACATGCTTGTAATGTCCCTTTTTTCAAATTTGTAGACCCCAATTCCAGACCTTTGTCCTTTTGTTATACAGATGTGGCATACAAAAATGGACAGGCTGTCACCATTGTTTATCATTGTATTCGGCTCAATGGGAGGTATGTCCGAACATTCTGTGATTCCAGCATAGCCATGGCAGATTATTGGCCATGGCTTACGGTCAAGGTCTTGCGATTCACTGTGAGTTAATTCTCACATTTTCTCACCCGTCAACAACAAATCCCTGCACTTATTATGAGAACCTTTGTTGTCTTTCCTTTGTCATGTCGGGGTTTCATTGTGGCAATGACATTTTCAAAGGAAAATTATTACTCAAGAAGCTCAACAAATGTTGAAGATAATACCGCGCATGGGAAAGGAATTATTATTTTTTTTCTAATACCGACGCAAAGTGATTAAAGTCTCAGAACAAGAAAACAATCTTACCATTCCTTCATATCCGACACGATACAGATTCTTAGCTCCATTGTCCCACAGGACATACGCAGCACTGCGTGGACTGGTTGAACTCCAATCTTGTATCTCAGTGACCTTCCCTCGACGACTGCTACCACCATCCTGGTCCTCCCACTCCCAGTCTACCCCTCGGACCACCCTGGCACCCGGGAAGATTCCCCTAGCCATGATCTTCTTACTTTTACGCCTAGGCTCAAGGGCAAACCTGTGGGGGTGGGGGGGGGGGTGAACAAGCATTGCAAGTTAATCAGCATTTGATTTAAAAACTACTAAATATATTTTGTAAAAGCTGCTGAGTTGGTCAAGTTGTTTTGGAAGGCATGTAAGTTAAAATATGCTGATTTACACATTGAAGAATGACTAATTATTAGTTTATATCATACATGTACATGTATGTGGTATATAATTATATATACATTAGGGCAGTGTATAGATCGTGCAAGTCTCATCTGTATTCAAACATTTTTGGGAACCTTGATTTCCAATGCACGGACCTGGAAGAAAATGAAATCGTGGGCCCAGTGTTCAAATACATACATAAGAGCAAGACTTGCAAAGTTTTTACTTCAATAGTGCTTATTAATTCTGCCACTTTATAAATCCATCTGGATCAATCATACTAACCTATCACTTGATGAAGTATTAATGCGGTAGAAACGATGTCTGAGATGATGCTTGTCGCCGTGGTAACAGGCTGTGCACAGGTCATAGTTCGGACACTCAGCACATTTCCAGCGAATGCCATAGATGGGTTGCATACGGCATGTGTCACACATTGTACCATCATGTTTGACACCTGTTGGAAAAGTAAACAATTCATCAAAAATAGGACTTTCTTTTTCTAATAGATAAAAATAAAAATTGGTTGACTAAAATTAGGTGTGTCATAAGTATGTATCTTATGTTTTTCTTATGCATGGATCATTACACTGGCTGACACTGATCTAGCAGGCAATACTAACAGAGCTCACTGAATATGCTCGCTAAAAAAGTAACTAAGTGCATACCTTGAGTATTTACACTTTATTGAACATGTGAATATTGTGTAACATTGTACTTCTTGTGGTTTAGGCCTATTAATACACATAACTTAAGAGTATCCTGGCAAGACTACATACATGTAGAACATGTAGTTCAAAAAAGGGAAGTGAAACCCTAAACTTGTACATTGTCCTCAAATGTAAAAAGAAAAAAACAACAAATATCCGTCATGACGATCACTTGTATACATTGATAACAATGTACAGTATAAGCATACAAATGTACAGCAAATGTATGTAGAACAGAATGCAAAACTGTGGACTGCATAAAATTATGTGTTGCCTGAAAATTGTGAAGTTGATCAAGTTTTTAAAGTTGTTTGCATACTTCTAATAAACCAAGGAAGGTAATTAGGACATCAGTCGACACCAGCATTAGCGTTAATTCTTTCTTTTCCATTCAGAGAAAAAGTCTAACATACATGTATCTGCCATCATTTGTATTTAGAGAGAGTTAATTACAGATAATGAGATTTAATCTGAATACTTAACAAAGTCCTATCAGTACAAGTTATATACCATATCAAGCTTAGGTCATGAAGTTATCATGAAACATAATTAGCTGAAAATCATTAAACAATTGACTTAGTTAACTGTATAGCGACATGAATATTTAATTAGCCAAGTTCTTGAGAACACCATATCTCAAAAAGTTACGTCTTCTCATCAAACTTTTTTCAATATACTTGTTGGATACTGTAGATGTAGATGTGTTTGTTGGGTTAAAATGAGAGACATCACCATTAACATCATTTATTGGGCGTTTTGTATATACATTTATGTACAAAACCCATGGCTCTAAAAAGTGTATTTGGTTGGTCAAAAAAACACAACTTTTCAAAATAAGTTAAGTTTTAGTTTCCTATAATACACAAATCATTTTTTTAAACAGAAATGCTTTTACTAAGAGTTATTCCAGGCCATTAAAACTAATCAAGTACAAGGTATCATAGAGGGCGCCCTTCAACTGCAGGCGGTGAGGTTTAATTTGTCTCTGTTCTTGTCGTTTTTTAATTCTTCTGTTATCGTCCTTTTTATAGCCCTTTTTTTTAATCGCCATCATGTATCTGTGATCTATAGCACCAATCTGTCAGTTTTTTAACGTGAGTTCCAATATTCTCACAATTTTGGGTGAATGATGTCTCCAACTTGGTGACATTTTGTCACAATTTCTTGTGCTGACTGTTCGGATTGATCCTTGAAGATGAAGTCCATCTACAATACTTTACTATTGATACTCATTACTCTGTGTGTTTACTGAGGCATATAACAAGTTACAACACTAACAACTCATCCGCTCTGTCAATGAAACAGTCCTCAACAAGAAATTTGCTGAATAAAACAATTTGATCAAAGTTTCTCATTAAAACCCTCCGAGCAGCCACGGGAAACAATTGACATGCTGGATCCACTGAGCGCAGTCGAGAGGCAGATTGTATTAAGGGTAAATAACTGTGCTTGGGGGGCACAATTCTTGTTCTAATGGTCTGAACAGATGAATAGATGCTCCCTGGACCCACACACTAAAGATTGAAGCATTCCGAAAATGTACACATTGGTTCACTACTAATTTTCAAAACAGTACATTTTGTGCAAAAAATAAGGGGGCAATCTAGGATTTTTGTGTTTGGACCCATGGGACCCAGATTTCTCACACTACTTTTCAACCTTTGAGTTCAATCACCCAGAAATCACTACAGTATATGAACGAGGGGCGTTTAAGGGGAGTCAAAAAACAAAACAAGCGGAATTGATCCACACATTTTGCAGTTATTAAAATAAGTATGAAGCTGGTCCTCTCCCAACTACACTCTGTGGCTGACCGGAGGGTTAACACTGTCAGCACAATTACTAGAAACAGTGATCTGAATCCAGTTCAATCAACAATACCCTTTTTGCTACAGCCATAAGAGAATGGAACAATTTACCCACCAATATATTAAAAGCTCTACTAACCAGCATCAATTTTTAAAAACTAGTTAAAGTAAGATAAAGAATACAACAATAAAGAAAAAATACAGATTATATTTATGTAAAGAAGAACTTCATTATCTAACTAATTCGTCTCACTAACCACGGTAACACTACAGAGGACTGACAGTGTAGTGTGGACAATTACCTTTTTGAAACGTTTTGCATACCATAGCTAGGCCTACGTTACGTACGTGTTGATAAAAACCTCATTTCAATTAAAGAATCAAAATCATTGCCTGTATACCGCGAATACAGTCCTGCTGTAGTGCAAATGGCGGAAGATCTTTCGGAATGAAAGACTGCAATTTCAAGGATTTCAACAGTTTATGAACATTGGTTGGAAGAGTTAAAAAGTGACTGATAGAGATGGTTTACATACTGCAGTTTCTGTTTCCAAACAATTTTCCCCTTATCGGATCAAAACCTACGAAACTAAGATGTTTATACCTCCATAGTTATACCCTTGAAAACCGTTCTTTTGAGGGGATAATAATGTGAGTGTAAAACTATGTTAATTGTAATCACACTTCTCGCATGTCCCGAGTCAATGTTAACTAACAATAATAATTAATAATGTAATATATTTTGTTGTCCAAACTGTTTTTCTCTTGGAGTGAGGTGTTTAATAAAACGAACCTGTTGGTGCACTGTCGATAATCCTGAGATCATAAGCCCCAGCACAGCGATAGTTGGCTGCTGTTCCATTGTCCCATACAACAACAACCTCCTCGGGAGACTCAAAGCTCCTCACCGTGCCTACATGCCCTTCACCACCGTCCTGTTTGCCCCATTTCCAGTCGGGGCCACGGACAACCCTTGCACCTACACCCTCCATCATATTCACCCGCACGTTCGTGTTTCGGCCAGGCCTGATATCCATGTTGGCCATGTGGTGTTTTTGAGATTTGAAAATTAATCAAAAAGCAAATAAATTTCCCAAATTTGCAACCATTTTTAGTTCCGTAAACTGTGCTACTAGCTGTCAGTGACCCGTTGACATTAAACTTTGCGTTCAGAATTCCATGGCTCTGAAAATGTTGATTTCAACCGTGTAGTTGGTGTAAAGTTCACGAACGCTAAAATTGTAATGTCCATTATTTTCTTGAAATTATTTGAAATTGTCTTTTATTTTATTCAACTCTAATTTTCTTAAAATCTAATGAAGCTTATAGTCATAAAACAGCAACTAATTAAAGGATACATTACAGCTACCAACCAAAATCTACAAACTACACGTTTAAAATACACAATATATGATGCTACATTGTGTATTGCCCTACAAAGTTCCTTGAATCAGTGTCAAGGATACCCTTTTAAAAACGTTCAAATTGTTGATTCAGTTTGTAAACAGACAACAAATTCACGAATCATATGCATTCAATCACGCAGCTCCTAATTATATATTTTTTATTAAATTGTGCATTAGCAATGAAACAGAATAGGTGTCGTATAAAACATACACGTAATGGTCATTATAACAAAGTAGAGCTACATACGCACATGTGTGTATTTTAAAGAGCCCTCTATAGTTAGGTTGCCGCTTTGGCAACATCTTTTCATCAATGCATGGTCGAGTCGAAGATGGTCGAATCGAAGATACCGTACTCTTTTATCGACCATGTCGATAGGTGATCTTTGATTGAACTAAAAATAAGTACAAAATAAATGTACTTATTATGGGCATTTTACACCACTAGTCCTCTATATATGTTCATCAAAAGTCTCCATTTATTCACTGCCAGCCAATATGAAATGAAAATTTTTTAATATTGGGATAAAACATCATAGCTCTTACAACGGCTTGATTGAAGACTGAAAACATTCAAGTTCATACAATCTATAATCTTATAAGCCTAAAATAGCCGATTGCCCTTAAAATAATTATCAAATATTCAAGGGAATAAATAAATGGACATAAATAACAACCAGTAAATCACTTCTCAACCACCTTTTGGTGTTTGAGTCACAGCCATCCCTCTTTATTTCATACACTGCTGCTAAGTAAGTTTTATAATAAAAGATGTTTAAGCCTATACCATGTAATAAGTATACAGAGGACACCAAGTTTAAGTCATAAATTGTTAATTTTATTGCTTCATTATTAACCTGGTATAAATTTGAACCGTACACAGACGGAGGAATAATTAAGTCACAATGGCAAGTGATCAGTCTTCTTTCAAGAATTGAGTGGAACACGTCTCTTAAAAAGTGTTACCCGTTTTACATACAATTGAATGACATTGTAATGACTTTGGATCTGCCATTACAACTTATACACATTTTAAATTTTTTTTTTATCTAATCAAATTTTGACCAATAGAAAAGAGTGGTATGTGAACATCCATTAGTTGTTTATATGGACATGAGGAATGTTTATCATGCCTTGCCATCACTGTCCTTTGCATTACAGATTTACTATTTTCCTATAGACTTAAGGTACAACAATGGCTTCCAAAAGAAGAAAAAAATTCATTCCCAATCCTTGCCTTTTTAAGAAATACATCATAAAACTTCACTAAAATGGGCAGATTAATTCCATTTTGAGTACACTGCGTATAAAAACCATATACCAGTATCACTACTTTTGAAGTTGCACAAAATCACTATTTTAGCCAATGGAAGCAAAATGTCAGTATTTTTCTCTTTTCTTATAATGACTGTTGTTAGACTTACACTAGGATGAAAGCTCCTTTGAGTTGAAATTCTTTCTAGCACAATTCAGCACTTAATAAGGGCCACTCTATTGATTATTTGGCACTTATTTTATCTCATGCACTCCAAATCATAGCATATACAAATAATAACAATCCACAGATCCCAACTTGGCCATGTATTTAATACTTTGAGCCACCAGAAGGTAAAAAATCACAATCTGATGCACAGAAATGTTCAGAAAAGTGTATCCACCAGTGGGCAGTAACTTTCAATATTTCAAAATTTGAAATTAGAATACTACAATGATGTGCATGTACCCTCACTTCAAAATCCTCATTACTTCAAATTTGATTATTTAAACTCAATAAAAGTGATAGATTAATAAACAAGTAGTACACAAATGTTAATTAATTTAAATTAAAAATTTACCTTTCCATAGCACCACAAATACGTTCCAACTTAATAGTTCCCCAATAGCCCATTTAACATACCCTTATTCTCCCTAAAATACGTGTATGCCTAGTGCAGAAAGCTTAGCTTAGAAGAAAGAGTAAGATTATAAGTTAATAAGCTATGTAATTAACCCTTGTTTAACTAGTTCCTAATATTTGTTTTACTAGTAAATAAAGATTAAGCAAACTGCTATACTTCAAACTTCTTTGCAAATTAACACAGTCATCAAACCCTCATTCAAATTTGTTTAATACCACTACAAAACCAAAACAGAGGGAAAGTCTTTATGAACATGTTACTTAAGTGTCTCCTGTGTTGTGAATTAGCGGGTCTACTGCAAAATACTCAAGTTCTGGTAATGTCTACTGTGGACTGAGGTCACTCATGTCCTTGCAAAATAATTTCTTTGTCCTTTGGATGGGACAGATGTAAAGCCATAAATTCTGTGTTATGTAATGCACTACATAAAAGAATCCAGCACAATTATCAATAGGGGTTTGCGCTAGGGTTTCTGGCATGGTTGGTTGGAGATTAAGAGTAACATCACCTCCTCAACAAGGCGGCAGGTGCTACTTGTAAACGGATCTCATAATTCAAACATAAATGTACTGAGCTCTGCATACAAGTTCAACAAAACTGATTGCTTTGATACCCTGCATTGTAGACAAGACCTGGGTATTACTATTGTTTTTATGTTAAATCATTGCATAGATGATTGGTTGCAGTACCAACAATTGCTGTTGATTGACGATAGTCCTACTCTGCATGGAATATAGCCAGGTAGAGGAGTTAACTTACCCCCTGATACAGAAATGTCTGCTGAAATGTTTTATCATTTCATTGTGGTCCCCATGATCATGAGAAACACAACAAAGTTATAAGCACAACAGCAGACATTGTATAATGAAACCAGAGCAGGATGCATCAAATTTCTGGTATCTGTTACACTGCAGCTTTCTCTGTACAATTCTTGAACAAACTTTTGGTGTTGCATTCAATTTCATTATTTATAGTTTACATAGTTACCTCCACTGACACATTCATTCAGCAGATATCCAAACAACACCAACAGGACGAAAAGAGAAAAGTTCAAAATGTTGTTCCCTATTTTCCCATAGAAATACCTCAGACTATATACAAAAATATATTTATTAGTTCTAAATCTACAAGCCACAGATAAATTTTAACAAAGTGTATAAAGGATCATACAAAACATCAAGTCTGACCTGATCTGAATTACAAAATTAGCTGAAAAAGTTGTATAAAGTTAAACAATTAGGTGTTTCATTGGATTTCAGTTGAGTGCATTTCAAAGACATGTATCAAACTTAATTTAAGGTTGAAGGAAGAAAAATTGCCTAGAGTAGAAATTGAACCTGCGACCTCCGGAATAACATGATGACACTGAGCAACTGAGCTATCTAGCCCTAATGTTGGCAGTCTCCCTATTTTCTATTTTGTCAATATCTTTGTTCAGGGGTGCCAGTCCACAGCCATTCAACCTGTGATTGCCGTTATAGCCACGGGACAGCAACCAAATTTACAATACATTTTATGTTGAGCAGGTTCAAGTTCCGCTCTAGATAATTTTTCTTTGTTCAACCCAAAATTATTTAAGATTCTCTTGTGGTTTCTTACTTGATGTAACAACCTGTGAGGTTTCTATAGAATAAATGCTCACATTCCTGAGAAAGCAATAACATGTTTTGCTGTATTTTTTATACGAGTTACATATATGCTTTAAAAAATCACTGGCAGTCAAACTTGATTAGTAGTTTGGTCTATTCAGTCATCATTTACATCAACAATTCAATCACTTTGAGTGAAAAAATGTCTTAAGGTGATAATACTTGTACCACTTTACATGAAGTCAGTTTTTAGAATACTTGTTTGGATGATGAACCATGCTATTAAAGACAATTTTCAAGAGTCATTCCACTAGCAAACTATGTTTCTTTGCTATTCATTTTCAAGTTCAAACAATAGTAAACTTAACTTCCCATAAATATCTTTTAAGGAGTGCAGCTCTGACGAAAACTTATTCAGGTTATTTAATTTGTTTAACCTTCTTGACATCTTGCAACTCTTATTCAGAATTATATAGAAATCTAAAAGGCTTTGAGTACCAAATTAAGGCTGTCAATAAACTTTATAAGAAATTGATTACCGTCGCCCATACATACGTAGTTTTTATAAAAATGATGATTATCGAGTTCAGATGCGCTGCAGCCCGTCATTAGATTCAGGCATTCAACTGTAACTTCACCAAAAAAGAGAAAATTACAAAATGAATTTGTACAGTATTTTTCAAGTTTGAATGGTAAAACTGAAAATAAAAAAAGAGGGAATTAGCTGATCGAGGAAAAGTTGCATGCAGGAATTTTATTTTATTTTAGAAAAGGGAGCCTCATTAACTTCTATTTGATACAAGTAAAATATTGACTCCTTATTACATAATTCAGGGAGAAAATAAATGGGTGGCTGTAATATTGGTTAAGACACCCCTTAATTTTTACTTGGTAATGATTCTAATGTCTGATACAGCTCTATTCTGTGTTCACAATAGTAGGATAGCAGCTACTGAGGAGGTCTAGTGGTTTTCTGGAGAAAGTGTGAACCGTCACTTCCAAATCATACTCATCTATCTCAACCATGTTGTTTTTACCTCCTACAAAGTATAGCACTGTGTACAATGCTACCTGCAAATCAAGAATCAGAAAACACAACACATCATAAGTTCAATTTTGAGCTGATATAAGTATATTTGGCGATTAAAGGAACATTACAGAACTGGTAAGAAAAAAACTTGTTAAATATACTTTTTGATCACAGATTTACATAAAACTTACACGGTCTAATGATGATAGTAGAAAACATCCCTTGAAATATTTCTGTCTGAAATGCCATATTTGATGAGAAATGAATAAACTAATTTTCCAGATTGGAGTTTATCGCTCAGTGAGCGTTTTATTCATTTGTTGAATCTATATGATTTCATGCAAATGTGTAATCGGTTTTTCACTATTTTCTCGTGACTCAGATGGCCGATCGATCTCAAACTTCTACAGGTTTGTCAGTTTATGTATATGTGGATTACATAAAGTGCTTACACTGCCAGCAACTGTTTTGTTAGCAAAAACCAATTCTGTAATGTTCCTTTAACTTTCAGTCACTGGCCAGCTGGACTGTTTTAGTTTGCCCTTTCATTAATCCGCTAGCGAAGTCAATAGTCCATATAAATACAATTTCCTTTCAACATTGACATTTATATGGGATTTAATCGAAGCCATCATGAACTATCTGGTAAGGCAGTGGTTTACATGCACATGGTTGGCAATGAACTAGCAGGGGGTCCACTTGGATTTACTGACCCTCATGTTAACTGATATTTTGCCACTGTTGTTGGAGAATATTTTGCGTAAATGGTTATTATAGTTAATCTGTGACATTTGGTGTAGATGTAGATCTTTAGGGTGAAATGCACATTTGCTTATATGGCAGTTCAAACAAGGGTGCTGCATGATCACAATTTGTCTGCATTCAGAAAGCACCAGGTATAAGCACATGTATCACCCATGTCATATTCTTGAACCCATGTCATATTCTTGAACCCATGTCATATTCTTGAACCCATGTCATATTCTTGAACCCATGTCATATTCTTGAACCCATGTCATATTCTTGAACCCATGTCATATTCTTGAACCCATGTCATATTCTTGAACCCATGTCATATTCTTGAACCCATGTCATATTCTTGAACCCATGTCATATTCTTGAACCCATGTCATATTCTTGAACCCATGTCATATTCTTGAACCCATGTCATATTCTTGAACCCATGTCATATTCTTGAACCCATGTCATATTCTTGAACCCATGTCATATTCTTGAACCCAAGCTGCTCTGTAGTTTGGAGGAGCCTTTGATCCCCTGATGCTATTGATTCGGATTGGCAGCAATTCAAGCCAAACTGCTTAAGGTATGATTGTCAAAGACCAGTCTTCTTACTTGGTGTATCTCAACATATGCACAAAAATAACAAACCTGTGAAAATTTGAACTCAATTGGTCATCGAAGTTGCGAGATAATAATGGAAGAAAAAACACCCTTGTCACACAAAGTTGAGTGCTTTCAGATGCTTGATTTTGAGACCTCACGCGTGAGGTCTCAAAATCAATTCAAATATTTTACTGAGAAATTACTTCTTTCTCAAAAACTACATTACTTCAGAGGGAGCCGTTTATCACAATGTTTTATACTATCAACAGCTCTCCATTGCTTGTTACCAAGTAAGTTTTTATGCTTACAATTATTTTGAGTAATTACCAACTGATCGTGTGCAAATACATGTAGAAAAAAGGCTTTTAACAAATGAATACATTATAAATGAATGGTTATAGTTTACAAATTTTATTTTCTCACCTCAAATTCTGGACTAACACCTATGAAGGAGCTGCCAGCCGGCTTGACGACACCTTTCCACTCAAACTGAAGACTCATCAATCGTTTGTTCTCATGAGACTCTCCTCTTTTGGCTCGCTGTGAGTCAATAGTTCATACATCAGTCAGGACAAAGAGTAATAATAATAATAATAATAATAGTGGCTTCTTATATAGCGCTCATATCCGTCACTTCAAGGTGCTTCAACGTTCATTATTTTTCCTGTAAGGTATTGTGGAGCTACGTTTTGAAATATTAGACCAATTCCTTTACATATCACCATGTAATGGTTTACAAGGTGCTGTGTGCTGCCAATCAAGTAGTAAGAAGTAACTCAAGACCGAGTCTCAAATTGACATTTAACAGAAATTGTAAGCAACAGTGCTTGCTTTAAGCGCTGTACAACAAGAACAATTACCTAACCCAGGAATAATAATCCAACTTTGTAATAAAAAGGGGAAAAATTTGACAGACGTACAAGTAATTACTGAGTGCAGGCTAACAGGGCTTATATAACTAGGAGAGGTTTGCGGTAACACCATGTTAAATCTCTTTTGAGTAGTGTTGGTTCTGAAAAGAACCGGTGGTTAACGACTCAACAAGGCTTATATAGGATGACTGTTCTTATGGTACTATTTCCAAGTTTGGATTTTTCTCTTGATCAGAAGAATTTCATGCCAGGTAAACTCGCTTACCTTTCCTTTGGGTGGGAGCCAGCCTTTATAGTCAATATGACCTGCCTTCTCCTGCAGGTAAAACTGGATCCAATTGTGGAATCCACTGACTTGTTTGTTCTTGGTCTCGCCCACAAAAACATGCTCAAAACCAGACGAATCTCCTGGCCTATTGTTAGAAGCAACAAGTAGAAAAATGTTGTTTGGATGAAGCAAGTATAAGTGCTGTGCAAAATTGGAACTGTGTTTAAAGGAACATTACAGAATTGGTTTTTGCTAACAAAACAGTTGCTGGCAGTGTAAGCACTTTATGTAATCCACCATATACATAAACTGACAAACCTGTAGAAGTTTGAGATCGATCGGCCATCTGGGTCACAAGAAAATAGTGAAAAACCGATTACACATTTGCATGAAATCATATAGATTCAACAAATGAATAAAACGCTCACTGAGCAATAAACTTCAATCGGAAAATTAGTTTATTCATTTCTCATTAAATATGACATTTCAAACAGAAATATTTCAGGGGATGTTTTCTTCTATCATCATCATTAGACCGTGTAAGTTTTATGTAAATCTGTGATAAAAAAGTATATTTTACAAGTTTTTTTCTTACCAATTCTGTAATGTTCCTTTAAACTTTAAAACACTATAATCAGACGTTTATAGACTTCGACACAGATCAGACATAGTACAGTGTGGAAAGAACCTTAAGCTAAAGATTTTTAATTGTGCCAGGTGCTAAAAGATCCACCAGACAAAAAAAAAACGACTCCTCTATTCTCAACTGACGTCAACAAATTTCAAGAGTCTACATAATTGTTTAGATTTTGATGCATTGAGTAAAGATGGTTTACCAGTTCATTGAAAACAATAGTCTGTCCTACTAATGACCACAAATATTTTGTTTCTGAAATATCTTATTACACTGTCATCCCCTTCTCTCTTTATTCATACTTACTGGCCACCCATTCCAGAGGTTCTAGGATAGAGGTCAAACCACACTTTGTAGAGTAACTTCTTAAATTCTAGTTCATCGGATGAGACTTTGGACGGCACTTTCTTTGCAAGATAACGATGGGCCTCCTTCATGACCTGATTGAAGAAGTAGCCAAAATACGAAAAAATACAACTAAATAAAAACAAGATCAGAAACTCACAAGCCCTGTATGTAAATTCAATATAATTATTCAATGATAAGTGGACCAGACTCCTACTTTTGATTTTGTCCAATTCTGGTTGTTAACAACAAAGCTAGGCCTTTATTGGGCCCTTGAAATTCAAGTATCAAAGCTCTTCATACTATTACAAACCCTGTTAATTAGGCATTCCTGAAACCAGTTCAACACATTAGAAGTTTTTAGCAACGGCAGCCAGTACAAAAACAACGTATACCCTCGAAGGTATCTCTGCACACCATGGTAATGAAAAACAATTATACCATATTGCTCAAGGACCCAGTGTCATCACTGGAATTTGAAATCAGACACAGCCCTGAAGATTGCTTGGTCGGCTATTGACAAGCTTGCAATAAATAAACCTTTATATTAGTGGCGTGTCATGGCCAAGCGGATAAGAGCACCGGACTCAAGCTCTGGTGTTTCTGATTAGCAGAGTGTGGGTTCGAGTCCCAGTCGTGACACTTGTGTCCTTCAGCAAGACACTTAACCATTATTGCTGCGTCCTTCGTTGTGTAACGCACGTAAAAGAACCCAGTAAACTTATCGTAAAGATAAGGGTTTCGCCCCGGTGTTCCTGGTTTGATTGGCTGCATATTGCGCCACAGCACCTTGTAAACCATTACATGGGGCTATAAATGATTAGGCCTCATACTCCAAAAACGTAGCTCCACATACGTGGCAGGAAAAAATATATCAACGCTTAGAAATTGCCTGTATTAAGCGCTATATAAATGCAAGCTATTATTATTATTATTCATTATTATACCGTTACTATGGCATCATTCTGGCACAGGGATAATATGAACGACTGTTCCTTTTGCTGATGTGTGATGACTGCATGCTTTCTGAGTCAACTTGTGTTAAAATCACACATATTACATTGAGCTTACCTTTGTCTTCATGATTTCATTCAGGAATCGTTTATTCTCTGCAACCTCTTGAGGTGTCACTACTTCAGAAGTGCCTGTCGCTGACTCGTAATTATCAAGGAGTGCTTTGAAACCTGTGAGATGAAAAAAAATTAAAATAAATTGATTCGAGTTTCAATCCACGAAGGATATATCATAAATCATCATGGCAACTTATACACAGAATGCATTCAGTTTCATGACATGTATTTTTGAGCATGTCTACCCCGCAACGATCCAGGTATTTTGACAAACCGAGACAAACCCAACTGGGTTGGGTCGTCACTATAAAAAACAGTACAAGTTACCAGTTTACTGCATCTACAAAAGTTGCGTATGTAAAGAGCACTCAAAGTTAACAGTTTCTTGGTTCCTTACAAAATTTAAATTTAAAGGAACAAAACATTGTTTTTTACAGCAGCAACTCCTCTTTCAAATTTCTCCAACTCATAAATTCTACTTTTTGCCAAATGTTACATAAATGTTTGCCATCTTACATTGGTAGGTTGGTTTCTCCAATGCCTCTTCTGTCACCCACTCAAAAAGTGGTCTCTTAGCTCGATCTTGTTGGCCCATGTTACTGTAGAACGTATATCCCTGAGGGTCAATCTTGTAGTCTACTCCAGGGGTCAGAAAATTCTCGTCGCTATCCCATAACTTCTGGCAGATGTTGGAAAGCTCACGGTTTGGCTTAAATTGGGGTCTTCTACATGGAGAAAATTTTTTCTGGATTACGGCACGAAACATTCTATAACTACCCTCAACCAGTCGCGACTATTGATTGCTATGTCCAGTTGCGATTGCCTTTTTCCAACTACCTGGTTAACTGCGCTGCCACAACTACTGAAGAAATAGTTGTGACTAGTGTCGTGCGACTAATTGAAGTGTGACTAGTCGGAACTTGTGAATTTCACTCTAGCCGCCCAGGCCTAACTGTCATTGTCTACTCCGATATATTGTTGAATCAAAAGAGTTTCTCACTGCAATGGCGTCCATTGCAATGCATACTTCACATTTCAGCCCAAATTTTACCATCTTGCGCCTGCGGCTATCCGCAATCTAACTTTGGTTTTTAAAATAGTTGCAACTAGTGTTGAAGTTGCGACTAATTAAAGAGCGACTAGTCGAGTAGTGAATTTCAGGCCTAGGCCCAGGCCTACCTGTGTATAGAACAAACTCCGCTCCAAAGGTCTCTGTTCAAGATCATTGTCACCCGCATGTACACAAGGCATACTAAACAAAGCAACACTAATTTTCCAAAACGGAACTCACAGTTGCAAATTACACAGACGTTTTCCGTTTGATATATATTTTTTTAGTTCCATTGTTTTTCATAATGCCGCTTTTGAAATGGCAACTCCCAGGGTTTATTCTTGGTGGATCACTGCATCACACAGATGAGACCAGTGAAAGGTTCTCATAAATTTGGCGCCAAGACCTTGGCATTCATTTTGTACAAACTAATTTCAACTGAAGAACAGTGCTGTGTAATCACACTTTGAATCAAAAGTAACGTTCAAATAGAGCGCCCTTTGTTGGCAAGTATTTTTTTCTAACCTCCTCTTGGATCAAGACTAGGTTTTTATCAGCAAATCTTGTATTCTTAACTTTCATTATATTCATGCTCTCATACTGCTTTCAAAGAGCTGGTTTTGCTACAATTCTAAAAAAGAAACATTTGTGCAGTTACTGATTCTGTCAATTATATTGAATCGCAGATAAAAGTTTTTTCTTTTGTTTTAGCTTAACAAGCGTTTTGTGGCCCTTTTTTCTCCCTTCTCTTTGTTGTGTTACATTTCATGTAGGTGGGAATTTGGAATATTAGTCATTTTATTACTCTTTCAAGAGAATCTGCTGGTTCAAGTTGTAAGGCCCCATGAATTACTTGTTTGCATTTTGTAGTATGAAATCTTTACCCTTTTCCAGCCATTTTGAAGTCTCTCTTGCTTTGAACCTCCTCTTTTGTTTATTCTAGTCTGTAGATAGCACAAAGGTTTCCTGCAAAATTGAAAGAAATACAAACTTTTAGTCTGAGCACGTATTGTATATGATGCTATCTTGGCTGGGTACCCTTCCTAGGACCTAGTTTCAATGATCGTAACCCTCTAGTACCTAGGACAACTACTTACCTCTCCTAAATTTCCTATATGTTAAAAACGTGATGAACCAGATATCAGCCAATGATTGAGAACTTCATGAATCTGTTTTAAGGAAGCATAGGCTGTGCAAGTCTCATGCTTTTCGTAGTGGGAATCTTGCTTCAATCTCCCCACCATAGCATAGAATCATACACTTTAATGGGGCCCATTGCTACCTGAATACACCTAAGACCTCTTGGTAGTCCTTCCTACCAATTATATACATTGTATGTGTACCATGAATGTTACATGTACCTACGATAAGCATAGCTGTGATAATCAAAGCTCTTGGTTTCAAGGTCATTTCCCGATAGACCTACAACATTATGATGCATACAAATCTAGAAACAGTTTTTAATGAAAGACAATCCACCAGAGTTGGTCTAGTACCGTGTCGCCTGTGCATTAAATAGGATCGGTCCCCTCAGCCTGACAACAACAACCCAATGACAATGTTTAAATGCTCAGAAATCTAGGTGTATACTTTATTTAAATTTTGGGAATATTTAATTTGGTCTTCTATTGCAAAAGTATGAAAGACCACTTGTGTGATGGTATTGAAAGTGCAATACCCAAAAGGTACGTTTAAAATTATTATTATTTTTTTAATTAACAATTTTTTACCCATGCCGGAATGGCCCATCATAACCCTCCGGTCTAAAACCATTGGGAGCGTATATTGGTGTTAAAGCAATTTCTGTCCACACTGTACTTGTGCAATAATGAAGGTACATTGAAAATGACGCCAAACTGTTTGCCAAAGTTGACCACATGAGGTTCGTTCCACTATTGTCTCAACGATAGCGAAACGAACCATAGTTCTAGGAGTAGGTCTGTTGTAGCTCTCAAATCTGTCTTTTTTAGGTAAAAAAAGGCCCAAGGAGTAAGGGCCGTGACCAGGCAAGAGCTTCTAGTAGAGTAGTATTGGTAGTTGTACCATTAATTATCACAGCTACACATCTGATCAGCAGAGTGTGAGTTCAAGGCAGTCTTAAATAATACACTAATTTGCTTCTGAATCTAAATTATTTATTTGTTGGCAAAAATCAAATGGAAACATCACACCATAGAGAAAGTTGGTCTTTTGTCTATGATTTTTTTTTAAAGAGGACAATGAAGACATTTCGGTTTTAGACAAGGTCTGGGGGACTCTGCTGGGAGAACAACCCACGCAACCCTGCAAATCAGGGAGGGACTAAAATTGAAAATCCAGTTACCAATACCACCAGTTAATAATAACAGGGTTTGCCCTCACTCATGCCCTTAGGCCTTAGCGCTAGTTAATAAGTTTACCCCTGTGTTTTCTGGAGTTGGGGTGATGTTAGTTGCGATAACTTAAACCTTCCATCCTCCCAAAGGTCGTCGGTCGAGAGGATAAAGGGTTACGATTATCCCAACTTGAAATAGTGTAGTGTGAATGTGGGGTGATGTTTCCTATCCTAAACATTACAATACGGTTCCGATGTCGACGTGTACGGGCGACGAGTGTCCTGTCATTTGCCACGAAACCACGGGCTCAGTTCAGAGAAGAAGCAATATCAATCGCAACCTTGACAACGCCATATATCTCATATATCATATTCAACTCTTTTTAAATTGGGTTTCATACTTACCAATGTTGTTCAAATCAGCTCTCCAAAAGACGCCCAAAAAACACTAAACAGAGTGTCCCGCAAAATACAAAATTGCCGCACCCACACCCAGCTGCATGTACTCAGCATAGCAGTATAGCAATGCCACACACACCAGCATCACAGCAAGTAAGCGAGTGCCTTTAAATATGGAGAGCCCTTAAAATGAACTTTACCTCAATGCTCAATCAGGAAGTTTATAACAGGCAACATGCAAACAAATCGAAAAGGTCGTCATAAAAAAGTCAATTATTTAGTTAAGTTTAATTTGTTTCACTCTTTCGGTTAAATAAAAACTAATTTGTTCATGAATATGATGAAAATGACCATAGACGATTCATTGATGCAGTTGGCTTTCCATAGGCACGTTTGTCTGCCAGCTGCACAGCAGCGAACATTAGACTTTACTCAGTCATTTGGGGTGGGGGGGGGGGACGGACGAACCCGGGGGGAACTGACAAACAACGCTAACTGCATTGAAACCAACGTGCCAAATGCCCAGGATAAAAAAACACGTTTCATGCTGCATGTTCCGGCAATCGCAAGTATTTTTTTCCCCTTTTCATGTGATTGCTGGACAATGTACTACACTTGAAAAGTTGAATTTGAGAAACGCCGGATAGGACTTTTTACCCAAGATGTTTTTAATGAATATGCAAGAGACCAGATTGTATGAAACCAGTAGATTCAAAAACGCATGTCATCACGTGTTGCTTCGTTTAACGTTTGGTAATGACTCTGAAAATTAATGGCAATAAAGACTTACTTGGTAAGAAGTAAAGCAGCCTTGGGTAGTATGATTACTACCCTAGGCTGCTGTACTTCTTACCAAGTAAGTTTTTATTGCCATTAATTTTCAGTAAATGAATTTTGAGAAACTTTTAGCTTTGAAGTACTACGGTTATGAAAAATATATCACTTTTGATTCCCCAAAATTTGAATCTGAGAGGCGTTTCTGTCGACTGTGTATTCCTATGGGGAATATTCTTCCTGCGTGGATTATTCGCTCCGGTTTTTCGGTGATATCTCAGAAACGCGACCACCTTTTGAAGTGAAATTTTCACAGGTTAGTTTTATTGTATGTACCTACATATAGGATTAACACAATCAGTAGGCTCCAATTACCAAACGTGTACTGTGCCTTTAAGTCGGCTATGTGAAGGGAATAAAAAGACATGAAACCCTACACTTTCCAAATGACGCATCACATATGCCCAGGTTAAATGTTTTAATTCATTTAAAAAAGTAATTCGATATCAATGATTATTATGTGACGTCACTTTTGCAAGACAATGATTATCGGTAGGATTTGGGTTTGCAGCCCACTCATTCATGGAATATTTGGTGTGCTTAAAAGGTATATATTATATTTCTCTGTTTTTAGGCATACGGAGGCTTGATTTTTCACCCTGGACCCTATCATATTATTTTATTTCTTTGAGCCCCCCCCCCCTCCCGACATAATCCTGGATGCACCGTTGAAGTAAACGTTTTGTTGTTGATCCATTGTTGCATCATCCATGTTTGCGTTTCGGCAGCACAGAGTCCATTAAACAAATAGATTTGTATGAATTTGCTTTAAAGGATTAATCACTGACCACTTTTTAAAATAGATGTGGCATTGTCAACAAAACAGTATACCGTAATGATCAATCAGAGTATAACATTATGCTTTCAACTCTAATAAGTTCATAAACTGACGAAGACATCTGTGCATGTCTTTTGGGTCGGTTGAAATGGAAGAAACAAAAAATAAAATAAATAAGTCAGGGTCACACACATGCTGATGAATTTGTCCTGGGTGAGCATTCGTACCAGCCATCAAATTTGTAAAATATCCTGGAATAGCATATACTGATGAACAAATATTTCAACACACTTTAAATAAACTGTAAAGAGAATTATCCACAAGAAAACCAAAGTCCTTCACCATGCCAACATTGTTAATGGTATGTGTCACTTCAAATCCTCCCAGTTTCTTTCTTAAGGTTTACCTTTAAACACAAAAGATAATACTAAAATAAACACATTTGATTTTCAGCATATTTGCATTTTATTTACTGCCTGATATTTATACAAAATACATATTATAATACAGCGATATAGCTTCATCATGGCCTATAATTTATTATTCATACATTTCTTGGAGCTAATTCCAATGGAACATTCATAAACAATGGTGTAAGGTCCAATCCATCAAAGTTACACTTTGTTTCCGTCTCATATCATTTACACCAAATACAAATTGAAATGTGAGCTTCGTTTTGTCCGTTTTAAGAGGGGAAATGTTTTATGTTGGTAATGTTGGAACACGATCCATTGGCAATTTATATAGCATAATACAAAATAATTCAATATTATTACAGAAACCCTCTTATTATTGCATCAAGTCAATTTACACAAATCGTCAGCTTGGATTTTATAAATGTAAACACAGAAGAGCAGTACATGTTCACTGAGAAGAGAATTGCAAAGCAAAGCTGAACTGATCAGGAAGACAAGAAAAAATGAAGTAGATGAATGTTGATGATTAATACATAACAATGCAGAGCAGGCAAGAAGAACTACGGAGACTTCATAATCCGTATAGTGTAACAAGATTATAACTCAGTCTTGGAAAAAGCTCATTCTACTGTACAAAACAAATATTGTAATCTTGAAAAAGGTCACTAAGTGCAACATGGTCCTTGTCTACACCATTTGTTTTGTGTTGAGTGCATACATTTTGAAATTTCTAAGATTCTCAAAGATTTCTAAGATTTGCAATGTTGTTGCTAGAAAACCAGGGATTTTTCTATGTTGTACCTCGTTCAATCTTGATACAATGAAGCACAATTAGAGCAGAGCAGTGTTAGGCCAAAATAAACACAGCAAATCATATATTGAGCAGAAAACCCAACAGCAGAACAAAGAAAATAGCAGAAAAAGAAGAATAACAAAATGCAAAAGAGAAGAGAATGCAGAGCAACTATGAATGAACAGAAAAGTATACACAAGAGATGACAAGGAAAGACAGCAGAGTGGAATAAAACACAAACGGAATAAAGCAAAAGTAGACAAGAACTGAACAGTTCAGCAGAGTTAACAATGGCTCTAAGGTCAAGTACAGTTTTGTAATACAGTCATTCTCCAAATACGTAGAGTCCTTTAAAGTGGAAAAAAATACAAGACTCTCCCCTCACATTAAAATGGTGTAAAATGTGAAAACTTGACAACTTTCACAGCGAACTTTGAAACACGACATCATCGAATGTCAACCATAAAATAGGTTTGTACACCAAGGCATCACATTTCGAATAATGGGTCTATCTCTGTACATTGTGTGCGTGGAATTTTATGTTCGTTGTTGAGATATGAAATCAAGTTTAACGCTAGTTTTATTTCATATCTCAACAACGAACATAAAATTCCACACACAAAAATGTATGATTTAGACCCAATGTTTGAAATGTGATGCCACTGGACATGCAGTTTTGGATGTACACATTTATGACTGGAAGGGTGTCAAGTACAATCATGGCGATTTACACATGAGGTCAGAGATTTGCAATATTTTTGTTTATAATAATAAAGAATAAAATGAGCGCATCACAAAACTGAATTTGATCTCGAGCTACTCTTAAAATCAACAGAACATCACAGTGTATGACTGTAGTCAAACATAGAGAAAGGACCTATGAGTCAAAAAACAAGCAGTGCCATTAGAATAAGAGAAAAGCAGAGCAATGCTCATCAACTCATCTCTGAAAACATTTATAATTTTACCGTGAATAAACAATACTATTAAATCATTATAAGATATTTACATTATTTTACATTGTCTGCCATGGACACATTAACAAGTCAGTTTATATAATCTTTTACTTTAAGAGTTGTAATACTGTACTGATATTGGTTTCCACTGAAGAAAAAAGAGGAGTCAAATATACATTTCAAACAGAAAAAAAATATCATCTTAAATAATCTTTGGCAATGTTTACATTAATAGAAGGGATGGGGCTTGGAAGACTGCAAACAAAAAGCGTTTACATCATCACAAACAAGACAACCTTAAAAAGTTAAAGTGGCTCTTAACTATTCTTGATCTGTAGGTAAGACTGTTGGGAATTCTGTAGAAACAACTAGTCCATTAAACGCTAGTCTTTATTGCAATGACCAAATACAACCATGCCCGATGCCTACAAAGTCAAACATGTGAAAAAGCTGCCACCATTAGAATAGCTGCATTTTGCATTTTAAGCAGTGCAGTGCGCTTGCTCAATGATTGAGGGGCAGGGAAGCACATGCCCATCCCAAATGAGTGACATTGCTACACAGTTGCTATGGTGGTCCTAATGGACTGCTCAGTCAATTACAGCGTACCCAGTATGGTCCGATTAAATTTTCAGCAGCAAAAAAAGAAAATCAAAGTGTTCAACGATAATATATAAAACAAAATATAAAACAAAGGACTGTAAGAAGCTGAAATTATGGCTATGAAAAAACTGTCATCTTGGATACATTTTTAGAAAACAAGCATAGTGCAAACTACAACGGGCTAGATATGATGTATATTAGCTGCATGAAACAGAACAACTGATCAAACAATAATGACATATAAAGGACAGCATATTTTGCATGTCTTTTGCTGATTCTGAAAACAGTACATCAATATTTCTGTACTTCTTGGATTTCATAATAGAGAAATGGAACATCGTCGGGTGTAAGGGATTACAATCGTACCAATCCTACAGTTTTCAAGAAACATTTTATATACAGGAATGGTTATCGCTGGTTATTGCAGAAGTACATTTATTCCAATCCTTTAGTATTCAAGAAACACATCATATAATTGTACAGCGATGGTTTTTGGAAGAGTAGGCCTGCTCTTCTAATTGTCTAAATTTCAGGAAACTTTCTAAAAGGGGATGGTATTGAATAGTCAAAGTATACAATGCCTTAAACAACATAAAAAATAGTACTCAAGAAAAAAACTCAAATGTTTGGCCCAGAATTTGGAAATGAATTAATTTCAAAGTAACTTGTCGATTTTAATCAGGGCGTAAATAGCCATTGCATGGGTTTCAATTACAACATCAGTTGTGTTGAAACAGAAGTTGTGACATCATAATGACATCATCAAATATTAAGTTACATGAAATTCAAATATAAGATTTGAAAAATTTAATCCCCTGAACTACATTAGATACTTTCACAATATTATTGAAACAAATTGTACGTCGTTTCCGTTAGAAACTTGAGCTACTATGTAAATCTTAAAAGCTTAATTTAATTAAATTTTGCTGGGGAAAAGGGAATAAGGAAAGTTTATTAGGGCATGGATATATGAGATCTGATTCACAATTATTACAACTCACCACCAAGAATTCGCCCCAGAGAGGTCCTTTTCACAAAGTGTCATGAAAAACAAAGTGTATATTTGTCTCAACATAAACACAAAGTCCATCAAAATAGCATATTCAATTTTACAAACGCTCAACTTTGAAAAAATGTTAGAAGAGTGATCTCTAGGGGGTGTGTGGGTAACAAGGATATTCATACTATTTGGTTCTTACCCTAACACCGATGTATGTAAAGCACTGTATACTCAGTACTTTCCTGAGTCCTGTGAACAAAAAATTCCACGAGCATGTACTAGAGATGGATTCTAACCCACGACCTTTGCCATTCTAGAGCAGATGTCTTACCAACTAGACCACCGAAATTCCCCGGTAGCAAGAGGCAGTTCGAATCCTATGTTTTAACAGTGGGCACCGCAAGGATATTTCTATTCATAGCTCTGAAATGCTTTTCTCAGCACAAATTATGGCATGCATTGATTCTCTATGCTGTCTACCTCTGAACTGAATTTTGCTGTGAGAAAGCTGTAATAACAATAGATCACAAAGGAAACTGACTGGTTTCATAATTTTTAATTTTGGTTAAACAAAGTACTGCTCCTTGATGAGTGGAATGAATAAGTTCTTCCTAAAACATAATTGCTGGACCATCCTGTTGAATATTAATTAGCTCCTGTAATATTGCATACTGAATGAGTGTTACTATATCCCTACATGTATATTATACAAGTACAAAGAAGTTATTTATGCCATGCATATTAATGATAAATGCACCAAATTTACATATCATTGAATGCTTTACTCTTACTTCATAACCAACTATTTTAATATTCATTAGATGATAAGAGTATCGGAATAGTAGTTTCTGGCGTGAATATTTCAGATTATAATTCAGTGCTAAGGAGAGAATAAAGACTGCTTTTTGCCAATTGTTATTGGAAAGTACCAACAAGCTCATTACAACACAATTCTTTACAAACCATTGTTAAAGGAACATTACAGAATTGGTAAGAAAAAAACTTGTAAAATATACTTTTTGATCACAGATTTACATAAAACTTACACGGTCTAATGATGATGATAGTAGAAAATACCCCTTGAAATATTTCTGTCTGAAATGCCATATTTGATGAGAAATGAATAAACTAATTTTCCGACTAGATTTTACCGCTCAGTGAGCGTTTTATTCATTTGTTGAATCTATATGATTTCATGCAAATGTGTAATTGGTTTTTCACTATTTTCTCGTGACCCAGATGGCCGATCGATCTCAAACTTCCACAGGTTTGTCAGTTTATGTATATGGTGGATTACATAAAGTGCCTACACTGCCAGCAACTGTTTTGTTAGCAAAAACCAATTTTGTAATGTTCCTTTAATATATTAACCCAAATCACCAGGCGTCATCTCCACAATAAATCTTGGCTGCTCCATTTTGGGAGTCAGTATCCCCATGTAATAATGGGCAGTAAGTATTTTTACGTGCATTTTTGACTCCCAAAATGGCATGCTATACACTGTATGGGCAAACAGTAGCTGTGTGTGACACGAATGCACAGGCTCTATAGACAGCTTGGATATGGAATAGCAACCTTGTTCCCAATCGTGTACCATTTCGCCGCGTCTGTAGTCCATCACACTAAGTACCAACGATGCTTAAGAATGCTGAATGTACAATGAAGTTTGAAAATTGAAGTGAAAGGCTGATATTTACATGTGTATATCACAGTCAATTGAAAAAATCAACGAGTAGTCAATCAAATTGTACTGTCATTATTTTGTAAAAAATAGTTAGTGTCCTGATGTTTCACCTCCAAGACTCTCGACAGACTCTGCTAAAGTCGGAACATTAGGTCACTAACTATTTTTGCATCTATACCATAGGTTCTTTTGGTTGGTAGGCAGTATGCAGAAGTTTAATTCTACTTTGTCATTATTTCGTACATGACAAGGCAAAAGTAATATTGATCAGTTGATTAAGAATTGACGGAAAAATTGTCAGTAGAAATTTCATTAAGGCCATGGAATGTTCTTTTGCAGTATGAGTTTTGCGAGCAAAATTTAGTGTTAAATAGTGTTGTTAACTGGTTGTTAACCACTTCAGGTTGGTATTAAAACAAATTTACCATGCCTCTGCACGCTATTATTTTTTTTCTGAACTTTACGGAACTTCTGAAGCAACTTTAAAAAAAGAAGAGAGAATACAGTTGTCACAATGAAACCCAGACTAAATAAAGCAAAGTCAACAAACATTTTCATAAAATCTACCAGAACTTGTCTTTCTCTTTCAAAAAATGATGGCATGTCTTGCCGTGAACAGGCCCGAACCCTGGCTGTAAGCCATGGCCGATAATTGGCCATGGTATGCTGATTGCTGAAACCTCGGATTTGCCTCCCATACGCAAAATACAATAAAAAACAATGGTGGAAGCCCATCAATCTCTTGCCGACCTCGTTTGTACAACAAAAGAATGAAGGTCTGGAATCTGGGTTCACACAACAACCCCTGGAAAAAAGGGAGATTTCGAGCGTGATTTCCAGAATCCCTTGTCCCTCTTTGTATGGGAAAAATGAAACATAGCACAGTTGGTACATGCCTGTGCAAGCTACAAAATAGATTGTCCGAGGGCATATTTTTACATCAGCTAGTTAACTAACCACATCAACGATGTGAAATATTTTGCATGTATTCACCTCATCTGATGTGAAGTGAAATATTTTGCATGTATTCACCTCATCTGATGTGAAGTGAAATATTTTGCGTGTATTCACCTCATCCGATGTGAAGTGAAATATTTTGCGTGTATTCACCTCATCCGATGTGAAGTGAAATATTTTGCGTCTATTCACCTCATCTGATGTGAAGTGAAATATTTTGCGTGTATTCACCTCATCCGATGTGAAGTGAAATATTTTGCATGTATTCACCTCATCTGATGTGAAGTGAAATATTTTGCATGTATTCACCTCATCTGACGTGAAGTGAAATATTTTGTGTGTATTCACCTCATCCGCTGTGAAGTGAAATATTTTGCATGTATTCACCTCTAATGATGTGAAGTGAATATTTTGTGTGTATTCACCTCATCCAATGTGAAGTGAAATATTTTGCGTGTATTCACTTCATCCAATGTGAGGTGAAATATTTTGCATGTATTCACCTCATCCGATGTGAAGTGAAATATTTTGCATATATTCACCTCATCCAATGTGAAGTGAAATATTTTGAGTGTATTCACCTCATCTGATGTGAAGTGAAATATTTTGTGTGTTTCACCTCATCCAATGTGAGGTGAAATACTTTGCATGTATTCACCTCATCCAATGTGAAGTGGTTAAGATTCAACTACAGGGAAATGAAATACCAGGATTTGTCTGTGTATGAAGCCATGACTGATTTACTCCTTTTTGTAGGGGTTATTTTTATGTGACATTTTCTGCTTACAGTGTTTGGAAGTCAAGTATTAATTTCTTATTTAAGATCATTTGTTAAACGTAAAACACAACACCCACATGTTAAGACTTGGATGTGTGTACATACATGGCACCAGACTATCTGGTGGTTTAGCTGTACAGTACTGAATACATAAGTGAATGATGGGGAGTTGAATTGTCAGTTAAAAAGTTTGTTAAAGTTGAAAGCAAGCCACAGTGGTTGATATTATGCCAATACATTATATTTACAAGTAACTTTACAGCAAAACATATCACATTTTCTTCTCATATCTCTACTCACAACCTAAAACCCCCAATTACTTGAAAATTCAAGTTCCATTTTTAGCTTGCAAAGTATCATGTTGTAAAGTTTTATATACCACACACAAACAGATCCTTGTCACAAGTCATTCATTATATTCCCATCTATTTACTGCTGCATCCTCCAAAGCAAAGTTTAATATTGGACAGGCGCCTGTCCAATATGGATAATTATTGGCGGGATTACAGCATTATTCTTGAAATAATCGTTCCAGCCCGTTTGTCCGAACGAGGCATGGTCGGGTGACAGTGGACAAGGTTGGTGTCTACACGGAGTCGTTCATGTTGTTTACAAGGTTTTGTTAAAAGAATTTTCCAAATGTTGGGTGGATGATTTCTCGCGTCTATTTCGTGTTTATTGTAAACAGAATTCCATGATCAAGGATCTATGTGTGAGCTATATCAAACAATTTATTGAATGCATGTCGTTTGTGCATTGTCGCAGAATACAACCACTCAGTGAAATCTGGCTTCCCCTGTGAAAATGGAATAGTCCAGATTTCACCTTGTGATTATACTCTGCGACAATGCACTCATCTGCATCTAATAGTTAAGAACACCGAACTCAATTTCTGGTGCTTCTGTTCAGCAGAGTGTGGATTCGAGTCCCTGTCGTGACACGTGTGTCCCTGAGCAAGACACTTAACTATAACTGCTTCTCTCCACCCAGGGGTAAAATGGGTACCTGTGAGGGCAGAGATGGTTCTTGTGATTGATTTAGCTTAGTAGCGCATTATTTGTTGCACAGGCTGTATACTCCCCAGGGAGCTGAGATGGTTTAAGGAATGAAACTAATGGCCCAGTGACCAGGGGTAATAAGTGTGAAGCGCTTTGAGACGCCCTTCCGGTGTGTAAAGCGCTATATAAAAACCTCCATATTATTATTATTAGTATTTGTGCCATATCTGAAGTGGTCTTTAGAAATCAGAAATACATGATATGCTGTCAATATCGAAAAACAGAAAAGGAAAAAAAAACCAACCCAAAACAAAGAAAAGAGAAACATCTTGTGTAAGTTGTTTACTACAGCCATGATATTTGTCCTTTACCAAGGAATTTCTTTTGGATTACAAGGCCTGACCAATCATGGTATAGGCTTTGGTATGCTTTATACATGAGCTTGTATCATGGTCGCACATGCAATAAACCATCATCTATGAGCTTCATTGTCTATGTAGGCAATGTTAATATTATAGCTATTTTTTCCAATGACAAAAACAACCACCGGTATAAATGGCAAACAAACAAACATATATAAGACAAAAATATTCATGATTTTCTGTTGATAATATTTTCTGTTAAACCTGATTAAAACAGGAAGAATTGAATGCCTTTGTTTACATGTGCAATAATTGTAGTGTTACCCTTTGTGGACTCAAGAAGGGCAGTGAACCTGGGTCACGTCATCTGGGAGATCCGTCTGTAGTGAGGAAGAACAATGTTCTCTGGTAGGTGTAGACTAAACTCCAATGCCACTAAGATGGGGAACTCCAGCTGAAGAAATTCCTTGCGATTCTCTCGAAATGTATCCTCAATCTCCTGCAAGAGTAAACTCAAAGTTATTTTCTCTCAGTGGCAGAATGAATGAGACATACTCTATGAATTTTCAAGCACCCCTCCCCTCCAGTGCAACCTGTCTGTTCCGAGGCAGACTCTGCTAGGGTCGTAACGTCAGGCCATTAACTATTGTTTGCGTTAATACCATAGGTCCTTTTGGTTGGTTAGCAGTTTGCAACAGCTAATTCTATTTTCTCTGTTTGTATTATAAACTGATCTACAGAAATCGGGGGGAATTTAACCATACCTTAATGAGATTCTGCAAATCTGCACCTTTGTTGTCATTCAACTTGGCAGCTAAAGTCAGACACGCACCTGTTCATGGTGATAGGAAGATAGATCAATTAATTAAACAAATAGTGGTTTTGGGAAATTCTTGTAGGGTGTCATGGCTGAGCAGTTTAGAGCATCGGATTCAAGTTCTGGTGGTTGAATCATCGGGTTGTGGGTTCGAATCCCGGTCATGACACTTGTGTCCTTGAGCAAGATGCTTTACTATAATTGCTTCTCTGCACCCAGGGGTATAAATGGGTACCTGCAAAGGTAGAGGTTGATATTGTGTTTGAAAAAGCCTTTTGTGTGCCACGGCTGCCCGGGGCTGTATACTCTCCAGGGAGCTTAGAAAGATTACAGGAATGTTATTGGCCCAATGACCAGGGCACTAATGTTAAGTGCATAGATACGTTATTGTAAAATGCGCTATATAAGAACTAGTTATTAACTAGTTTTTATCAACTGCTGTCTGCTTGATCAGCAGCTGGAAAAATGGTCTATGTGGTAATTGGCAGAGGAATTAAAAATTAAGCACTTATTTACATGTAGTTAACCAAGCAAGTCATTGTAAGAGACATTAAATATTTAGGGAATAACATTGTGATGACCTAGTCTTCACTGCATGGTAATGACCGGGTTGGTGGCTGGCCGATGTTAATGGACCTCACCTTCAGCTCGATCCATTAACAGCGGCCAGCCACCAACAAAGGTCATTACTACGCAGTGAAGACTGGGTAATCACACTGTTGTTCCCATTAATAAATACAGTTTAATGAAAAAAAAATAAAAATAAAAAATCATAAGAATTTTAGCTTTTTCTTTTGCCGTTATGTTCTACTCATGTTCAAGGTCCATTCCTTTAATAGGCTGTTAATCTTTTGTGTGGCACCTAATCTCTCACACATAATTAACTAGTTATGTATATTTTTAACAACCAGACTATAAGCGTTGAAAAATACAGCATCATAAATAGAAATACTTTGGTTGGTGTTTCGGCTTTATGCTTTGCATTATCCTGGTTTGACGCGCAAACCAGCTACCTTAAATTGATACATTACCTGCGCATTCACTCCTAAGCATGGTTCGCGCATGCATGCTGCACCATCTGTCCTTGCCAAAATAACAAAAAAACAATATGCACACAGAAAGCAGCTGATTTGATAGTTCCGACACAACAAGCAAATAGTGCATACAGAACTATTACACAACAGTATGCTTGTTTAGGGGTCACTCATTCGCTAGTTCACAAAGCCGGTCTTTACATCACATGTTAATACACCCCCACATGACCAACCAAGGTGATTACTAATCATATTTAAATCACACAAGGCTTGTTTTGTTTTCTTCAAGTACTTCTCTGGGTCAAGTTAAATGCTGAATTCCCATCTCACCTGCACACAGTTTTCTGTTTTCTTTATTAATCTTGCCATAGAGGACAAGTTTCTCAAAGTACACATAGGCATGTGCCAGTGTGATCAGCTCCATGTTGCATTCATCAACAGCTATCTTCCTCATCTCCTTTTTAATGCTAAAGAAAAATACACAGACAAAAACCTTTTAGTATTATATTAATTATTGCTAAAGAAACAGTTGCGTGTTGTGGCCGAGCGGTCTAGTTCACTGGACCCAAGCTCAGGTGTTGTCAGCAGCAGAGTGTGGGTTTGAATCCCGGTCCTGACACTTGTGCCCTTGAGCAAGGCACTTAACCATAATTGCTTGTAAACAGTTGAGAAGGTAGTGCAGTCTGCTCCACCAGCCAGGCTCCTAGTGGATGATACACATGCCTACATCCTTACGTACTGTGAAGGGGGTAACCCTGTTTCAGCCCAAGGAGTAGGTGGCAACGTGCCCCTGGTGACAGTTGATTTGGGTTGACAGCCCAAATCAATTAAGTGTAGCCCTCACCTTGAAGTGGGTGTCCGGCCTTGTAAGTTAGGGTATATGTCCTTAAAAGCATTCCATTTGATAAGTACCTTTTAATTCCTGAAAAAAGACTAGCATCATGGTGTGGTCACCCTTGGCAGTTCCCATTAAACACACTGACGGTTAGTTTTCTTATACCCTTGGCACATAAAAGAACCAGACTATATTTTCCTTCAAGCCTACCTTGGTTAGATTTAGTTTAATTGGAGGAAAGCAAGATGGCCATACCATGATAGAGGTCTACAGATGATGTCACACTGCTAAGCAGAAGACATCACTAAACACTTTTGCTTTCAGAGTAGATTTAAACAGGGGACCAGTCACAAATATTTCATCACATGGCATTTTGAAATAAGAAAAATGTTAATACCTTCTAAGCTTGCTAAGAGACAAGTCTATATTTGGGAAGCATTCTCTGAACTTTTGATTGATGTCCTTCTTCAGTTCAGAGGGTTTAGTGTAATCCAGGACAGATACCTGCACATTGAAAGAAATCAATCAATCCAGAATGATAATACAAACAAATATCTGTTTTTCTTTAAATGTATTCTTTGTGATGCGTTAACGTGTATCAACTTTATAAAATGCAAATTCTCTCAAGTAAAGTGAAGAAAATAGTATTTCACTACCTTCTTGCTGCAATGGTACCACTCTCGTATGCGTATAACGGTGTGCGTATACCTTACTGAACATCTTTTTAGCAGTTTATAATGGTACCAAGTACAGACATCAAAAACATGCAGAATGGTACTAGTGCAATAATGATGAAGTACAAACTTATCTTTTGACAGAAGAAGGCACTAAATGCTATGATTACTGTGGCAGCACTAAATGCCAGGATTTCTGTGGCAGGACCATGCTCATGTGCACATTATATGTTAATGTCAGGAACATGTGCGCATAGTCAAGTAGGGTACACACATCATACATGTAGGTTAAAGTAGTGCACAATGAATTGAGCATTATTGGTAGCATTTTATGCTGCTACCAAGTTCCTCCACCATGTGAGGGTTTAGTCTGTCAACATACCGTAATTTCCTGCGGATAAGACGCGTCTTATCTGACTTTTAACAGCACAAAAACATCCCTGTGCCTTATCTACCGATGCACCTTATCTGGTAACGCTTGATTTCAATGTGATGTTCAGTGTATAAAATCTTACAATTTTATACTGTAAAATAATCCTTTCTTTCATCCAGAGTAATCCTACTTGTTATAATTTTATTAAAATCAAACCTTCACCGTACGCCCGTTGTGTAACTTTGAAAAAGCTTCGACGAAACTTACCGAAGAACGAAGTCACTGGCCATGCTGCTGCCCACAATAATAACAATATTACCGGCGCCAACCAGCAACGACCAGCTTGTACACACTAGTCTTTATTGTATGTTATCGTGTAATGCACTGTTAGATTTCGCCAACAGAGGGCGTCTGTTCTCGTTGTGAAAACGTTATGAGAGCGCCCTCTAGCGTTTGGTAGTTCTTTCATGTAGTGTAGCACGCAAAAATGCCTGATAACAAAGACGAGCAGCTGATTCATTAGGAAACGTTAGCACAACGTTTTTGTGTGCGCGCTCGTTGCGTAAAAAGAAAAGCCATAAAGCTGTTTTTAGAAAAGAATTCTTAAAATGAAAATGAACACACACAAAATAAAAAAATAGAAGCGATGTTTTACTTACGTTCGTGATTAACAAAAATTGCAATCCCTTTATGTTATGGTAAGTGTCCTACCAACACAATGACCCCCATAAGTGGTGATGTACCAACCTTGAATGGGTTTGCAAGCCTCTCATTCTGTAAACATCCTTGCGCCTTATCTACCAATGCGCCTTATCTGTTGGCGTTTGATTTTTTGAGGGTAATTTTAGGGGACTGCACCTTATGCGCCCCCCCCGCGTCTTGTCCGCAGGAAATTACGGTACATTGTAGTAATCACAGGAGTAGTCTAACAGGAGTAGGGTTAATACTTACCATATATGAGGTGAATGTCAAGACCTTTCTATGTTTGCCTGTATGTAGTTCAGGATTATCTAACTCCATAGGATCATATGAAGGGAGACTGGTTGTGTGGTCTAATAGAGACAGCTCTGAGTCACCTGTAATAAATAAATAGACAAAGAAGCAGATTATGCACACCACTAACCATCAAGGTGCATTCATTAATTGATCGTCTGGAATGCATTACAAAATGTAACTCAATCTGGCAATTAACCTAAATACTTGATTATGCTAAGTAATTGGTTTATTGGTTTGATACATGTACATTCCAACTGTCATGGAAAAACTTTGTACAGTACAAATTTTGCAGAAAATATTGTTGAAATTTCAATTGCAAATTTAACAGCTTGCAAATGTTGGCAAGAAACCAGTCATGCACAATGAAGTTGTATAAATGTATTTTGGCTGGTAACCTATGTCTGCTGACAAAGATTCTTCAGTGATTTGCAATTTTGTGTGCTTAATATACATGTTACATGTATATACATGTATGCATGTTTCCAAGGTACATTCAGGAGCTTTTTCATCACTTGCAAGGCCATGACCGTTAAATTGCCATTGGCAAGTTGGTGAAACCCTCTTGTAGGTTGGGGTGGTGGTGGTTTGGGGTTTACCTCTATCCCACTGTATGCCAAGGGGATGACCAGGGATCTTCCTGACTGCTGGAGAGTGAGGGGAATTTAGGATATCTAGACTCTGCTGTCTACGATATGCAGCTTGCTCTCTCGTTGGTATCAACAGGTGGCTAAATGATATCTCCTGTAGATAAAAGTAACAAGTAGGTAAAGAGAATTAGCACCATGAACAGCTATCCACTTCTCAGTTACCTAGATTCACTTACAAAATAATCAAATATATAAGTGATTTCAGTGCTCGAACTATCCACTGAAACACTGCCCAGTACCCACAGCTCAGCAGTTTTATTAATGGACCTGTATACTCAAAAGTCATCAGCACAGCAGCAGTCTAGCTTTCCCCCTCAACTAATACAACTGGTTTCCAAGTGAAATCCACTCGTAAAAATGTGTGGTTGATACAAAGCCACTAATTTTGACATGATCTTACTTACAATATACACATCTCATTTCAATCAACAAATAAGTCTACAGATACCATGCAATAGAAATGGGACTGTGGCAAAGATCGGCTGCAGCTGCTGATGCTTTAAGGTCACTTCAGACACATTGATCTAGCCACAGCCACAGCCAAAGCCATTAATTCAGACATAGCCGGTGTTTCATTAAATAGGATAACCACTGGATCGAAACAAGTGACTTCCTATTGAAATGAAAAGGACTCTTACCAGACCAGATGTATGCTGGTACAGGCATGACTGAACACTGGGTAAAAGTGGTGAACAGTGCTTGGACAGCTCTAATTCAGCTGAAAGCTGCTAAGTACATAGCAGTCACTGTCTCTATCCCTCCCACACATACCCCACTTTACAACTATGAAACAAAGTTTCCCCATCTCAGTTCTTTCCCAGCTCCATTCCAAGAAATGTAGCACGACAGGAGACACTATCCCTGCCCACTGCCCAGAGTCCAACACCACTGGGTTCTACGATGACAGATATGTACAAACCCTCTTCCATCCACCTCCACTCCAGCCAAGGCTCATGTGTCACAACCCAAAGCCCCAAGACCCCTCCCCAGTGCAGTAAATCACTTGATTCTACAATACAAACCTTTCCTCCTTCACCCAGCTCCACACCACCAAAGGTAGCAAGGTGAGATTCACTACCCGTTCCTCTGTTTCCTGAGCTTTTTCTGGTCCGACCTGACGCAACACCATCAGAGTCATTTCTAGAGAGAGATAAGTATTTTTGAAATGTTAGTTTATTATTTTAAGCCAATTGAATCATGAACCATATAAACAAGTGCCTGTAGCAGTCAATCAAGTACTACGCCTGAATCTATCTTTTTTCTGTTTTCAAAAGCTGCCTCACTGCATTGCATTGAGGTTGAGCAATTTTGCACACCATATCTAAATTCTGTGTTTACATAATCCCAGCCTGATCGGTCACTCATGCTTTAAGGAATCGTGATGTCTCTGAGTCATGGAAAGCACTATTTTCAATTTTCCTCAGACTTCCCTTTTTGGGCATCCTTGGTTCTATTTACGCAGAGATAGCTGTGTCAACCTGGATAGTATCATTGTATCGTGCAAATTTAGGTGCCTGATTGCTTTGGAGAAAATAATGCTGTATCTAGTGACAGTGATTTTGTGTGTGAAAGTGACAAAATTATGCTGGCCTCGAACTTAAAAAACACCCCTCTCCAATAGACCACACGTCTTGACGCTCAGTAGAAACAATATTTACAAGACCTAAAATATTTTAGTATGAGGTAAACTGCACGTCCTGACAGTGCTCATCTAAAGGAGCATAATTGAAAAAAGACTGAAGTGGTTCAATTCATTTGTTGTACAGACTGTTTTACTCAGAGGCTCATCAGCAAAACCTAAAATGTATTTTTTTTTAATTGAAAAAGCTTACAAAATATGTTTGGAAAAAAAGGATTCGACTGCGGGACTTGTTCAGTTGTAGGGTTACAAGCCCAATGCTATAATGACTGGACTCAGGCCAGTGGGGTTACAAGCCCAATGCTATAATGACTGGACTCAGGCCAGTGGGGTTACAAGCCCAATGCTATAATGACTGGACTCAGGCCAGTGGGGTTACAAGCCCAATGCTATAATGACTGGACTCAGGCCAGTAGGGTTACAAGCCCAATGCTATAATGACTGGACTCAGGCCAGTGGGGTTACAAGCCCAATGCTATAATGACTGGACTCAGGCCAGTGGGGTTACAAGCTCAATGCTAAAATGACTGGACTCAGGCCAGTAGGGTTACAAGCCCAATACTATAATGACTGGACTCAGGCCAGTGGGGTTACAAGCCCAATGCTATAAATGACTGGACTCAGGCCAGTGGGGTTACAAGCCCAATGCTATAATGACTGGACTCAGGCCAGTGGGGTTACAAGCCCAATGCTATAATGACTGGACTCAGGCCAGTAGGGTTACAAGCCCAATGCTATAATGACTGGACTCAGGCCAGTGGGGTTACAAGCCCAATGCTAAAATGACTGGACTCAGGCCAGTGATTCAGTGGTTGAGTTGAGCCCTGTGATGCTGTGAAAGCATCCTCAGATCAGTTGCCCCCTACAATGCCTACTGTCTAAAATAAATGTAAATGACAATCTTACCTAAGAAGACCATGCTGACTGCGTCTACTGTACGGCAAGACTGAATACAGCGCAAACGGAACCTTGAGAGGGGATACTAGAAGCACTCTAGAAGACAATGAAGTTAACATTACATGTAAGTATAGGTTACTGCACATCAATAATGTACATCATTGTACATGGAGGATAAACTGCTTACTCCTGAACCTAGAATATTGGAGGTTGGAGTTGAATAGTTTCTGATTTAGTAGCTATCGAAAATTGGTCCGTAAAATTGAAAATGCCGAACTACACGTATGACTTACCAACATTATATTAGTATAGATTGGTAGACATCAGATAAAAACAAACTTGCCGATTTTTGGATGAGGAGTTTTTTGATTGAAGGTTAGTACAAATCATCCTGAGTAATGATTCTCCTAGTTACTACATGTACTAGGAATGCAGTTTTGATAACTGGATTTCATGTTTCAGTTGGTGACTAAACAGTTTCATGTCATGATAATAATGTAAAAATTTAGATGGACCCAAAATGATCCCATTAGCTCAGACAACACCCTCAAAAGTGCCCAGAAAACAACAAAAAAGTGTATTTGGAAAGTACATGTTGTACATTTGCATGATTCCATAATCTGACGTTACATGTATCTACATTTACAGCAGCGTTATACAAAGGATCTATTGCCCAATTTATTTCTATGGCATATGAGATTAGACTTGTGGACAAGTCGATAAGTGTTTGTCGCGGTGATAGCGATCAGACTCTATCTGTGAATTTTGCGAGACTGTTGGCTCCCGCGAGACTACCGGTACTGCTCTCGAGACTACGGCAATGGGAAGTAGTCGGGAGCCAGCAGCCTCACGCGAGAGCAGTCTTCAATCCAGTGTTTTTCTACGCTATCATCACAATAAACATTTAACGACTTGTCCACAAGTCTATTTTGAGAAATGGTGGACGCAACACTATGACATTATTAAGTTTGGGTAAATTGGTCTGTTATAACACCCAAACCAAACAGTGCATTTCTATAGAGTCCACCATATCTCAACAAGGCTAATTGGGATTTATTTTCTTTGATGGAGTTTGTTTATAAACTTATTTGCCAAATAGCCATTGGTCAGATTGAGGAGATTCTGAATATCCTAAAAAGGCTGCAAATCAAACTTCTAATCTACTCAAGATTTTCTGCAAGAAATCCAATTGCCTCTGAGTCATAATGCATCCATGCAATCTCACCCACAAACATTACTATACATAGCATACAAAAGGTAAAACAAAGACTACACATTATAAAAAGGAGAACATACACTACACCACACATCTCCTTGGACTTTTTTGTTTTATCTTGCAAAATGAATGAATGAATTTGAAACACTCAACTTTGTACAGATTGCCAAAAAAAAAAAAAAAAAGGAAAAGAAGGAAAAGAAAACTGCCTTGCACACAAAACTACATTTTTTTTTTATACAATTTCATTGGTACTAGAAAAGCTGGTACTCTGATCAGCTAAGACGCTGCATGTCTGCATTATGTACAAACGAAACAATCATTAAAAGGGGAGGGGCGGAGTGAAGGGAATTCAACAGGTAGAGGTGGGGGTCGAGATGTATGTTTGAAGCACAAATAGGGCAAAGGGTTTGGCTATGAAGGTTGGCACTTTGTGAAAACTGGCAGAGAGGAGGATCTTGGCAGATTGGTCTTACTGCATCTTCTGTTCACCTTCTGTTCACCATACTGAAAACTAGTTGAATCTTACACATGTTACATGCCAAAATACTAGGGTGCTGATGGATGAAGGGTAGGTGATGCTAGGTAATAATTTGTAGACTTTGAAGAGGATAATGATTAAAACCCAAACAGCAGCTTGTACCAAAACACCTCAAGCAACAGCAAGAATCAACTGACATGACTCACTTCCATAATTTTAAGGATATGACTTTTACAGTGACCTTTAAGTTGCATTTAGCAAAACAGTCTTTGTAAAAGTCATTGAAAAATGTCCTTGCCAGATATCATTTCTAAATGCAAAATAACATATCTGTTGCATACTCTTGAAGTATGGACTTTTTTTATAGAAAAAAGAGAGTAACTAAATCAGCAAAGTTGGCCACACCTGACAATAATGTCCATGAAAAGTATCTACATAAACATGATAAATAAAGAGTTAAAAAGTAAGGAGAAAGTCAAACAAGGAAAAGAAAGATGATACTGGGACCAGTAGATGGCTGAGTTCACTGTTGTAGACCTTTATCATTGTGTGGCCTATTTTTGTTGTGTTGTCCTTAATGTTTCCTGCAAGAATTTACAACAATGTGCACTGGGGTAACAAAGATGCCAGATTAGGTTCCATTCCAGGCTCAGTTCAAAGATGAAGGTCCATGTACCATAGCAGTAAGAAGTTATCCTTGGGTACATGTACATTTTATATACCAGTTTATACAGGGACAAAATTCATCCAGAAATATTTGATGGTTATTTACATGTAGTAGCAACTGAGCTTGTGCAGTATTTTGTGCCACATTTTGCTGTGCTATCCATAAACGAGGGAAATAATTCACTGGAATAGTAAATGTACATGTACCTCATTACACGTGTGTGATAAAGTAGGTGCCTAGCATAAAACAAACCATGCTGTGTGTCAAATTCATACAACATGCCCTGTATGACAAAAAGTGCAAGTGTGGCAGAGCAAACCAGTCTGAAATTCACAGACATCCAAGTGCATAAATCAGGAAGTAAATCTTCAGTGTCTACCTGCTTGGCTTGTGGGCAGGTGGCGGTAATGATTGCACATGTAAGATATGTGCACTAAGACATTGCAACCTCTCCTTGGGTGAACTGATGAGTGAGGCTGTGTCAGTATCAGTGCTCAGGGTCTGAGCACTGAACACAGAGTGTGCAATAGCAGAATGATGGCGATGGTGGTGGTGATGATGAGACTTGTGAACAGCGCCCTCAATGTTCGGAGTATCGTTTGCCAGCCCTTGATGGGGCGGCGTTTGGCGAGGTCCGCAGCAGATGTAACCTGGGTCTGAGCACTGAGAGGCAAAGCAAACTGGGTTTTTTTGCAGGAGTTTTTTTAAATCAAAAGTTTGAAAAACAATGTCTTTGTTAGCTTGAAGTTGAGAAGTGTTGCTTTATTAAATAAAACAGACTGTCAGTTTCCATCAAGCATTCAGAGGTTAATTCCAAAGGCACATACGATTACCCCCAAGCAAGGATAGGTCCTTTACTCATTTAATACAATTTTGGCAAGGCTCTAAAGTTAGTTCTAGACACAAATTATTGAAAAAACACAGAAATACTCAGGCACCTTTGACCTTGGCATTATTTACCCACCAACATTAAACTTACTCCATTTGTAAAAATAAGATAAATTCAATTCAATTCAAACAACATTTATTTCTTCAACGCAAGTACAAGTAAATGTACGGTGTCACAGAGAAGAAGAAAAAGAAGGAAAAAAAGGCAAATAGAAAAATTTAACATTTGTTTTTTTTCAGGACTGAGCGAAAAAGAGGCAAATTCTAAAAGTAAAATTTATATCTGGACGAAATTTTGTTTTTGAGACTTATTTCCTTCATAGTAAGGCAACATTTTGAAGTTGGGGTATTTTGCCAATTTCGGGGGTCACAGCAATGCATTTACTGCAACTGCAATAGTGGTTGAAATTGTGATATTACAACACTATGGGATCAATAGGAACATACGTTGTGCACTATGCTGCACGTAAATCCGTACCATTGCTGACTTCCAGAAATGGGCAAAATTTCAAAATGTTGCATCCTGAAGAAAATGAGTCTCCAAAACCAAAATTGGTCAAGATATAGATTGATTTTTTTTTTACAAATAGTGCAAGTTTAATGTTGGTGGTTAAATGTTGCCGAGGTCAAAGGTCAATGAGAATGTTGGTATTTTTAAATATATTCTGTCTGGAACCAACTTTAGAGCATTGCCAACAATGAGTAAGTAAGGGCTCTATCCTTGTTTGGGGGGTAACCACATGTGCCTAGATACAATACATAGCAATATCCAGCTTTTCAAATTATACATTATGAGAATTAGGGAAGTCAGAAAATTGATTATAATTTTGTTTTGCAGAATAAATTAGTGTTTTTAGCAGCCTGTAGAGAAACAAAGGGATGAGAAATACTTGTTTCGATTGGAGTTATTTTGGTATTTTCAGTCACTCACTCTATTTACAGCTTTGTTTCTTGTTTCAAAGGTGCATTAAATCAAAATGCAAAATTTTTTATAGAGGGGGTGCCACGCCCACTTTAACAGGCCTCAATTTCAAAATGACTTGGGGTTGGATTTTTGTGTGTGTGCATAAAAAGTAAATTCATTACACCCATAGATGATTTTAGAAATGAGTTGCAGCCAAATCTAAGACGTGAAGTAATCATTGGTTGATTTGACACGGAATGACCCAGAAGCCCAATTCTACAATCCCAAAATTAAAATGAAATAAAAAAAGAAAAAAAAGAAGAAAAAAAAAAAGAAAAAAAAAGAAAAAAAAAGAAGAGAAATATGCATTCAAGTTTCAAGCTTTCAAACATTGCAGTTGAACATAACGCCTGCATACTCTTTGGCTGGTTGGGGGACCACACGAGCGCTAATTTGATTCGCTAAAAAAGCAGCATTACCAATCTAGTCTTTTTTGTGTCACTGCAGTGCACTGTTTTACTCCGCGTTGGTTGCTGCTGGTTCGGTTCCGCGGTGGTGACGCTGTGTGTGATGAATACCGCCTTGACTAAAGACTACTTACTAGCATAGCAAAGTCATAACAGTATGTCATCGTACATGCGCATCAGTAAACATCATGGCACTGACGATAATTAATCGAGCTCAGACACGAGATTCTTCATAAATTACACCAAAACGAGTCTGCACAAAATCGTTTTAATGTGCTCTCCACAATTGCGCAAAAGTAACAACTTGGGGGGGATCTTGGCGAAAAACATGGGTTTCTATGGACATCTCACCTCCTGATGCTATGTACATGTATGGACTATGTGGGCATAGCCGTAGGGCCAAGAAGTGGAGGGAGTCCAACGTACGTAATGGGGTATTGGCACTATGGGACTTGCACATGAAGTCAGTCTTGTTTCAATTACTCACAATATCATATTACCGAACTTAGAAGAAGACTTAAGACTAAATTAATAATGATACAATTACAATTGAAACACTCAACATGCCCTTTGATCCACGAATCAAAGTAAAACTAAAACAAAACAATATTTGATTCAAATAATTTGAAGAACCGACTTTGCTACGAACATGTCACCCTGTGACTTACCGTGGTCTTGATGCTGAATCGAATTTACCCATCAAAAGTGGCGACCCTTTATTAGCAGAAACTGACTTAAGTCTTGTGCTGCCAGACATACTCAAAGACGCCTTCGAGGCTGACCGTGTGCGCACGCGAACGTCGGGGGAAATCGCCTCTGTCGCCCCGGTGATCATCGCCATCTCGTTGGCTGAACAGTCAATCTCGGTCCGTATATCTTGAACGTCGAGATTGGGTTCAGAAGCTTGTTTTTCGGTGGCCTTTTTGCCGGTTTTTTTCTCCCCCTGCCCCTCATGTTTGCCCTCTTGTTTCACGGGACTGAATTCTTTGTCCGAAACACCACCGTCGAGAGAGATATTGGCCAGAAAATTGATAGCATCTGATCGTCTCTTGGCACTTCTCAAATATCTTCGTCTACCAACATCCGCCATCATCCAGGCTAGTTTGTTTGACGTCGAGTATATAGCGCCACCTTGCGTTCAATTGACACCAACTGAAAATAGATACATGTCGTACGTGGGGATGAGGTGGGTGGGGGGGGGGGGGGTGGATAGTAAAAATAAGTAAGCCTAAGACTGTCGGTTTTGATTCGAATGAATTCATTCAACTCGAGGAAGGGTCGGTCTGTTGCTAACAATGTATATATAAAACCATGTTAACAATGTGTAACAAAATTGTGCAGGTAGGCATACGTGTTGTTGTAGTGTGTCTAATTGTTTATCTCTTCGAACTGTATACATCACCGTGGTGTGAATAGTGATTATCGACAAGACTTTTCCATTACTAGTAGGCCTACTGAAATATTTCGGCCAAGTTTTGGTTATATCATCGACAATAAACTTTCTTGGTTTGAGCTTCAATAAGTTTGTTCTTTAAAAATACTTTATACTGAAAGTATACATTGCCTGGGCATCTGTGAGTAACACCAATTAGTTACACTCTTTACAGGGCAATTATCTTCCATAAGAGCACCGTCAGCATCTTTTGCACATTATTGCATATTCTCACCTGTCGCTGATAAGAATACACTCCATACTGGGGTAATCATTATGTAAGTTAAACGAACAACCTTCATCCCAAAGTAATCTCTTCCTTCTTTACGTGTGTAAGAATACCCACCGCCATCAGAATATATTGCACTCATAGTGTTCCATTTACTCGCACCACTCATTTTATGAAAGCAAATAACTAGATTTAAGCGAAGATCTCAACCGTCCATTATCAAATCTTATACATTTTTTCTTTCTTTTCTTCAAACATGACTTATCTCCCAGTATAATCCCATCCCAAGTAATTATTTTCACGTTCGCTTCTCATGCGGCCACATCTAAGTAGTGCTTGTAAGTGCTTGTGAAATCGATCCATGCTCGATTTTACAAAGCATTATAATTAAGGTCGTGTCCGAATTGACAGCTTTATTAGTGGCTATGGCCGGTGTCGTAGGGAAATCTGTCCCCCACGCGATTTAATCTCTGCAGCATACTTCGTCAATACAGTCAACAGTTAAGAAATAGGCTGTTCTTCCCTATCCGTTAACTGTTTACTCCATAGCCGGCATGTGCTGCAGAACAAAAATTTGCGTCCCCCACTGGGAACTTTGGCTGGAGGAGGCTGATTCAAAAGAGGGCGCTACCAGAAGAAATGTGTACACAGTTCGCCGTAAGAGGTGGGGGAGGGGGAGGCGAGGCGACCACAGGGAGCAGAATCTCCTGTCACACCGGAACTCAGAAAATAACATTGTCCTATTCTTCAATGTTGTCGTGGCAGCCAAGGCCTTACCCAGAGGTCTTACTTCGGACACGGCCTAATATTCATCTTAAAGACAGGATATCATTTTGGTAATTGTCAAAGACTCACTTGGTGTATCCCAACATAATGCATACAAGCATACAATAACAAACCTGTAAAAATTTCGGCTCAATTTGTCATCGAAGTTTGCAAAAAACAATGAAAGAAAAAAAAAAAAAACACTTGTTGCATAGAATTGTGTTCTATCAAATGCCTGAGAAAGGATTCATGCCTAAATCCTTTCTCAGATTCAAATATTTTAGTGAGAAATTACCTCTTTCTCAAAAACTACATTACTTCAGAGGGAGTCGTTTCTCTCAATGTTTTATACTATCAGCAGCTCTCAGGTGCTTCTTACCAAGTAAGTTTGTATGGTAAGGATTTCTTGAGTAATTACCAAAAGTATGTGTTGTCAGTATTACCATGATATTGAGCAAACATAAACAAAGGCCTTGTATTATTTTATCAGATGTATTATTATTATTTGTTTAACTCCATAATTGTGTTTGTTGTAGTTTCTCACATAAAATATATTGAAATAAGTGTGTATCTGAATAAAAATACATTGCCACTCCTGTTCAAACTCCTTCACGTTCTGATCCCTGTTTACGACCGGGCTTTTTGGATGCACATGTACCTGGGGGCGGGGCGTGCTCCTTATAAGTTAGTACAATGCTCATTTCTACAAGTTCTACATGGTGACACAAAAACAATTTCACAAATTTACTAGTGATATGATCAATGTTGGTGGCGCTATAATCATCGGTTTATCCCATTTTTGTACTTTAGTTCTTCTACTTGAAAATATATAATTTCCGCCGACATTTTGGGTTGAAACAAAAATCAAAGATGGCTGCAGAAGATGCATTTAACACATCACTTGACACATCACTTAAATTGTATTGAAAATTACAAAAAATCACCCCCAAAATGATAACATCGTTTGACCTCCGTTAATAATTACACTGGTAAAACTGAGAACACTACCACTGTGGAAAACAAATAGTGTCCACGTGGAACAGAAACACAACCGCTGTGAAACAGAAACGCTAGGCTACCACTGTGAAACAGAAACACTACCACCGCGAAAGAGAAACACTTCCACTGTGGAGAAAAAACACTACCACTGTGAACGAGAAACACTACCACTGTGAAAGAGATACACTACCACTGTAGAAGAGAAACACTACCACTGTGAAAGAAACACTACCATTGTGAAAGAGAAACACTACCATCGTAAAAGAGAAACACTACCACTGTAAAAGAGAAACACTACCGGTGTGAAAGAGAAAGACTTGGGGGTGGAAGAGAAACATTTCCCGAGAAAGAGAAACGCTACCACTGTGAAATGAAAGAGAAACACTACCACTGTGAAAGAGATACACTACCACTGTGAATTGAAAGAGAAACACTACCACTGTGGAAAAGAAACACCACCACTGTTTAAGAGAAACACTACCACTGTGGAAAAGAAACACCACCACTGTTTAAGAGATACACTACCACTGTGGAAGAGAAACACTACCAGTGTGAAAGAGAAACACTACCACTGTGGAAGGGAAACACTACCACTGTGAAAGAGAAACACTACCACTGTGGAAGAGAAACACTACCACTGTGGAAGGGAAACACTACCACTGTGGAAGAGAAACACTACCACTGTGGAAGGGAAACACTACCACTGTGAAAGAGAAACACTACCACTGTGGAAGAGAAACACTACCACTGTGGAAGGGAAGCACTACCACTGTGGAAGAGAAACACTACCACTGTGGAAGGGAAACACCCACTGTGAAAAAGAAACACTTGCACTGTGGAAGAGAAACACTACCGCTGTGAACTGAAAGAGAAACCGTACCACTGTGAAAGAGAAACACTACCAGTGTGAAAGAGAAAGACTACCACTGTGGAAGAGAAACACTACCGCTGTGAATTGAAAGAGATACGCTACCACTGTGGAAGAGAAAGACTACCGGTGTGAAAGAGAAACACTTCCGCGTGGAAGAGAAACATTTCCCGAGAAAGAGAAACACTACCACTGTGAATTGAAAGAGAAACACTACCACTGTGAAAGAGAAACACTACCACTGTGGAAAAGAAACACCACCACTGTTTAAGAGAAACACTACCACTGTGAAAGAGAAACACTACCACTGTGGAAGGGAAACACTACCACTGTGGAAGGGAAACACTACCACTGTGAAAGAGAAACACAACCACTGTGGAAGGGAAACACTACCACTGTGAAAGAGAAACACAACCACTGTGGAAGGGAAACACTACCACTGTGGAAGAGAAACACTACCACTGTGGAAGGGAAACATTACCACTGTGAAAAAGAAACACTACCACTGTGGAAGAGAAACACTACCACTGTGGAAGGGAAACACTACCACTGTGGAAGAGAAACACTACCACTGTGGAAGAGAAAGACTACCACTGTGGAAGAGAAACACTTCCGCGTGGAAGAGAAACATTTCCCGAGAAAGAGAAACACTACCACTGTGAATTGAAAGAGAAACACTACCACTGTTTAAGAGAAACACTACCACTGTGGAAGAGAAACACTACCACTGTGAAAAAGAAAGACTACCACTGTGGAAGAGAAACACTACCGATGTGAATTGAAAGAGAAACCGTACCACTGTGAAAGAGAAACACTACCAATGTGAAAGAGAAAGACTACCACTGTGGAAGAGAAACACTACCGCTGTGAATTGAAAGAGATACGCTACCACTGTGGAAGAGAAACACTACCGGTGTGAAAGAGAAACACTTCCGCGTGGAAGAGAAACAATTCCCGAGAAAGAGAAACACTACCACTGTGAATTGAAAGAGAAACACTACCACTGTGAATTGAAAGAGAAACACTACCACTGTGGAAGAGAAACACTACCACTGTGAATTGAAAGAGAAACACTACCACTGTGGAAAAGAAACACCACCACTGTTTAAGAGAAACACTACCACTGTGAAAGAGTAACACTATACCACTGTGGAAGAGAAACACTACCACTGTGGAAGAGAAACACTACCACTGTGGAAGAGAAATGCTACCACTTTGAAAGAGAAACACTTTCTACGTGGAAGAGAAACACTACCACTGTGAAAAACGCAACGTGGCATTAATGGGCTTCCGTACTCTTGCAATACAAAAGGGGTGGTGTAATTGAAAAATAACGAAACTAATTGCAACGGTATCGACATTATCTTCGTTGCTCAATCATCTCTTGTGGATTTCTCAATACACAAGAACGCATTGCCGGCAAGCAACATGATAATCAATGACATCGCGCACAACACGGTCCCAAAGCTTGTTAGAATCACTCTATTGACGGTATGCCGTAGTACAATGAAAGCAATTAAATACAAAAGTAATGTTATGGTTTGTTATGTCATTTTGATGTGAAATAATTTTCTAGAGTCCGACAGTACGATTCCTGGAACAATTATTAGTACTCGTATCAAGTTTATCAAAAATAAGTTTAATTTAAAACAAATAAAATTGATTCTTCACAAGGTTTCCTTTTATCCTTTCCAATTTATGTATCATCATTCAACCCATATGGAGAAAGGAAATTTTCGAACTAGGTAAGAGACAATTATTATTCCAAGGAGATTGGGGTGTCAAATCAATAATTACCATTAAAAAGAAATTGTCTGAAAGATTGATCTAAGCTTGAGAAGGGACTACAGGTCTTTCCGATCAATATTACGCGGAATAAACAGGTGAGTAATTTTCGTTGAGTGCAGCTCTACGAAGTTTGTTTACTTTTAAAATGTATTTACATAAAAGCATCGTTTTAAGGTTCACTTCACGAATTATAAGATTTTCTACCCGCTGAGGAAATGCAAACAGTTGCTGTTAATCAGCAGAATTTTTGTCCCATTTTGTATAACCATTCAGCGAGCAGACGTTAGCGAACACCTCAACAATATGCAATAAGCTGTCCAGACTCGATCTTATACGGAAGTTACGACATTTCACGTAACCAATTTGCAGTTAGTTCCATGGCAAATGTAGTAATTGAATGCTTTTACGTATATACAGTGGTTAATTTTAATTAAATGAAAGCCGTTTGTTTAATGATAATGTTACGTACCTTTACAGAATGTATGAACAACAGGGGGGGGGGGGTGGAGGGGGAATGGAAAAACTTGTTTAACGGGCCTGTTTGCCTTATTTTGTTAAGGTTTTTAAATTTTTTATTTTGAGAAAACTGTAAAGTACGGGTGTGAATCCAGGATTGGGTGGGGTATATACCCCTACTTTTTGGAGCAGGGGTTGGCCCGTGTTGAGGATCATCCCCCAGAATTGTCCAAGAGGTGAAAATAAATGATTACATTTGACTACGATAATTCATAAAACTAAACAAGCAAATGATGGGAACAACGTGACCAACTCGTCTAAAAAATACATAATCAATGCATACTTTTTTTTCGTATGTATTGAAATGTATAAATGTGTTAAAGTTAAGGAAACATTCGAGGAGTGCATGCAGTGTCCCCTATTTTTCGTTCAAAAAGAAAACGAAAAAGTAGGGAACCACTATACTGATTAAATTGTGCCTCAAAATATAACCCAAGAAGGCTAAGAATGCATCAAAGAGCATCTTAATTGGCTTAATATTAATAATTTAAACTAAACTCCTGGCACAAAAGATAACAAAGAAAGGTTCAAAATGCACCATAGAGCATCTTTCTTTTACAACCATTTTTAGAGCAATTGTCCGTAGTCGCCTAGCTCCTCGTCACCGTCATCATTTGCTGTTCTGCGTTAAGTCATCGGTCCTCCCCTAACCATCACCTGATTGGGTGTTCGCCTCCTCCCATTCCTCCCGTTCCCCAAAAATAACTGGAAAGAGACTCATTCGTAATCAAGGTTCTGGAGAATAAAGATGACAACTGACCACCTGATCAGACGATCCGTTGATATTTTCCCCTTTTTGAATCAATATCTGCATTTTCCCTTTCTCGATGTTGTTTGATGTTAGGCATGGCTCACCAGCAGCTGGCGGTTTCCCGGGATGATAAGGATGAGAAGGTTGTGCAGGACATTCGCCAATTGTTCCCCATTATGTGAGTTTCCAGTCTGTAACAATCCCCTGTCATGCCATTTTTGCCAGGAGCACAAATCAATCACCGCTGCAGTCAAACCTTGTATCGTCCGCTCAGTGCTATGGTCGTTAATTGCAATTTCAAATCCGTAATGATCAAAAGGTCGTTGAGTAAAAAATGCGAATAAGTTCGGAAAAATAGACCAAAATCCACAAGTACATTTTTTCTTAGAAACTAAATGTTTCGTTTTGCCCAACTAATTTTTGGGGACCACTCTTGATTAACCAGGAGCTCCAAAATAAGTAAAACCCATTTTACGAAATCCACATAAATTGCACTAACGGCCTTATAGTCCTGAGCCGACGGTTATGTGTCTTATTTTATTAGACGCTCCAGTAACCATGGTAACTTAAACGGTTTTGGAGGTCAACGTTATCCTAATTGAGTCTGGCTGGCTCGTGTTCAGCATCTCAACATTACATTGTTATCTTTGTAGCCAATAAGAATCAGTTTACTCTGGACATTTCTTTCTCTGACTGTCAACTCTGAGAATTCCGGTTCGAATCCAGCTCGTGCCAAAGCTTTCTCTGTGGTTTGGGGTGTTCAGTCCCTACGTGATTCTCCCACATCTAAAACTGACGTTTCTCCTTCATTGTCTGATACGGAGATCGTCATAAACAAAATAAGTATTGTAAATTGTTGTTTTCGTCGCTTTTTGCTGAATATAATTGTCTTTATTTTTAAAGGTGAACAATATTCGTGAGCTTGCATGCGTTTAAACTGCACGAGGACAGTTTACCTCAGTTTACCTTTTTTTTCTCTCTCACAATTTGAAGAGTAAGTAAAAAGTATTGATTGTCATAGCTCCAGTTGACCACATTGCCGTTTTCCTTATTTTTTTTACCTGCATCACACATGCATTTTTCTGATGACAAAGTAAATTGAGCAAATAAAATGAACCAAAACGAGGTTTCATTCAGTAGGGACACTTTTTAAAGGAAGCACTTTTATATGAGAAGCCCTTTGGCCTCAATTTAGTTATGGCTAAAACGATGTCGTGGTTTTTAAATCAGCAAACAAAAACTAAAGTGCTTTTACAAAGATGCTTAATGGTACGACCTCTTCAAGCATATCGAAAATAGTGTATTATATGAGACCCATCAGAGTTAACTTGTCAAGTGGACAAAACAAAATGTGTTTTGTGATTACCGATAACAACCCATTACAAATGCATGTCGGATACTTATACTAAAAGCCACGCTAATGCCATGGGCCAATAAAGAGCGAAAACGCATAGTCATACCATCATTAAGAGTGGTGGACAACCTCAACAGTATTTAATCAAGCAGCAAATTACCAGGAGGAGCATTCTACAGAAGCGTGTGCCGAGTCAAAGAGTGGGCAACACATCAAATCAAAACATTAACAGAGTGCGATAGCTGTAAGTTGCTGTATCGGTGTGCAGTACACGACGGCAGGGGTCTGCCTTCGACACGCTGAAATGAAAAGTGCCAAGAGATGGATAAAGGCCGCAAAGATCGGTGCAGATGAGAATATTTCTCTGGATAGACAGAAATCGTCTCCAAGTTCCATCAGCTCCTCGGTTGTGACGATGAAGACAAATTTAAGCGGGGGAAGCGGTTGGATTGAAGGAAGTTGCTGCGGAGTAAAGAGCTCAATGGCATGGAGCACCGACACCTTACCCAAGCCCTCTGTAAGTCCACACACTCAATTGTTCTTATAACAAAATAAATCTTTAATTAATTAAAAAGAAGAATAATATATCTATTAATCTTACATTATTGTTATAACTACAGAAATGAATACTAAAGTATCCACTGCGTATTATATAGTTCACAATTTGGTATACGATTATTAAATATATGTTTTACAGTAATCATAATTGTTGAAATTCACTACAAAAACTGAATGGCTCTCAATAGACAACCGAGAGATGTATTGCCTATAGTTTTTAAAAGTAAAAATTTCAGTCAAATTATAACAAATTTTGGGTTGAACAACGAAAAATTGACTAGAGCTGGGTTTGAATCTGATACCTCTGGATTAACGCACCGGCGCTCTACCAACTGAGGCTAACTATAGCCTTGCTGCTGTTGGTTTCCCAATTTGGTCAATATCTGCGTCCGGGTGCCAGTCAGAAACTTACGACTGCTTCAGTTGGTAGAGCGCCGGCACGTTAATCCGGAGGTCGAAGATTCTAATCCCGCTCTAGTCATTTTCTTTGTTCGACCCTAAATTTACCTATAGTCAGATTCCCTTGAGGTTTATTACTAGATAAACATTGATAATTATAGTAAATATCATGAAAATTATATTTCTTATGAAAGCAGACAAATTGAAGCTTGAATAAAATAACAATCAGATTATAGATTTGATATGAAGGAAAATTCATTTCAGCAAAAACAAAATTATAGATACAATAATTACGTAATTTTTGTTTTACATTTTTAAATAGAACATTTAAACTTTGGTTCGTGAATGTCATTATTGTACTATTCATAAATCAAACGAATGATTCAAGAAGGTCACTCAAAAATATATAAAAAAATTCGTAGATTTGTAGAAACGTCCAGTCAATATATAGATTGGAGCAAACACGGTATATAAGGCAAATAATCAACGCCCAATTCCATAGCGAAAACTGAACATATTACCAAATTTCTGCTATAAAATCTAAAATGAGAAACAATCCCAAACAAACACGTGTATAACGCACCATTATGTCCTATATATATCATTGTTTGAACCATTATGTCCGAACCGCTATGTCATACAAACCATTATGTCCGACCCATTATGTACGACAAGCCATTATGCCTGACCTTTTGTGTCCGATAAATCAATATTTCCGACCCCAAAATGTCAGAAAGACCATTAAATCTGACCCAATATGTCCGACAAACTATAAACAAAATATTTGAATAGCGCCTCAAGAGCCTTTCACATCATGTCCAATGTGCCATTGGAAATCTTGAAAAATAAAAATAATAAATTGTGCAAAACAGCCAAATATTGTTCTTTTTGGTTGTTTAAGCGAAGCAATCCCGTTGTGATTTTTCTACTAGATAAATCAATGTGTTTATATTTCACAAAAGACCCTTTAGTTGCTGTTCAGAGTAGGGCCTAGCCTATTTTCGCTGAGCAATGCAATTTCGTTGTTCAAATTACTTTACCAGTGCTTTGTTAATGGCAACATTCAAAGACGTGGCTATGCTGAAGTTAACCGGTCCAGATATAAGGCCTATATATATTGACTGCTAAAAGTACAACTCCTGAGGTGATCCCCGGAGCGTTCTATTTTCCCGAGGTGAAGCCGAGGAAAAATAGGTTTGTAGGACACAGTGGTTTTTAGGACATTATTGGTACGTCGGACACAATGGGTCGGACATAATGGTGTGTGACAGACGTGGTATTTTGGCAGGTAAGTTTGATTTCTGATAAACAGCAACAAGATGTTTTCTAAAATCCTCCGGAGAGGGGCACCTGGTAAACTATTTATTCATAAATTAGCAATAAGTTAATAACTCGGCATTTATCTGTCAAATCTTCCACAAGAATTCCTGTATATATACAAACAATGGAAAAGGATCAATCGCCTGAAACAGTTCTCTATGAATTTGGTCCATGTTTGTTTTGCATATAATATCTGGTTATTCCACCATGCCTTAATGCTTCGCGTTCACGTGACCCCGTTTAGATATTCAACAGAAGGAACGAGCTCGCTTTGTTAACGATACAACTTACCAGGGACAGTTACAATGTACATCGCTGCACTTACTTTTGAACAATGAAGACAAATATTAGTAGATTAACTAGGCCTATTGGTATTTTCGTTCGTGCACACTGTACAACAAAAAGTAGTTTGTTTAAAGTCGTAACTCTGCGATGCCAAAACTAAATTTATTACTAATGGCCGGCAAACGCAACAATTGACAATCGTTCAATGTACTTATGGGTGATTGCTCTACTTTACCATCATTGCAAATAATCAGCAACTCAGTTTGTGCTTTTTATCACAATCATAACATTACATAACATAACAGAGTTGGTAGCCCACTTATCCAGGCAAGCTTTGGTCATTTAGGTTCGCCCGTTGATATGACAAGCCAGTGTATTGATTGAACTCCAAAGATACATTTGTTGCATTTGTTCTCACTTTTTAAAGTTCCTTCATACGGAGCCCCTAAAGGGACAGGTAATTTCCCATGAAACAATATGTTTGAGTTCATGAAATAATTTCGAGGCAAAATATCATTTCAAGGAAACGAAAAAGTATGTCGCGGTAATGAAATTATACTTCAAGGTAGCGAAATATAATAAAATACACAGCAAACCAAAACACACAAGAATGTTTAATAAATTTGACACTCGTGATTCTTAATTTTTTTTAAAAAATATTTCAATAAATTTGTCGATTTTGTTTTTAAATTTTCCATTGTGTACAGGAACTGGCGGGATACTCGTTGGAAGATTTTGTAGATACAGTACGTGAGATCCCAGCTGGTCTTCATGTAACTGACAAGAAGGAGGCCAGCGTAGTTCATCATCTTGCAACGAAAGGGAAGAAAGATCAGTTAGAGCACGCCTTAGTCTGCGGTGCAGGTAAGCAGCGCCATCATTGGCTGAGAAGAATGGGGACACGCACCCCACCCTGGCTCATCTATTTATAACGTGTTGAATTTTCAACCAGAACAATTTCATGATTTCCTATAAAGATTGATCAAGCATTAAAGAGGGGCTATAGGGTCACTTCAGTTTTGAAATGCACTCATTTTCCATAAAGAGTCCGTGGAAAATATATGACAAGTCTCTAACCTCACGTTAAAATGGTGTAAAATACTGTAAAATATTGTATTTGACACCCTTCTAGTGCGAATCTTGTCAACATCCCAAAAATTAAATTACGTCGCATTTCAAATATATCGGCCATTTTATTCTTGTACGGGAATCGGTTTTAGTTCTTTCCAGAGTTTTGATGATATTGAACCAGAACGGCACTGATTTGACTTTTGACAGACGTAAAAATTCCTGTTTGTTGTTGACATCCAATAATGTCAATTTTTTTATTTCTTTTTAACACGAGGTAAGAGATTTTCAACTTTCTTTTGACTTTCAGAAGGACTCTACCTGTGGGAAAATAAATGCGTCTCAAAAATGAACTTGACCTTGGAGCCCCTCCTTAAATTCAATCTGTGAAACGGTTTTAGTACATAAACATAGACTACAAGTTTGCTCATTTATTTGTATCCGAGTCCAACTTTTACAGATGCGACGTTTGATAAACATGATACCAGTGCCAAATATTGACCTGACATATATTTCGAAACCGAAATGTATTTTGAAGTCAATTGGAGACGGAACTCAGGTTTAGGATTCTTGGAGTTTGGACAAGAACTCCTTCGTCAAAACATCGAATTTTAATTGCTGTGGAAACCATTTGCATCCCTTGTTTATTTGAGAGTAATGATTCCATAAACAATATAAAGAACATCATTGTGTTTATATCACCATCCGTAATTACTTCCGTGTTTCATCAATTGAATTCTCAAGGTATTTATCAAGTGGATTGAACATTAATTAGATAAATAAAACCCACACATTCGTTGAGAGTTGTCCCCGATGATACTACCATGCCGCGTTTTTCGCTATGCGGTAAATTTGTCCATTTAATACATTAATTATGCTGCTTAATCAATGTTAATTCAGTTTATAAAGGGCATTAAAGATAGTCCCTTCCTTATTTTAAATTGTGAACAACGTTTCTTGAGAACTTAGTATAAATACCAAAAAGTCAGTTTATTTTACCAGTCAGTTTATTGTATGGTTCATTCTTTTTCTCAATATAGACTTTATGGCTCAGGATAGTGGTGGAGACACCCCTCTTCACTGGGCAGTGAGAGGTAGCTCACCCAGTACCCTTCAGTGCCTCGTTCATGCCGGTGCAGATCTCACTGTACTCAACAACCACAAGATGACACCACTACACTTGGCTTGTGAGTTGAATCTCCCGGACATGGTTGAGGTAGGTCGGGGAGGGGGAGGGGGAGGGGGGGGGGGCAATAATAGAAGGGGACATTGCCGAATTGAGGTTGCGTAGTGAACTTTGCTGGTGTCCCCTACGGGAAATAATTTAGACTTGTTTTGGTTTATTGAGTTTATAATCAAACAAAGATGTGTAGCAAACAAAGTAGAAATTTGCTGACACCAGACTCAAACCCGTAAACTCTCCAATACTGTGAGTGTGCGCTGACAAATCTGAACTAACTAGCCCCAAGGGCGTCGATGGGTGGGGGACGGGGGGGGGGACATGTCCCCCCACTTTTTAGACTGGGGGGGGGGGACAGCATATCAGATGCCCCCCCCCCCACTTTTTGATTGACTGTTCATCAGAAATATGCAACAAAATATACAAATATACACCATTTCCTTGATTCAATATTTCATTACAATTTTTGTTAAAATAAAAGAATATCGAACATTAAACGGTAAAATGTTTTCTTCATTTTCTTATTTGGCTCTGATGGACCACGCGCAAAATGTAAATTGTTTGCCTATTTCCATTTCTATAATACAGACAATAACGGACAAGTTTCGTCCAAGACATAAACGCCAAAGTTCCGCTTACATACCTTTTAGCATTCAAGTAATGCGTCATTTGTGTATGCTATAATGTACGGTACATGATCCCTCCACAAAGAAAGTCTGTGTGTGCGCGCACGTGCAAATGTGTTACATTTTGTTACAATCGCACAATGCACAAAATGTAGTGCAGTTTGGGCCATGACAAGATTTGTCGAAGAAGCAGTGTTTTTTCGAAGACACACGATAAACGCCGGACTCCCGAAGCACATTAAAATGGATATTATAAAATTCTTTTCAGTGGCTACGTCCCAACAGGAACAAAAGTTATTTTAAGCGAGTTCCAACAACCCCTTCCCCTTCCCCCCCCCTTTCTAAAAAAACCCCTCTCTTTCCTTCATGTGGTTACATAAAAACATCAAAAATTAGCTCTGTTCTAACCATTGCCTTGAGTACTTGGTTAATGGAGCCACTTGTCGTCCACCAAAAAGCAACATCCAAACAGTCAGGGGATGATTTACTACCAGAGACCACACCGACATGTGTCTTCCCTTCACTCCCTCTAGCTGCCAATATATCTTTGCTAGCACCGGATCTTGTTCCGAATTCCCCGCTCCAAGTTTATTTTGGCAGTCTCCTCTTCACACAAACCATCCTTTCCAGACCCCACCCCCTACCAACACCTGTTCCCCTTCTGGTTTTGCCCTTTAACTTAACCACACCCCCTTCCCTTTTAGAACTACACATATCGCCTCATACGTTCTTTTAAAGCTTTAGTTTCCATACATGATTCTCCACTAACAAGGGAAGAATTTTATAAACTACTATCCCTAAAGCTTTTTGAACACTTTGAGTGAGCTCCGGTACTACTATTGTTTGTGCTAGTCCTCTAAAAACACTCTATATGATGCTTATATTATACAAAACCATCAAAATGTTTTTTGATGGCGCACTAGTCACATCTTAATGGTATGTTTACACAAGGCTACATGTATGATTCACTTTTCCCCTACACACAAACAAAATATCAATAAAACAAAAGAAAAACGAAAAATTGTTCATTACTTGCTCGCCCGTCCCCCCTACTTTTCAGTAGCAATCGACGCCCTTGACTAGCCCTAATGTCCACTTAAGACAGTCATTGCTGTTTGTGGGCCGCCAGGTCAGAAGTCGATATAAGCCATCTTCCGATTGGCCCGGGACCACGCAATCGATTGAACCTTGCCACTTTTCACATTAAGTAATTTTGTGACGTGCCACTTTCTGTTATGATGTTAATTTATGAAGCAATAACAATAAATATTGCTTTATATGTTTGTTTTGAAGGCCATTTGTAGCCTTGACAAAATCGACGTTAACTTCCCAGGGGAATATGGTCAGACACCGCTGCATTATTGTGCTGTCTCTGATGCACTGGAAGCAGCTCAAGCTTTGGTAAGTAATCAAACAAAGGCATTATCTAGTGTTTACTATAGACCCCTTGCAATGGCCGCGTGAAGAGCTATCATTGGCTGAGAGTTGTGCTCAGCGCGTATACGCGTGCACGTTTCCATTGTTTTTATTATCAAAGATGGTGGTCAATGACGTCATGTGCAATTCATCTATTAACACACCCTTACACCAACGTCACGAGTGGCTGCTGTCTGCCACGCTCGCCATTTTGGGAGTCAAATCGCACGGTACGCGTGTAAATTGCTTGGGATGATGACGTCAGATATATTGGGTAAATACAACACTTAAGGAATAGCAACAGTATTTGTGCTTCACTCAGCGAAGTTCCGGTTTATAAACCCGTACGCATTTTGTCGGTGTTTCCCCCCCCCCCGAAGTGACCAATTATTTTGTTGTGATTTTCATTGGTTGGTTTTCCTTTGTTGTGTAGTTCTAAGATAAAGAAATGAATGTAATCTCCCAAAAACAATGATGCAATTATCGCATTTTTTCGTTTTTTGCGATTTATAATTTGTACCATTTACTGTTTCTAGACCTATCTACAGTTTTATTGAATAAACCTGCAGAGTTAAAAAACGACAAATGGTAATAATTAATAAACATCGAAGTGTTGCACAAGATTTACAGACAAGTGAATTGCAAATCAACAATTGATTTTTTTACTTAAAATGGACAGCAAACCCTGCATTATGCATCAGTACTTAATAGAAGTAATTAAATCATTTGTAATAAAATTTCACATTCTTTTGATTTTGTGAATGCTAAGTTGAAATTCAAGCCGCTTCTTTGCATCAGCGACGACAACGGCGTTTACGTCATTCACTGTGCGGCCACTCACGCGTCCAGGAAAGTTCTACAGCTACTCTTAGACAAAGGTAAGAAACGCACACCTCTTTACACTGTGACATACACACGATTAGTTTGGGGTTAGGGTTAGGGTTAGGGTTCAATTCAATTCGACATTCATTTCCATAATGGAAAATGTACATATAAGTACTTATAAAGAAGGTGTATTGAACAAAGATCTACTAGACTAATAATTATATGAGACACAATGAAACAGAGGCAAATATGGAGGCATATTCAAAAGACCAAGTCTTGTATAGAAAGCCTTATAAAACAACAAAAAAGACTTCTGAACAGAGCTTAAGTTAGAACAGAAACTACAGACAGGGAAGAAACAGGACAGGGTTGGGGTTAGGGTTAGGGTTAGGGTTAGAAGACAATACATAACCATAGCTAGAAGACTCTAAAATACAAATGGCAATGAAAAGGGCTACATTGCAAGCATGCTAAAAAGGTCAAGTCCTTCAAACTCTCTTTGCCATAGAAGTACTTAATACAAAATAAGGAGAAGTAAACGCCCCAACAAACAAACTAAACTTGACTAAGTCACTCTTAGAGAGATTTCCCATTAATGATGGACACGCTCAATGCAAAAACTTACCTAATTCGTGTTGGAAAAGTACAACCTGTAAGGTCTACTTACGTTTGGTGCAGTCAACTTGTCGACCACTATTGACAAACGATCATGGCAAAACATTTGGAGTGCAAGTCTTGTCAATAGACCTTTGAACTAATCAACCACAAGGGAACTTCTGATTGGGAAAATGTTGATTAAATTCTGGGGTTAACCATGGGTAAACAGAGGACAGGGATTTGCACTTGCGAGCTCCGGATTAACTAGCTCTGGAGGCCTCTCAGTATGTTTTTATGGGCATTAACTTGTAGAGTAATCACCAAAAGTAAACTCTGTCTTTAAGAACGAAGTAAACAGTTGCAATTAACATTGAAGTAAGTTTTCTGCTACAGCGTTCTCAAAGTCTCAAATTGATCTAATTGGAAAAAGGCTCTGTTTCGGGCTTCGTTTTTTAGTACGAGGTTGAAAAACCATACTTCGACCCCACGGTATACTGTATATCAAGTACTGCAGTATACCATGCCAGTATTGTTATGCTACCTGGTGAATTAAAAGCGGGGTGCTTGCGTAAAGAGCCTTGGACAAGGCTAATACTAGGTCGTCCGAGATAACTCATTGATTTCTTGCTTTTCGCTGTCACTCGACTATACAACAGTATTTAGCAATGTACAAATCCAACTGCGTAGCAGAGATTTTTTCCAGGGTGGCAAAAAAGCCTCGAAATTCCGAATACTGTATACACAAAAATTACACAATGGGTTAAAACAAAAGAAACAAACTAATTCAATCATTAACAAAAAATAATAACACAATGCCGTGACATTAGAGTGTTTGTTATTTAATAACAATTCGTCAGCGTTTTCACGAAGTAGCACGCTATGTGCTTAAAGAATTTTTTTTTACATTTTAATTGTTTTACATTTCTGTTGATAATGCATGAAGACCTACAATTCCATGAAGTTTCAAAGCTCAGACAGCTTTACTTTTTCAATTAAGCTAATGAGTGTTTTCGACTTTGGCACAATTGTGGCATTTTTTGATCACGAAGTAGCACCCAACTTCTGTTTACCATTGTAATGCACGGCACGCACTCAAGTCAAAGTGAGGTAAAAACGTTTTCACGAAGTAGCACGCAACTTGTGTGAGCGCGCGCGCGCTGACGTACATGTAGTTTTCATGAAGTAACACAAAATGCTGTGTTGTAGTATAGGCGTGTGCTACTTCGTGAAAACGAAAAAAGACATATTTCGCACTTTTTGGGTTTCACGAAATAGCACGGAACTTCTCTCGTGTCTAGTTTCTTAATTAATTATGCAAATGAGTCATAATAAGATTAATTTTTAAGTTCAAGTCATCAAGTATCTACATTAAGAAATTTAAATGGAAATACTTTCGAAGTTTTGAAGGGAAGTGGGTTTCTAAAAAATGTTCAACTTCAGAGGCCGTTTTCTCTGATTGTTATTTTTTGCTGGTATAGCAGTGCGTGCTACTTCGTGAACACACTGACGAATTTAAATCTGCGTGTTTTGGTTGTAAACTTGACTATTAAATGTGATTAGATTAAAACAAAATGATACTAGGCCTAGTTGTCATAAAAACATTTTTTAATTTTTTTTTAGTTCGGATTGAAAATGAGTCTGAATATTTTTCAGAAACATTCAAAATTTGCCAGACTGCACCACTTGCAGCTTTAAGTTACCAATCGTTTCAGGAACAAACATTATGCACTCAATCACTTCTATTCCAACATTCTGTCATCATGAATGCATGAACTGTGTTTTTAAAATGATGAGACAAAATTTGTGGCTAAGCAACAATTAGCAGGAAACCAGTCACCAATTATGATCATAACATTGTATTTGGGCTGGTAACCTTTTAGTGTTAAGCAAAACTGTTTCATATTAATTTTATTTTGTGTTGTATAAGAAGCTCAATAAAATTTGGCGAGGGTACAGATACTAGTTTATGAGAATATGGAGGTATCATATTAGTTTTGGGGCGTGAGCTTTCAGATTAAAAACAGTTCATAATTTTTTTCTATATTAATTATGTGTACCTGTAGAAGATTAAGCGAAAAATGTAATTGAATAATATCTTTGCAAATCGGTTTTCCGATTTGAAGGGAGATCACCATGTATAGTAATAACGCACTACCATTAATCACATGTCAACTCTGGAATAGGCATATAAGACGAGACAAGAAAAACAATCTGAGACACCAATTAAAATATACGTTTTACCATGGGTCTTTATAGTGTTAAATGACCCCCTTTTTTTAAAAATTAACTACGCGCTAATGGATGTGGCTGATTTATAATGCATTGAGTAAACAAAAGACACTCGCTGGCGTAGACGAGCAAACACAAAATGTAAAGTTAAATTGGAATGTTAACTCATTTTGGCCTCGGAGTTTGCAATATCGACAGACGCCACAAGTGATTGGGTTGTGAATAACAATGAAATTTGCACTTTTCACCTTTGTTATTAATGGTGTCAAAGTTCATTAACTTATCTTAAACGGTGGATTATAAGGAAGTAGATACGTCGTTTGGTCAATGTCTGTGTTATTTTCTCTACAAAATGAAAAACAAAACAAAACAAACAACATTAACTGTAATTGGGCATTTCTAATAAGTCATGTCTGCGAAAATGACACTCTATCTGGTGAAATAAAAACAAAGGCCCTGCTGGAAGCACAGAGACAATAAAAGATCGTATAATTATTAACGACATTCATTCAATCATCCATTCATACTGTTGTTTTGTTCCTTAAAAACATCACATGGCTGCCAAGGGCTGATTTAGGGAAACTTTTATGAGTGGCGTGACCAGAAGGAAGCAGGGGTGGGACGTTCAAAACCCTTGCCCCCGTCTTGTATCGTAAGCTTGGGTGTGATCCCTGGCTACACGGTAGTCTTGGTTCCAAGACCATTGGTGTTTGCTCGGTACACACAATCAGTACCAACGTTCGGGTGTATACACTGTGCACGTTTGTAATGAATAAACATAGAGGGTGCTGTGACTAGTGTTATTTTCCGACTCACCGACATCTGGATCTCACAAAGCGCCCTCTATGTTTATTCATTACAAACGTGCACAGTGTATACACCCGAACGTTGGCACTGATTGTGTGTACCGAGCAAACACCAATGGTCTTGGAACCAAGACTAGCTACACGGCAGTTACAGGCTAAGCGGCTCTCTGACTGGCAGCCCAACAAAGATATTGACAAAATAGGGAGACCGCCAACATATATTGGGCCATAAAGCTCAGTTGGTAAAGAACGTTGATCGGAGGTCGCAGGTTCATTTAAAATCCCGCTCTTGTCAAATTTTCTTTGTTCAACCCAAACATATTTAATTATAATGTACACCTACTCCAATTTTAAACTGATCTGTGTTTTGCGATTCTCCATTACACGAGAACAAGGCACAGTTTAAAAAAATACCCACATAAATATCATAGTAAGTAGTGGGGTTCCATACTTGAATGACTGGTAAATTGAACCACTAAGGAGAGTAACATTTGGTTAGGACATCTACTCTAGAAATGGAAAGATTGTTATTTCGATATTCACTGCAGGTCAGGACCAAGATAGCACTGATATAAAATGCCTACAATACATCGTGCTATTGAACAATTCATACGATACTTAAAAAAAAAACCGTGAATGCAATAGTATTATCATTATATTGACTGTTTGGTCCCTGATTCAGCTAAAGCTGCGGGTTATACCAGTGATATCATACTGAGAATGACAGATAAAGAGCACAACACTGCCTTGCATTCTGCCGTCAATAGTGGCTGCGAGAAGGCTGTACGTGTCTGCATTGAGTTTGGATCACCTATCGATGTACTGCAGGTAAGACTTGACTCAAACCGTGTCACTAGTGACTCAAACAGAATCAATAACGTAACTCAAGTCAAGATCATGTCTGGAGGTATTGCATGTATGATGTATTCGCAAATTAAAAAAAAAATCAAACTGGATGGATTTAAAATGAATCATGGGGCAACCATGAGTCAGGATTACGTCTGTACTGCGGGTCAGATAACCTCGGTGTCTGAGTGACACAAACTGAATTCATTGACTCGAATGAAATCAGTCATTGTCAAGTGAACAGACATGAGCAGGAATTGAGAATGTCTGGAGAAAGTGACCCAATTAGAAAGGAGTCGAGTTAAAAATGTGACAATTATTTCCTCACCTTAGTAGTTTTTCAGTTGGAAATTGCTATTGGTATAAAATATTTATTCTCTTATCCATTAACATTCTGCCAATGGAAAAGCCATTTTTCTGAGTAAAGGTACTGAATGTTTTTCATTTGAACTCACCTTATCATTAATAATTTTTAGTTTGATAATTTAGTTTTAAGTTCATAATTTCTTGCAAATTTGAATGCGCCGGTCCTATTGGCCCCTTGCATCAAGGTCAGATGTGCCACGCTCACCATTGACATTGACACTCTTAAATAGGCAACCAAGATTATTGTGACGTCAGGAGAATTAAGCCAATAGCAGCCATTTCCTGCAAGCCTACTAATGCATACGAGGTTTACTACAAACACCACATGTACCTTTTCTGTTGCTGAATGCCTAAACATCAGTATGCAAATTAGCCTAAATTTCTCAGAAATGACACGGGCCAGTCAATGCTGCGCCCTCTACCGGTGACTATTACAAAAACTCGTGTTGCAAATCCAGACTAATTACGGTTACATGTTCTTTGTAATGTCAGTTGGAGCAGTTTCATATCGGGACTATTTTTATTGTGACAATCAAACTATGCACCAGTCATTTGCTGTGATGGCAGGTCTTTCAAAAGCTATTTCTGACCTTATCCCTTGAAGTATTTCTCCACAGGTTTGGTATTGACATTTAATCTTCTGATCAGAATATCTTTAGTTTTAGATTGAAATCTTGCATTTTATTTTCAAAGTCTTTTGCAATGTACCGATATTTCTCTTGGTATTTCCACCGTAGGAGGATGATTCTACTGCCCTGCATCTCGCGGCTTCTCAAGGATCTCTCCCGATTGTTCAACTGCTTCTCAGTCCGCCGGGCAGTGATGAAACACTCGGCAAGTTTGACGTAGAACAAATGACACCATTACACAGGTAGTGGACATTGTAGTATTATTCATCATTATTCAGTCCTGGCGATCGATGGAGGGACGCGGTATAGGGAAGGTTACCCGACAGTTAAATTATACACTGCGACTGTTGGTGACATGACGTTTATAGCGAGTTTCATAAAAATCGAGCTAGAACTTTAGAAAGAACGGAGTGGGGGCACTATGTGCCTCGCCCGGTCCCTGCAAGTTAGACAAAGATGTAGCCCGGTCCTGATAGGGTTAAGGTATATCAGGTTAGGTCAACCACGTCTCAAGCTTCTCTCTGAGACAGGGGTTCGAACCTGAGCAACGAAAGGGCCAATTAAGGAAATGCAACTTTTATTGTCATTCCACTGACCATAATACTGATCGATAGTACTGCAGCAAACTATCTGATTGGCCAACTCCCAACACACCAGGAATACCAACAATTAAAGACCACGTTTCTTAAATATTCACAACATGTCCGATCAGAAGCACCGTAATCACCAACAGCATGTCCACAATATTGTAGTGTGTAGAGTTTTAAAGCGATGATTTGTATTTCCTCTGTAGGGCGGCCATGTTTGATCACGTTGACGTTGCTGATTTCCTAATTGAAAAGGTAAGAAAGATCGACAAAGGTCGACAAAAATGGCAAAGGTCGGCAAAGTTTGACAAGCCTTAGTGATCCAATTACTTTCTCTCGATTTGTTTGATGGATTGGGGGCAGTTTCTCAAATTGTATAAAAGTAAAAACAATTTTTCTTCTTCTATTTTTGGTTAATTTTCGTTTGGTATAATACACCATTTATCATCATCATCATCATCACCATCATCCATCAACCAAGGTTGAGATCAAAGACACTCTTGTTAAGTCATCCGGGTCAATTCGCCATAGCTCCTGTCAGGTCTTCCAAACTGAGTATGGTGTCTCTTGAAATTGTATCAGGATATTTGAGTGGTTGCCTCCCTCTTTCCGGACATGGTAGCCGGACAAAGTAGGCGGACACAGTAGCCGGACATGGTAGCCTCCAGAGTAAGACGTCAGATGTTAACTGGCACTTATCCCTGAAGCAGTGTCAGCAAACTATGCTCGCCTCTGAGCAACGGTTGTCGAGATCGGGGATTATCTCCATCTCCATTGCACAGGGAACATAACCAAGATGACGACAGATAACACGATGAAAGTATTCATGGAAAATGATTATTATATCGGTCATCAATTTTTGTTGTTGTTAATGTTTAACTTGTTTTCGCAGGGCGCCGACATAGACAGCGTGGACAAGGCAGGCTGCAGCCCACTTCTCCGTGCAGTTTCCCGGGGTAGTTTCAACACTGCCAAGCTCTTGATCAGCAAGTACGGGGCCGACTGTAACCTCCGAGATTGCACCAACCGGAATATCCTTCACTTGGCTGTGCAAAGTGGAAAGAACTTGAAGGCATATGGATTTGTGGCAAGTCAAAAGGCACGTTTGTTGATTTCAAAGAAAGAAAAACAGAACTAGAAATAATGATAAGAATTCATGCTATTATAGTTATAGCGGTAATAATAAATAGTGCATTTTATTAACACACTCCGCAGTTATATCCATCAAATCTGAGGTCCTTCAGATATAGTACTAATTTTACGGTCATGACGTCTGTCTTACGTTGGGCGTTTTCAAACCTATTCATAACTTAAAGGGACACACCGGCTTCGTTTGGCTACTTGGACTACAAAATAAACTAAAACATGATTCCAAAGGTCTTCCTGGAATGGAGAAGAATGGTTCATCAGAGAAACCATCATATTTTGCCGTTTTCGAGCATTTTTCAAAAAAAGAAGGTCACGTGACTTATCCGTCATGTGATAGCCGTATTAAAGAAAATTACTTAACCAAATTTAAGTCTTTTTTTTAAACAATTATTCATGAGTATTTGACCAAAAAAAAAGACTTTGTATTCAGATTATGGATACAAGCTGTAAATAATGATGACAAATCGAGCGTAAGATTTGCATTCAGAGAGCCCGTGCAAGGAAGCGTGTTTTACGGCGCATCAGCGTGGGGAGCTAGCGGAACGTGCAGCCTGTACCGTGTCTTGTGTGGCCAGAGAGACCGGTAGCATAAACTCAGAGCTTGTGGGAGGGGTAGGGAGCCAGACAATTAATTACGTTTTGTTTTAATTAAGAGGGTTTTTGACGACGAATAGCTATTTACGTGATATGTTGATGATTTTGTTTTACAACAACTATTTAAAAATTGTTTTCTGTGATTCCACATAACTTAATTAGGTAAACAGTTAGTCGGTGTGCCCCTTTAAACTTTAAATTCTAACCACAACACGACGACTTTGCCACAAGAATTGAGTCAAGTAGTTGTTCGGCCACTGTACGCACCACGGAGAGTCATTTTTGGTGTTGTAACACACATGGCCATTGAAATACACAGACAGCAAAAACACACCTTGGTGTGATGTAAAGAACCAATGAAAACTGAAAAAGGTACCAGCTTTGGGCCCTTCTCCGTCTTGGTCGAAGCGTATTAGCACTGTGGGTGATTGGTGTGCAAGGGATGGACACAACCATCGTCTGTTATTTGCCAAAAACTTGTAGTTTGCAAAATTCCTTAACGGTCAAAGATCATTTGATAATATTTGTAAAATTTTTAAAGACAGTAATAATCGCGCACAACTTAAATGTTAATCTGAGTGGGGTAAAATTGGTTGTGTATTGTTTCTGCATCAGACACAAGCCTTGTCCTATACTATACAAAGTATAACGATGGATTCATTCAAAGTAAACATGTCTTTACCAACGTATTCCATGCGTACTTGGTGTGTAGCATCAATCACAAAATGTACGGTAAACAAAATTGAACATCCAACACCCACGTGCAGGTGCTCTAGCTAGCTATACCATGCTAGGCAGTCTTCCACTTTTGCCGATATTTTGTTCAGTCTTCCTTATGGTCCTATCACTTTGATAATAAATAAGTACTTTTCTAATTTCCTGCCTCGGTTTTGTTACAAAGATTGAAATGGGGAAATCAGTATGGCTGTACCTCCAAAACCTCCTGACTTTATGTTTACTTCAAAATACAGGATATACACGTGTTAGTGAACAACGTAGACTCTTCAGGATGTACGCCTATCCACTACGCCACACGGGACGGTAACATCCAGTCCCTTCAGAGCCTTCTCGAACTTGGAGCAACCGTCAACCTTAAGAACAATCAGAAACAGTCGCCCCTACACTTCGCAGCAAAGTCAGTTTCTAATACTAACAATTTATACAACTCTTTAGGCAGTTTCTATTCTGCCCAATGTTCCCCTTCACAATTACACTTACTTCACTACGTCTTAGCTATCCTTACCCTTACAAAAAACCGCAGCTCGGTGAGTTACGTACACTCCGTGTATGTGCATTCCTTTGTTCTGCTGATGTTGGTATAGGCACACACACCATTGTTTGGACTTTTACACAATGGAACAAAGGTCCCCACATTTTTCTTTGTTGAACTAGGTCCCACAAGAGAATTCTTTAGATAAGGGAATAAGAGAACAACAATCACAAGTCCCACAACTGAATGTGCAAAAGAATGTGTGCACTTAGGAAAACTCATTGTTCAAAGCGGTAAAAACACTGTGTGGACGTGTGTAAGTCCACATAGTGTTTAAAATTCCTAGATTATGTGGACTTCTTTTGTTCTCCTTAAATGGGAACAATGCCAGGTGAACATTTATAAAGCTTTAAGAAAGGAAAAAATGTTTGAACTGTCCACAGACCAACTAAAGCCCGCAATGCAAAATACGAAGTATCCAGGGTAATAAGTACTTGGCAAACTACTTTCTGTGAGATTTGCTAGAGCAGAGGATGTTGTACACTCCCTATCAGGAGGCATTATTCTGGCCTGAGATAACCTGATTGTTGCTAATCTCTAATCATGAGACTCGAGAAGGCAAAGCTTGGTTATAGGTCTCACTAAAATGTCGCGACTCGACTTGACTTCTACTGTCCTTACTTAACCATCTTTGCCCGGGACGTCTTTATCACAAGTCCCAGAGGCCAGTTCTTTCTAGGTGTTACTTCATCCATAATAAGCACAATGTCTCCAACTGCCAGGTCAATCTGCGGTTCAATCGACTTCTGCCTCAGCTGTAAGGTGGGTAAGTATTCTCTCACCCAGCGCTTCCAAAACTGGTCCGAAAGAAGCTGTACGTGTCGCCAACGTCTTCCACATGTCCTGAGTCTTGCTTTATGAAATTCCCAGGGGGTGCTGGCTGACCTGCTCAAAGCAGAAGCAAGTGGTTGGGTGTAAGTGCCTCTAGATCCTTGGGACTGTCTGAAACTTGTGTAATAGGACGAACATTTACAGTATTGACTCAATCTCACAAAACAGGGTGTCCAATCGTTCATCATCAAGTACCTGGTCCTTCAGTGTGGCATTAAGAACTTTACGCACCGATCTAATCTGGCGTTCCTAGACACCACACATGTGTGACGCTGTTGAAGTGTTGAATCCCACTCTATCTCATTCAGCAAGAGATATTCCTTCATCCTATTGGCTTCATTCCACTTCTGAATGGATTCTCTCAGTTCTGTTCCACCTCCGACAAAATTTGTTCCATTGTCAGACCGCATTCTTTTAGGCATTCCTCTTCTTGCTAAAACCCCCACCAGAGCATTTATGAAGGAATTTGCGTCCTGCGAATGAATCATTTTGATGTGTATGGCTCTACATGCCTTACAAGTGAACAGACAGCCAAATCTTTTTTTCCTGACTCCGTCCCCTCTTTATTAGGAGAGGACTAAAACAGTCCACTCCGGTGTCAGTGAAGGGTGGATTACCTGGTGTGACTCGGTCCTTGGGAAGATTTGCCATTCTCTGGGCACACGCTTTCCTCTGATTCTTTTGCAGTTTATGGCACTTGCGCAAAAACTTGACCTATCAATGCACGTGCTTTCGGTATCCAATACCTTTCTCTCACAAGGGACAACACATACTCTTTTCCAATTTTGAGCAACCCAGCTTCCATGATTGGGTCCAACTTGTAGATGGTGCTCTTACAGGAGATCCTTCCACCTTCCTCCAAAGCATGCAACTCATCAGTAAATTCACCAATGTTACTGCTTCTTCTTCATTGTCCACTGCTTTCAAGCAGTCATCTTCCACCACAAAAAACCGAAGGGCATCTCTCTCTATGGCAAGGAGAGACCTTCACCTGGTGGAGCATAGCCTCTATGTCACCCATGACTGCAACTTGGCGTTCTCTGAATATAACCAGAACTCCTATCAGCTTATTAGTCATATCAGGGCCTTGAAATACTGCCTTGTTCAAGGAAGTTCCAGCATATTGGGCTGCACAGTCAAAAACAAAAACGTAACTTATCTGGCTTGTTGGGATTCATCACATTATGATTGGGAAGGTACCATGTACATCTGGCAGAGGCATCTTTATCAATGCAAGATACATGTTCTGCATACCCTCTCTTGAGTAAATCATCAATGACAGCCTTATATCTGCAGTGAAGCTCGGTCATCTAGATAGATTGTCACTTCTATGTGACATGCAGCACGGTTTTAGGAGTGGACGCTCCTGCGAAACCCAACTTGCTGGACTTGTCAATGACCTGGCCCAGATACTTGACGCAAGGAAACAAGTTGACCTCTGTATAATGGACTTTAGTAAGGCCTTTGATATGGTTCCTCACCAGCGTTTACTAGCTAAACTAGACCATCTTGGCATAAGGGGCTCCACTAGAGATTGGATAGAAGGCTTCCTTACTGACAGACAACAAAAGGTAGTGATTGATGGGCAATCTTCATCTAGCTCTCCGGTTATCTCCGGTGTCCCGCAGGGCACAGTGTTGGATCCACTCCTATTTCTAACTTGCATTAATGATCTTCCAACTCATGTAACCTCAAATGTGAGATTGTTTGCAGACGACCTAATCCTCTATCGTGAAATCGACTCTCCAGGTGATTGCAATGCCCTTGTCAGTGTGGGAATCTCTGTGGCAGATGAAATTTAACATCTCTAAATGCTATATCATGAGAATGACTCATAAAAAGAAATTCCATCAACACCAGTATAATATGGGAAACGTCCCTCTACAAGAAGTAAAACATCATCCGTACCTTGGTATTGGGTTGTCTAATAATCTCACCTGGACCAAACACATAAACCAAACAATCTCAAGCTCAAACAAAGTCCTTGGACTGCTCAAGCGAAATTTCTGGAACTGTACCAAAGCCACTAAAGAAATAGCTTATAAAACTCTTGTTCGGCCAAAGCTTGAATACTGTAGTGCTATTTGGGATCCTCATCAACAAGTACACATCAACAACCTCAAAAAGATTCAACAAAGAGCAGCCAGATTTGACAAAGCAATTATCGCAAGACCAGTAGTGTAACAGAAATGCTACAGGACCTCAAGTGGGATACACTACAAAGACGTCGCACCTTAGCTAGACTTACTACACTTTACAAAGAAACTCACTCAATAACTCCATCCAACATTAGTAACCTTCACTGCAACCAACGGAACAGACCAACAACTCGTCAAAATCAGACCCTAAATTCTAACACCATCTCATCAAACAAAGACTGCTACCGTTACTCCTTGTATCCAAGAACCATACCAATCTGGAACTCACTCCTGCCACAAGTTAAATCAGCCCCTGACGCCAATAATTTTAAGTCCCTCCTTGAAAATATAAAATTTGAGTAGGAGCATGCATGCATGAGGGTCTGCACGTTTATAGCCCAGTGGCGGCGGTTTGTGCAGTAAAGACAAGACAAGATCGTTGGTCAGACGCCTTCTAAGGCTTAGCAGTCTCTCATCTGCAACGGACCTGTTGTCTGGCAACTGTGGTGGAAACAGCTTGGAAGGAATATCCATCTGGTAATGCCCATCCACAACTGCCAGTGTTTTGTTCCAAAGGTCTTTTACCCCTTTGTCATCTATGGACATTCGAGGTTGACTTCCTGCCAGTGCATGGGCAGTATCTAACTTCCAGAAACGCTCAACCTGGACATCAAGGGCAACTTCTTCCTGGTTTGCTGCATGCACAAAATTGCAGACACTGCTCACGGAGGATTGTTCATCGACGATTGGCCCATTAAGTGTCCATCCAAGAGCTGTTCTCATTACATATTGTTCTCCTGGCGCACCTTGTCTCACCTTTAAAGGCACAGTACACGTTTGGTAATGACTCTGAAAATGAATGGCAATAAAAACTTACTTGGTAAGAAGTACAGCAGCTTTGGGTAGAATAACTAATTTTGAGAAACTTTTCACTGTATTCCTATGGGGAATATTCATCCTGCGTGGAAATATTTGCTCCGGTTTTTCGGTGATATCTCAAAACACGACCACCTTTTGAAGTGAATTTTTCTGAGATTTTGTGAAGGTTATTTTTATTGTATGTACCTACATTTATACAGGATTAACACAATCAGTCAGTAGGCTCCAATTACCAAACGTATGCAGCACCTGTAAAGTGGGCGTTTGGTGGACAGATTTGCTCCACACATTGATTAAATTAGCATAATCTACAAAGTGTAATGACCTTTGGGACTCAAATTCCCTGACATCCCAGACAAGACCATTCCACATATCTAAGAGGGGGGGGGGTGTCAGGTCCCAGATTTTTTTTTGAGGGGCAGAAAACTATTTGCACTCATGTACTTAGCACATAAAAAGCCCATGCCAAATACAGACCTCCCAAGATATAACCCTTTCATAAGTTGAGCGGTCTGTTCTTTGTGTGTAGCAAGTGTCTGACGTCTTGCCGACAGCTGTGGCTATGTGTCTGGTTTGCAACCAGCCCCCCCCCCACCCAAGTCAAGCTTTGTCGCTCACTTGGGTAATGACCTGTCATTCATGTTTTTTTGTTTTGTTTTTCGAGGCGTTTTGTACTTGTTTTCTATATTTTTGTTTATTTCATGGATGTCGTAATTAATATATCTCTCTTTTTCTTATTTCAGTATGTATCCCTTCATTCCTTACATTCTTTGAACTATATAACCTACTGTTACTTTTACATTTTGCTTTTTACTTTTAGAAAATGAGAAAATAAAACAGAAACACTTCAATGAAGACACTTTGCTCCATTATATTTTCACTAATTAAACATAAGTAATTAACAAAACTAATTAAAAAATTAAATAAAAAGGCTAAAACCATCAGAGACTCTAGCTTGGCAGAAAAAGAAGTAATTTATATATACAAAATCATTGTAAATGCACAGAAAACATTTTTAATGTATGTTGGATTGTGTGGAACAGTCAGTACCACGTGACCAACATTTGCATATACACAGGGGATGTAACACACTTAAGGGTTAATGGCAAAAGGGCCTGAGGAATATCATGCCTGATTAGGATTGTTACTTTGGATTCATGCACTTCGGGCAAGCCTAAATCTTTAAGGTGGTCCCATCTTCTTATTAGTCGGCTGAAGTTGCTAAACAACTGTTAAGAGTCGGGAACGAGTGCAAAGCATAAACTTTTGGCAGCTGAATGACATTTCGCTTTATTTTCTTGCCGGCTGTTCCAGTCACTTACAATGCAACTTCCAACGCTTGGGAATCATTGCCCTCATTCAGGGTCTCTAGTGATAAAACAGTTTCTTTTCCTTCCAGACCCATATGCTCCAGTAGAGAACGTGAGCAGATTGTTCGATTACTGCCAGGGTCCAGGAGAGCATGTATTTGGATAAAGTCAGTTTGGCCTTTACCTCTGACATTTACTGTGACAATGGGGAGGACGACCTTTGCTCCTTTTCAGGAGGGGCAAACTGCACAGCTTTTAGCTTCGACTTTGAAAATTGTTCTGGTCTGGTCTGTTTATGGCAAACTGCATTGCATCATGTAACCACATGGAATGTCCCAGAGTGCATCCCCCTATGTTGCAATCACTCTTTCTCCTACACCATCTTCCAGCGTAGTTGCTAGCATCCAAGCAGTTGAAACACAGTCGCTTCCTCTTTATCAACTCCATTCTATTCTGAGAGGACATTTTCTGGAATTCATTTCAATCAGAGAAGCTGTGGACTCTTCCGCACAGACCAAATTGTCTCATTGACCATCCGCTACTTTTGTCAGAGGTTTCTCTCTTTTCACCCCAGTCCAGCTTGTTAGTTGCGTTATCCTCGGCCACAGACACTGAATGATGAACCTCGTTTTGACATGCATGATTTGTCAGTCGCCTTCTGTAAGTTCTGATCTTTTTTTATATTTGGTGGCAAGTGACCCAAAAATTAGGGTCGTTTGCCTCCTTAGCGGCCATACTCAGTAATTTGACTAATCCTTCAACATTTGGACAGTCACCTTACCTGTACGTTCCACCGCCTTAACTGCTTCTCTACGCCATCTAGACTGTAGATGAAATGGGAGTTGCTCAACTATTCTCACCATTCTCACAATAGAGTCCAACTCATTTAGCTTTCCCATTGCATTTAGCGTTTTCATACAGCCCCTGACATCATCAGCAAAGTCTTGCAAGGCTTCTCCATCATTTGCTTTGAGAGATGGCCCATCAGTCACCTTCTTTACCCATGCTTGTAAGATGGGGAAATCATTGCTAAATCTCTCCTTTAGAAAATTACGTGCCTTCTTGTATCCCTCTGATAACAGCATCAAAGCACAAGGTCTGATTACATGGGCTGCCATTTATCTTTGCAGTATTCAAACAGCCTGTTCAGTTTAGCGCCATCACTGACTGATGAATTACCTACACAACAATAAAAAAACGAATGAACACCCAAAAGTCCATAGGGTCACCATCAAAAGTTATTATACTGCTCTTTGGTAAGTTCATAATTACATCTGACGCTGCAATGTAAGGGAGGCTATTTCATTTACCTTCAGAGAAGCCCATTCCTCAATAAAAGGATTTAACTTTGGACCCATAACTTTGTCATCATCTGCACTTTGAGATTTGTGTATGGTTGAAGAAGTTACAGATACGGGTTTTTGGTTCACTAAATCCAATAATCCTTTCTCCTTTTTGGCAACGTCATGCTCCGCTGCTGTGTCTGTGCTTAAGAAAGGATTCGTTTGAGCATTTTGCTGTGGCATGGTCATAAATTTGGCCAGTGTCTGTTCTTCTGCAGTAAATGCCTCAAGTTCAGCTTTAACTTTTAGGTTTTCCATTGCAGCCTTTTGTCTTAGTATCTCTTCATCCATTTGGGTTTTATATCTCAACTGTTCCAACTGAAGCTCCTGCTGCTGCATAAGAAATTTTGCCTTGACAGCCAAAGATGCCCTTTTGGCTGCAGCCCTTGCTCTTGCACTTAAAGTTGTTGATTCAACATTGACTACGTGCTCGTTTTAGGATTTCTTCAATTTTAACAGCATCCTCTTTGAACTTTAGCAACCTCCACCCACTCTGTTTGTCAAGTTGTAAGGCTAATTCTACACATTCTGCATGTACATCCAGTAATTTGCGACTGCAGTTTCCAAAGATGTCAATTTACCTTTCACAAACTCCCCGTCAAGGCCCCCATCAATAGCACATTGAAAGTCTGTGAGTTTTCTCTTTACATTTGAAGCATGGTCGGCACGAGACCTCAATATTCTTGTAAGTTTACCTCCACTCGCATTTTCCTACCTCGTCTCCATTTGTTCTGCTATATTGTTCGCTTGCAATCAAAATAACCTTTGGTTTTGTACAGACGTAACATCGGAATTTAACTGCAATACATTAAACACAATAACCACTGCTTGTGACTATTTTGACGATTCCTTTGCTCATGTACATTTAATACTCGATCGCCTCTCCAGCAACCTCGTCCCCATGGTTTACTTTATTTCCAACCATGTTTACAATAGTAAACCCTGGGGGGAGGGGAAACTCCCGTTGACCGTGATTGGACAAAACCAAATGTTAACCTTTGTCAAAACAGCCGGCCGGCAGCAAATTTATGTTCTGCAACACACGTCCGCTATGTAGTCAACAGTTAAGGGATAGGGAAGAACAACCTATCCCTTAACTAATGAATCCATAGCCGACGTGTGCTGCAGAAAAAAAAAATCGCCGGCTGGCAAAAAATGTACAAACAGGCTATTAAATCTGGTATCGGACCACGAGACCATGACGAAGATGTGAATTTCGAAAAGCAGCCAGACTAATCTAATTAGCATGCGTATCCAAAATTTTTGGATATGCAAATGATCCAATACCAGGGTGAGAGAGCGGTCAACCTCGTACTGCTCGACACACCCTGGGGACGAGGTTGCCTCTCCAGTGCATCACAAAACACAATCCATGTAAACATCAAAATTTTCTAATTGAGTAGTTCGTGTCAATCTCAGTTTTCAGTTCTCTTTCTAGTACATGATTATACCCAACCTCGTTCCCAGGTGTGATCGATCTCGCCACGACATTTTGTCCAGCATGCCTTGCTCGCTCATAACTCCTGGAATTTGTTCATTAAAATGTGCTCATATAATGCACATTTTAATTAGGCTTGTGGTCGATCCACTCTACGCGCACGCTCAAGTATGGTAACCTGCAAATAAGGCCTATAGTCAAAGAACAACTGGTCCTCTCTCATTCGTCTTTGATTTTGTGATATGTCGAACTCTATGCAGTTTAGAGTAACAGTGTAAAAACATGATTCACTTGAAATGGAATCGCGTCGAAATATTTGCATTTTCACACGCGCGTACCATGAAGGAAGTTCCTTCCTCCATGCGCGTACTAAGCGTCCTACATACAAGCGCTCAGAATTTTTAACAAGCGTGCACGCAAAGTAGTCACGTTTGGGAGCCAATCAGCTTTGTTTTTCATCACACCCCTACCAGGGGTTAGTGACGAGAGGTATCGATACCGCGCTGCCCATGGTAGCGAGGCTGATGTATACCAGGGCTGCGAAAGACATGAGCTGTACGTTATAATATTAAACGCGGTAAAACCACAGACATATAATACCTATAGACCGACAGCAGGGGGCGCTAGACTGTAATTTTGGATTTTCTCAAACCATGGGCGGGAGTGAATGCACTTGAACGCTTTTTGTACATGTTTAGGCATAGCCGCGAGGCAATACTCCCACTTTCATAAAGTTTTTCTGAATTTTCAGGAAATATTGACCTTATGATGGATTGTAACCCTAACATTTAAGATAACACTTCATAAACATTCCATATGGCTGTTTACAAATGTTGGGCGTTGAGGTTAACTGTTAAAATGTTGTTTTTACAACTTTATTTTCGGGAAATCCACTGGACTCACTCTGTAATGCAAGTCCACACTTCAGCACGTTTTGCGTATGCGCTCGCATTGAATGCACATCAAACAATCGCGTACATCAGTAGCACGTTAATCTATAGGCAGTACGCACGTCATCAGCACCCGCTAAAAACACGCACCGACGCGCACTTTGGCCAGAAAGTGTGTGACGAGCAAACTCTTCAAATACGACAGATAATTCCATCTACTTTCATCGTTCAGTAAAAAGAGGAGAAACAGCAGGCAAAACAAGTAACGTGAGAAAAGGTATTTAGTTATAGATTTAACATTGTTTCCAAGACTGTTGGTGAATTTATCATCTTTAAAACACAAATTTTCTGTTATCATCTCCCCACCCGCCCATTGCTTTACACGTTGTTTCGCTAGCGTTTTCACGGATTTTGCCCATGGTTTGGGGTATAGTCGGGTGCTGTCAAAATTACGGTATCCAGACTTTGATTTCCATAGGTGCTGTTGGTCTATAGGTATTATGTCTGTGGGTAAAACAGATGAACAGAAATAATTACAAGGTTCGACAAAAAAGTACAAAACAAAAATGGTTCTTACACAGTTAATTCCACCAAAGATTCACTCCGCGAGCAGTAGGGATCTTCTCTGTCCCTTCCTTGAAATCCTATCAAGTTTGCACACTAACAAGTCTCTGTTTTGAAATGAAATTCAAGTTTTTTGACCAAGCTTTGATTCGGCGATGCTCGTATCTATCTCGCTTCTCCTGCTGTATGCCCGCCCTCAAGCGGTCGAGCCGAACTTAATTAACCAACAGGGCAAGAAAACTGTAATGATCTCCTGCATGAAATACACGTACTACTCCTGAAATGAAACGGTGTTCAAACTTGACGTTTTGATCAGTATTCTCAGATCGCCTAAGGATAGAGGTGTGATGGTCTTCTAAAAGTTTCCACTAGTCTAGCCGAATCTGTTCTTTGAACTAAGTTCAATGTCGAGCGAACCATAGCGATATAGTAGGAATCTCCAGCTGAACCGCACTATTTAGGTTTACGCTTTGGAGATTTGCCACCTCGAGTTTCAAAATCTCGTACATTCACCCCCAAAAGAATATTTTATTTTTTCTTGTATGCTTTTTCTGTCCGCTGTCTCTCAATTTCGCTGTGGTAATTTTGATTGACTTTCCCCCATTTACCTGACCCAGGTACGGGCGTTTTAACTCCTGTAAGCAGCTACTGGATAGCTCCATCGGACCCAACATCATCAATGATATCGACGGCGATGGCATGACTGCCCTGCACATTGCGTCATGGAACGGGCACAGCAAGGTGATAACGATGCTGATACTGCGAGGAGCTCTTCTTCACCGGTAAGAAAGTTTACGGAACTTAGTCGTTGATGCTTCTAGGGTACCAGTCAATGAATTTCATTGGTCAAAATATGCCTTTCAACCACGAGCCCAAGCACAGGGATGCGTTTTCGCGGTCGTAACCAATAACTGTGTCAGTTGACTTGGCCAATGGTTAATCACTGGGCAGTGACCGAAACAGTTATTGGTAATTACAGCCGCGAAATTAACGCACCCCTGGTAGATACCAAAACATGAATGTCAAAGGTTAACAAAACGGACACTTCATTAACGGTCTTTCGTGAAGCTTGGCGACATACAAGCCATCCAAATTCAAGCCACGAAAAAAACCTACCTCAATTTAAAACAAGTTTGAAAAAAAGTACACATTAACTAAAATGCTTTGATCTAAATAATAATGAAAGAATAATATGTTAAAGAACACAACGTTACGCCCCATCTGTCACCCCCCCCCCCCCAAAAAAAACAACCCAACAACGCACAAAACCATTAGCTGCAAGAGATAAGCCATCAATACAATTAGTGTTAGTTTGCTCTGTAAATGTGACTTCCCTTCTACACTACGGGACTAACTGGGATCAGTCTTCCTGAGGTTCCTGTTTGTGCCTCAACAAACTGGAAGGGCAGAGGTGTTTTTGACTGAACACTACCAAGCTATATATATAAAAACAAAATACAAAGGAATCAAATCCTTTTCAGTTAAAGGGTGTGCACAACATTGGCAAGATTGAAATATTTTCACATAACTTCTATGGTATAGGGTGGTCATGGTGGAAAACTTCCCTTGACATAGTTTTGCTTGAAATGCTATAGTTTTTAAGAAACGAGTAAAACAATTTAGCTTTTATCTCGCGTGTCCAAAACCCGATGTTTGGAAACAGTGAAAACACATAATGTGGTTTTTCACTGTTTCTTTTGACTCCGATGACCGATTGATCTTAAAACTTTCACAAATTTGTTATATCATGTATATTTTGGGTTACATAAGGTGGACATAATGGTCTTTGACATTAACCAATGTAATTAATGTGCTTTAAAAAGGGAACATATTCTCATGCAGAGTGGTCTACTCATGTTGAGATAGAGCGGTACATTCCGTGGAAGTATGGAAAGTCATTGATACACCAGGTAAAATTCCGTTGTTTACTTAGTTCTAAGCACGCGCACATTGCCGAGAACAATGGATTTACCTGGTAAGTCTGCTGCCACTTGGCGTTCCAAAATTCACCTATGGGGGAATCAGTTTGCTATTGTACGGAGTGTATGTCTGCTGCCATCTAGTGTTCAAAAGTCCCCCTGGTTTACTTCATTTTATGAACTTTTCATGAAGAATCTTTCCAGATATGTTACGTTTACCATTCGAATTTGTAGTATTAATATTCTCTTTATCTTTGTGATCATGTCAGTGATTATAAAGGCCGTACACCGCTGCATCTAGCTGCAATGGGCGGCTACTTGGATTCTATGAAGACATTGCTCAATACACATAGATATCTACTCGATCAAGTAGACGACAATGGGGTTAGTATTAAACAATGAACACACAATGCTTTCACGGGTTTGTTTGCAGCACTGTGACGGAGGTCCCTTTTTCGAAACCACGGCTAGGGCATAGGGCTTTGGCTTATGCCCCGTCCGCCTGATTGAAGCCCTGTAAGGAAAGTGCCGAAGCCCAAACCAGAGCCGTGGTTTCGAAAAGGGCCACAATCTCACTCACTATATCGACTAATCCTGGGAACTGTTAGGGCACCTGGCTCTTGAATAGGACCAAGTTGGTTCAGGTTTTCTAAAAGTTTTGACTGGTCTGCTCCAGTTCTCTGAAAGGGTAGAAAAACATATTGGGCGACTTTTGAGACGACAGCTGGCGACAGCTGACTCTCCGGTCCTTTTCTATATGTTCTCAGCTATGAGGGGTGCACCCCACCAAATAAGGAGAAAACAGAGCGTCGAGCTCATTAATATTTTGTAGGCCCTCAAAATATTCTTTATTAGACAGATTTGAGAACCCCCAGAAAGTGTTTCAGTGTAAAGATTTTGCCCAATTGTGACCCGGGGGTTGTTGACTTCCAGCATGCGGTATTTTGGATGACTTAGGCCCTGAAATAAATGGTCCTATTTTGCTAAGAGGTGTAGGGACATTTTCAAGATTGATGCTCGGACGTTTAGAAAATTACACTTGTAGAGGGTTTTTTTTATTTGGAGGGAGAATAACTCGACGGGCCCAGGGACTTCCCGTATAGAATTGAGCAGAGAATAACAGTTTAAGAGTCAATTAATAATTTTCCACTCATTGTAAAAAGCTGTGAGACTTCTAAGTATTTTTGTGTATTTTTGAATATTTAGCATTTTGCACTGTATGCAATGGGAGTTTATTTAGTGGGGTGCACCCTATAAGAACTATAGAAATGACCAATGAGTGGGACGCCCTCTATCGTTGCAAAGGTCTGCCGGTGGTGTTAGAAGGTTAAATTTCCCCATGTAGCTTTCAATGAAGATGCCACAAGACAAACAGGGAACTTCAGTTTTAGTACAAACAACATCAAACAATTCATGTTCATGTCAGGAATTATGTGCACATCCACATGGAGACTTATTTAGATTGCTGTAATCTAAATATTAGCCAAGGTTATCCAAGTGGAACTTTCTGGACTTTATCAGTATTTCAGACTATAACATTTCTCTGGAGGATTGGCGTTGAGATGAATTCTATTATCAGTGAACTTTCAGATTAAATCTGATCCCATTTTGTTTGATAAGCAAATCTTGTATTGTGTCTTGTTATGCTTCAACACAGGACACTGCAATACAGATAGCAGCCAAAGAGAACCAGCCTTCCTCCGTGGACTTCTTGCTGACGTCAGGGGCAGCTCTTCTTCTTAATAACGACAAACTCGGACTGATGTCCGTAGTTTTAGGGTGTAATAGCGAAGACGTCGCCCTAGCTATTATGTCCCATGGCAGGTAAACATTATTGGAGGTTGTGGTAGTAAAAGGGGCATCCAAGAGTTTATTATTTAATTAAATAATAAATAATTTATTTATTTAAGTATTTATTGATTTATCTATTTGTTTATGTATATATTTATTTATTGATTGATTTTGAATCTCATGCTGGCTCTCATTTTATCCCTACGATTTTTCTCAGAGGAGAGGAGGCATTTGACATGTATGTAAGATCAGACGCAGACGCACTTCGCAAACTTGTTGGTAAGATGCCGCTCGTTTTTAAGGTAAGTGGGTTTCAGTTTAGGTTTATCCCAGCTCCAGCCTACACGCTTCACTGAGCTAAGCCCAGCTTATCTAGTTCCTGCTTCCGTCTTCGTGCACCACCAAGCCAAGCTCAACTGGCAGTTAATCCCATACAAGGCAGTACATAAGCAGCATCCAGCAACAGAGTCCAGCATTCTCCTGAAGACGATCAGAGCATACTGATCGAAACGTTGAGTCGTTAACCACCGGTTCTTTTCAGAACCAACACTACTCAAAAGAGATTTTATCATGGTGTTACCGCAAACCTCTCTTAGTTATACTTCCACCTTGCAAAATTTAAAATCCTACTTAATTAAGGTAAGTATTTTCGTGGTTAGACCTAAAGGTCTTCCCTGTTTGCAGCCCAAGACTATGGACCTTTGAAGCCATCTTTGTCCCATGCATGAATGGTGTCATGGCCGAGCGGTTTAGAGCATCGGATTCAAGTTCTGGTGGATGAATCATCAGAATATCGGTTCGAACTCCGGTCATGACACTTGAGTCCTTGAGCCAGATGCTTTACTATCACCCAGTGGTATAAATGGGTACCTGCAAGGGTAGAGGGTGATATTGTGTTTGAAAAAGCCTTCGGAGTGTCATGGCAGCCTAGGGCTGTTTACTCCCCAGGCAGCTGAGAAAGAGAACAGGAATGATATTGGCCCAATGACCAGTGCACTAAAAGCACATTTAAACGTTATGTAAAAAATGCGTTATTATAATATTATGAATAAACAGTGATAACGACAGTTTGAAAACCTCATGCATGACGTTGTTATTATTATTTTTTTTGGTCTCAATTTGGTTGAAATGAATTGAATGGGAGATAACTAAAATAAATGATTTTATCGTAAAATAATTCTCCAAAGGGTTGGAACTATAATCTATAGCATGTACATTTGACAAATTGTGCAATGTATATTGAACGAGACCATGATGAAAAAGTTTAATGAAATTAATGGTTCGTTTCGATGTGTTATTTTATGATAAGAGCTGTATTTGCGTTTGTAATTTCTACAACAAATTGTTAACTTTATGCTAAATAATGTTCTGACATTGTTTTGAAGAAAATGTTGGATCGCAGTGTGACCACATCGACAGATACGCCTACCAGTCCGGACTATTGGGTAACAAGTTTCATTCTCTTAAAATATTTTAAAGCAATGAACTGACTGGGTAAATTTTAACTAATTTTTGGGGAGAACAAAGAAAAAATGACTAAAACGGGTTCTGGACTGCTCTACCAACTGAGCTAATATTCTCTGTTCACCCCCAAACGTAAACTTGGTGCAATCCTTAGTTTGATACGGCAGTTGCAGGCTGTATGGCTTCCGTCTGACTCTCCTGATCATAGCTATTGTCAAAATAGTGAGACCGCCGTCAGTAGTGTAGGATAGCTTAGTTGGTTGGGCGCCGGCACGTTAATCCGGAGGTCGCAGGCTCAAATCCCGTTCAAGTCAATTTTTCACCAAGTCAATATTTGCCGTTAAGTGAACCCCACTGTTACATCGAATGACCAGTGATTTATTCTTTTCGCCATTTAAATTAATCAACTGGTAATTGTTTACCTCCAAATTGTGTCAGTTTCTTGCTTGAATATGTTTTTGCAAGATAAAAAAAATAAAATAATAATAATCATATTCAATTAAGTTCTAAAATATTTGTCAATAATGATGAAACCCCTGCTTATGTAGATATGCACTGATCCTATAAGCCAGTCATATTTGTTTACATCTTCATTTTCAGATTCTGTATGAGTTTAAGTTTCTGCAATTGCCCCGTGAAGAGCGTATTCGGAATAAAGACAATGGTTTCCCTATAAGCCCACTGAGTGCATTAAATGTAAGTATCTTGTTTACATTGCGTCACCGACGCCACGAAGTAGCACGCAGTGTACAAGATTTTAGTTTTGTTTTACCCATTTAAACACTGTTAACCGAAGCCTACAACTTCATGAAGTTTCAACGCTTTGTGAGCTTTACTTTTTTAATTATGGTAATTAGGTTTTGCAACTGTGCACCGACCCTGACATTTTTTGACGCCAGGAAGTAGCACCGAGATTCAATTTACAATTGAAACACACGGTGCACACCAATCTCAAAAGTGAAAAATAAAAAACGGTTTTCACGAAGTAGCACTGCAATCTTATGTCACAAACAAGCACAGTAATACATTGCAGTGCTACTTCGTGAAAACGGAAAATGTCAATTTTCGACGTCACGTACTTACCCGCAGTTTTCTTACTTTATTGCTTATTAATTAAGGACGAAAAGCATTGAAAAGCACCGTATGGTAGTTCTCCACTGTAAGAAAATCAGTTGAAAATACCTTAAAATTTTGAAGGAAAGCTTGATTTTAAAAAGCGTGCAACTTTAAACGCCGTTTTCTCCGATTGTTACTTTTTACTGGTATCTACATCTGTGCTACCTCGTGGCGTCGGTGACTTAGACTGCATTAGACTGGTCCCCGTCTTTATCCTCAAGACAGTATAGACCTTTCTTTTGTTGATCAACAAACCGCACTGGTAGGCATGACCGGCCAAATGTTAGCAATGTTGGTACAGATGTTGCGACCAAATTCAACATTTCTGCAAACTTTCAACAAACAAAATATAAATATTATGATTGTTGCTTTGTTTCCAACAAGTTCCACACTATTTTTGAATAATTGTGTAAACTTGTTTTAAAGTATTACCAAGTACAATTTTTAAGTGTAGAATAGTTACCAACCGGTATCTACGATGGCCAGAATAAGGTAATGACTACAATATTACTATTAGAAGCACCTTAGAGCCGCCATTTAAATCTCTGTCTTCGTAGAACCACCTCTTTGCGGAAGTCATCATTGATATCAACGAATTTATTTGCGCACATTATTAGCTTTTAATTTTACAGAAAAAAATCCATCTTGAAAATAATTATCAAGTACAAATTTGTTTGTCTCACACTCAGATGGCGGTTGAACACGATCAAATGGATATCCTTTCACACCCTGTCTGCGTGGAATATCTCAACCAGAAATGGTAAATAATGTTTAAAGCCATTTTGTGTAAGTAACATTATTTATAGTCTTGCTAGTGCAAGATGTTGTTCCTTGTCTCTCGACTATTGCGATTCCGCCATCCGCACGCAACATAAATGGTGGTTGCAAAAAGAAGGAAACCCACCGTTGATACAATTTTTCACCTTAATGATGAGCATATTTCAGATATTATAAAATAAATGTTGTTAAAATATTGCTTTAGTTGTTTGAAGTAATGGTCTGTGTTTTGGTAGAAATAGTTTCCTAGTAATACCTCATATTTACTTAACGACAGTTGATTGGATTAGTTTTAAAAACATCACAAATCCCCACAATGTCTTTTTCATTCTATCTTGACTAGGAAGTCATATGGGTTTATAATCCACTCGGCAAGTATGGTATTCTACCTGCTTTTCCTCGGATGCCTGTCTTTCCTTGCCGTCAACTGCTCAACTTATACAACACCGAGTTATACTACGAGTAATGCTACCCAATCGTCAACTGTTGAGTTCGGCGGGGTAATGAAAACGGCAAGTAAAACCATCTTAGATTTTGATTGCGAGGATGGGTTGTATTTCTTGAGTTGATCTCTTCGAAGTTGACATCCTACTTCTAGAATGTCTTGCTGTGGGTTGTCATCATCTGTACAGCATTCATATCAGAATACTTCGCATGCAATCGTCTTGAGATAATCGTTTCATGATATCAACAAGTCGAATGGCACTACCGGTCCGGTCATTCACAAAAGGAATGCGGAGATACAAATAATTACAAATATATATATATATACATATATAAAATTTGTAGGGTAGATGGCCTTAGCTTTCGATCCAAACCGGACCTTCGTCAGAGGCAAAAACAAGCACAAACGAAAAACATATCCATTTATAGCAAAAAAGAGAGGCAAAGCACAATGGGATGGTATCCAGAAAAAGAAGGGAAAATTATAGCCAATCAAAGTTATTAGTTTACAAACAACGGGGCGGCCAAGAACCAATCAGAGTTATGTGGTGGGGACAAAAGGATGGTCAGTGAAAGGGAGGATTACTGGACCAAGCGGGAAACATGAAAGGACAGGATTAAGGGGCACGAGGCATCCGGTATGATGCAATTAACAATAGGGAACAGGACCAAAGTATATACAACAATGAGAAAGGGAGATAATTATAGAACAAGTCTGAGGAGAGAAGGGGTTATTAGGAAAAGAACAGGTCGATCTCCAAAAAACTTGTTGAGAAAAAGAACGGTAACAGTTAGCCAGTGAAGAAAATATGGTTTTTAAAACAACTTAAGAATGGAAAACAAATCAATCATTGAAAGAACAGGTTATTAGCAGTAATTGTATTTATATTACATAAAATAAATAAGTAAGCAGTAAATGAAGTGGGAATTTATTTGACACCGGTGTTGATGTTAAGTCCAAAGGGTTGGACTGTCTTAAGTTGGTGAATCCAATGCGATTCTCTGAGTTTGCGGTGTGTGTCATCACCATTGCAAGCCTCAATCACCATAAGTTCAACATCTTTGACGTTGTGATTGGGGCTGTTGAAGTGGATGGAGACGGGGTACTGTTTCTTGGTCTTTATGGAAGAGACATGGTTCGCACAGCGAAGACTAAGTTTGGTCTTAGTCTCTCCCACATATTGTAGTCCACATTTCTTACATGATATAACATAGACTACATTAGGTGTGCTACATTGGGAGTCGGTCTTGATGTTGTAAGAAGAGCCAGTGCTATGACTCTTTACCTTAAGTGCCGGTTTGACGTAGAGACATGTTCTACACTTGGAGCGGGTACATTTGTGACAACCTAGTATTTCTGTTAGGGGTGGTGTTTGGCATGTACCTGGTGTGAGTTTAGCCCTGACTAGGATGTCTCCCAGGTTTTTAGGGCGGCGGAATGCAACCATGGGGAGCTCAGGGATTGCTGAGCATAACCTGTTAGAGGAGTGAAGTATATTCATATTGTTATTGAGGATTGATGAAAGTTTAGGCAGTTTAGGGTGGAAGGTGGTGACTAGGGCAACTCTCTTGGTCGGGACTTTTTTTGTTCTCGTGTTGGTCAACAAAGTATGACGAGGCATGTTGAGGGCTCTGCTGATGGCAAGTTGGACCCTGCGTTCGCTGTGGCCCCTTGAAACAAGGTGTTTCCTTAGGTCGGATGAACGACTTTTGTACAAGGTATCTGTGGAACAGATACGCCTTATACGTAATGCCTGACTGTAAGCAATTGCCTTCTTACAGTGACTAGGGTGGCAACTGTTGGAGAGAAGATACTGGTGGGTGTCAGTGGGTTTGCTGTATACATCCGTAATAATGCCATTAGGGGATTTAGTTACTGTTATATATATACATATATACATATAAAATTTGTAGGGTAGATGGCCTTAGCTTTATATGGTCGATAAACTCATCCAAGCTGTCTTGACCACCACACCATATGGAAAAAAAAATCATCCCAATAAATCTCCACCAAACTATTGGGCGGTTTGGGGCAGAGGACAGGAGTCTGTCCTCTAAGTCAGACATGAATAGGTTGGCATATGAGGGTGCCATTTTAGTACCCATGGCGGTACCCTGTACCTGTAAAAAATGTCTGTCAGTAAATGAAAATATATAAATATATATAACAAGCGAACAAGCAAAATGAGAGATCCTTATTCCGGAAACTGTGCAGAAAAGAAAGTAGCTTTAGCTGGAAAAAAGCAACCAAATAGACAAGCTAGAGGGGTTCTGAACATTTGAAAACACAAATTGCGTAGGTCTTGTCATGTAAACACGTCCAACTCGTATAAAATGCTTTTGACTTGGGGCGTTATTGCTCATAGCGTGGGTACCTGACCATGAACAGACCTATGCAATGCATCTTACGTATGACTGAAGTAGGCCTATGGTTTGGTGGCATTTTCTGATCAAGAACTTAAGGGGAAGCAGCAGAGTGGCAGATGTCACAAAGGGGAAGGAAATGCTTGTAATGATCTTGACATTTACAAAAATCCTATCTATTCTTTCAGATGATGATGAGCTCTTCGTACTTTACGGTTGCCTTTTGCGTTATCAACGTCCTGAAAGAGTTCGCACAGCTAATGCATGAGGTATATATAACTCCATGTATATATGTACATTTCTTTAGATTAATGATTTGAATCTGTTAACATTCTAAATGTTCCACCGTTGTGCGATAAGCACCATAGTAACGTTCTGTAATTCGAATTCCTATCGTGAAGTGCTTATCTGCAGTAAAGGCGCAACACAATAGTTGTACTGAGTCACTGAAAAAATGATTTTATATCTCACCTTTAGATTATGAATTTGACACCACTAGTACCTCTTGAAGACTTTGGGATCTGGTGGTAGCAGCTATAGACCTTTCTATTGCAACGTCACAGCCCGAGTTTTTGCCAACCAAGGTTGGAAAACTATGGAAAGCCATCAATGCAAAGCAAAAACAGATTGTAACAATGTTACACAAATATTAAAAAATACTGTTGATTTTGTTGGAAACAAAGCAACCAATCATGGGATGTATTTGTGTCAAATAAACATTTGCAAAAGTGATGAATTTGGTCATATTGTCTGTTAACACGATTGAATGTTTTGCTAACATTCGGCTGTCCATGCCATCCAGTGCGGTTTGTTTATCAACAATGGAACGGTCTATGCCAGAAAAATTCTAATGTTTACGTGAATTTTTGTGTGCGTGAGTTTCAGTATTTTTCTCCCAAAAAGTGTTATATTTATCTTAATCGTAAAAAAATGTTTTAGTCTCCCAAATCGTTATACTTGCCACTTCGCAATTTGGAAAGAAGACACACAACTGTCTTCCCTAGTTTTTTCGCGTGTACGTACACAACCGAACTATTACTTTGTGATTGCTATTGATTGATTTTCTTTCTCCACCCTTCTATTGCAAAAGCGAGTGAACTACTTTACAGACTTCACCAACTATCTGGAGTGGGGTTTATACACGGCAACTTTACTGTTTGTTCTTCCATTTATACTGTGTTCGGATGACATTTATCATACTGGAATGAGTGACTTGCAACGGCAGAGTGCAGCTTTCGCCTCATTCCTTGCCTGGTTTATTTTGCTCCTCTATCAACAAAGGTAAAAACAATAACATTGTTACTTATCAGTTTGACTAAGAACCTTATTACTGTTTTTAAAAGCGGAAAACCGCAAAGAAATTCTCACAGGTTCAGTTCAATGATTGCCAGCCAAGGGTATTGTTTTGGTTCTGTGATTGATATCGAATGGTATTATTTGGTTCTACGAATGATATCAAAGGGTATCGTTTGGTTCTATGATTGATATCGAAGGTTATCGTACCTTAATTCCAGCGAAGTTGAGCACATGGTAAGAACCGTTTTCATGGATATTTGATTCAATACACAATTCATGCCAAGCTGAAAATAGCTTAAACTCCTGGTCAAATAATACCGGTTTGCTACTATTTGTTTTTAGGACTGAATCGTTCGGTATCTACGTTGTGATGTTTCAAGCCATACTCTCTACCTTGATACGCGTTCTGGCAGTGTTCTTAGGTCTCATCATTGCCTTTGCTATGGCTTTGTTTATCCTCATGAAGGATGAGGTAAGAATTCCGTCACCATTAGTGGTTGTAACCATAAAGGGAAATTACAGAATTGGTGAGAAAAAAACTTGTAAAATATACTTTTTGATCACAGATTTATATAAAACTTACACGGTCTAATGATGATGATAGTAGAAAACATCCCTTAAAATTATATTTTTTTTCTGAAATGCCATATTTGATGAGAAATGAATAAACTAATTTTCCGATTGAAGTTTATCGCTCAGTGAGCGTTTTGTTGAAACATCATGCAAATGTGTAATCGGTTTTTCACTATTTTCTCGTGACCTAGATGGCCGATCGATCCCAAACTTCTAGGTTTGTCAGTTTTTGGTGGATTACATAAAGTGCTTACACTGCCAGCAACTGTTTTGTTAGCAAAACCCAATTATGTAATGTTCCTTTAAGAGAACCCAAATTAATTAAGATCCCTAAAGAGCAATAAATATTTAATGCTAATAATAATAAATAATAACAAACCTTTTAAAACAACGTAACAATAATACCACAAATTTCCTTTGCAACACGGAGAGGATTTTTTTTAAAAGAAACCAAACAGCCAAGCAGCAACTCGCGCACTCTTCAATCTGCATCGGTAAGGTTGGAGGTGTATAAGATAATTTGTGGCCTTAGGCCTACTGTTACAGGCTATTTATAAACCTTCAACTTTCCCGATGGAGTTTGAAGAGTGCGCGAGTTGCTGCTCGGCTGTTCCGTTAATAAAGAATTCCTCTCCGTATTGCAAAGGAAATTTGTGGTACTGTTGTTACGTTGTTTAAAATAACGTTACCGAACAGCCATGACTCCATGATCTTTTTTCATTGTAATGCAGGAAAACAAAGCTTTCGTGTCGTTACCGATCTCTATTTTCCGTGTGTTTTCAATGACGATGGCAGAGATAGACTTCATCAATTCTTTTGTGTATCCGGCAACGGACTCCGACGATCAAACCCTGCCGTTCCCTGAGACAACCTTCTTTTTTCTTACTTTGCTTGTCATATGCCTGACAATCATTCTGATGAATCTAATGGTAAGTAATGGACCTTTCTCATGAAATATTTTAATTACATTCACGTATGCGTACAGACACTGTTGGGTGGCCATAGAATTGTGCATAAGGAAGACGCACAAACGCGTGTGCACCACGCCATCATCAGTCCCATACAAAATGGCGTGATGTTCACTTATTTTGCCAACCAGTAGGAAGAGTGCGCATGCGCGATGTTCAATTAACATACTTCATGGGAAGGGTCTATTTCATCAAACGTGTACGAGCTATCTTGGTTTCATTCGTAACGAAATTACCTCTAAGACTCTTGACGTGACCTCGGTGTGGACCTTGGAACAAAATTCCAGCTGCAAAAAATGAACAATCCTGAGCCATGTTTAGAACTTGCTCACGCCCACGCAAGGTTTTTAGAAAATCTATCTCTTCCCTCTAAAATGAAACATTCGTTACATGTGGTTATTGTCTCATATGGAAATAGATTACTGAAGGGGTCACTCGAGGAATTAAAAACTCGGAAAAACAGCCCTCTTAAAGGAACATTACAGAATTGGTTTTTGCTAACAAAACAGTTGCTGGCAGTGTAAGCACCTTATGTAATCCACCATATACATAAACTGACAAACCTGTAGAAGTTTGAGATCGATCGGCCATCTGAGTCACGAGAAAATAGTGAAAAACCGATTACACATTTGCATGAAATCATATAGGTTCAACAAACGAATAAAACGCTCACTGAGCGATAAACTCCAATCGGAAAATTAGTTTATTCATTTCTCATAAAATATGGCATTTCAGACAGAAGAATTTCAAGGGATGTTTTCTACTATCATCATCATCAGACCGTGTAAGTTTTATGTAAATCTGTGATCAAAAGTATATTTGACAATTACCAATTCTGTAATGTTCCTTTAATAAAAGACTTAGTTATGTTAAAGTCGTTGGCGTCTGCAATAGTCGACAAACGTAACAAACGCTGATAAACAGTTTTTCCTAAACACACTTTTCAGTGAGAGGGAAATATCACTCAACACTCACGTCCTATTTCGAATTTTCAAATCAAAATAAACACAGTATGAACGTGCAAAACAAGTGTTGAAAAAAAACCAAGAATTTTTCGAAAACTAAGATTAGCAGGGATGAAAGGAATAAAATATTCAAAGATCAATGATTTATTATACATTCACCTGATTCCTTAGAGTTTGTCGTTCCTCAGATTGGTCTAGCAGTTGGTGATATCGCAAGTGTCCAGCAAGACGCTAAATTGAAGAGTCTAGCAATGCAGGTGCAGCTCTACACGGAAATGGAAGGCAAGATTCCTGCAAGAATTCTGGAGCATGTCGACAAAGACTACGTGGTTAGATTTGTTAACCTGAAGTGCAAACTTAAACAAAGCAAAGTGAGTATTGAGGTTGAGTTTTCTATAATAACAATTATGGAGCAGCTGTTAGAGTGAAAAGTATCTGGTTTGGGGTTTTGTGAAAATCCTTGTATCTGAGCTGGAACAGATTGTGTGATTAGGCTGGTATGGAGTGATAAGTTCAGTGAGGTGAGGAGGAGCACTTTCATTCAAACATTTATACTTCATTCATTCATTTCATTCATTTATTTAGTATTCTTTGTCTTGATATAAAAACATGAATGTCCATATCCCGTGCGTTGAAAACACCACTACAAAGTACATGAAATAAGAAACAAGAAAATGGCTTAAAATCCATTACATAAAAACACTCTCGAAAAACAAAAGAACGATACAGCGATAAATCAATTGAACCGCCTCGCTGTACAATTAGCGTTGGACCCTAAAGTTTAAAAAATGACTGGAATTTGGCAAGAATTATCTTCTAAAGCGCCCTGAATTTGTGCGTAAAGGCCTGATTCTGCCGGATTGTTGCACACTAACCAGGTGATTTATAGGATGGGTTGGGTACTGCATGACAAACTGCTTTTTGTTAAGTGTCGCCTCCTCAAAGATACCACAAAGATCTTTAACATCAATGCCAATCAGTCTCGCAGCTGTTGTTGTCACCCGTTTTAACCTGAATGAATTCCTATCAGTAAGAAAACCATACCGCACAGTATACAACAGGTCAAAATAAATTGAATCACACTCTGATAGAAAAGACTTACGCTCTTGTAGGAAGCCAGTGGAGTTGGTGCAGGAGGTGTGAAATGTGGTCAGATTTGTTTGCCATAAAGATTAATTTGGCTGCCCTGTTCTGGAATCGTTGGATACGTTCGATGTCTTTGCTGGAAAGTCCACAGAGAAGAGAGTTTCCTAAGTCTATATCAAAGTCATTTATCGTTCATGACATGGACATTTCGTATAAAGTGAGCTAACAATGTAACAACCTAAACAAAAGTAAGCTTTTAATATTTTAATTTATTTATGACCCTTGGCCATCCAATGTGCGTAATTCCCACAGCAGTTTCAAGCATCCTATGTTTTAGAATTTGAAACAATTAATCTGGAACAGACGATCGCGTCCTACATGTGATGTTAATAACGTTGTTTGATGCACCATTTTCGGCTTTAATATTATTGTTCCCAAAGCGATAGAGAGACTACGTGTATTACTGCATTTGATGCTGTTGTGAATCATTACACGTTTAGAATCATTTTTTTCAGGCAAGAACACTTTGGAAGGACGTTCGGGACGGCAAGTGTGATAAGGCAACCAAGATAAGGGATAAAATGATGTCGTGTGTCAAGGGACTACAATCCAAGAAAGATTCCAAAACGAACACAGAAATGTCCTCAATCAAGAAGAAGTAAGCCAAACCGAACATCATTGGGAGATTTTTGAGATGTTAGGTGACAGCAAAGTTACCGGATAAATCTCTGTCTCTCTGAAAAATACTGGAGATGAGTGGGAAATGTACTTGGGGGAATCAAACCAGCATCAACAACTAACTTGGTCTGATGACTAAAAAGTCTCAAACTAAGCTATAAAGTACATGGAGCATCACACAAACAATTCACAATTGACTCTAAGCTGGCAAACACTACGTGTTATTTGACCCAGTTTTACAGTTTAAAAGCAATTCATAAACAAGCATGTCATTTATAATGATATCTGAAGCTCTTGCAATATTTTGACGGACAAGTACAAGCTTTATTGTTTCTTGCAATTACCCTGAATTTCAAAAGCTTTTAATGTTGCTCGAATACAAATTATGATCTTGTACTCAAAAAGTAATATTTAATCCTGACAGCCTAGGCGACGTCAATCTTAAAATCTGTATTTTATTCAAAATTCTAGGATGACGTCATTGACAAGTCAAATGGAGAAACAGTCTGAAATCTTGCGCCTGATCATGCAGAAGATGGAAATTAACACAGAAGCTGATCAAGATGAGGGTATATCGCCCTCAGCGGATGGTGTAGTCCAACCCAGGTTAGTCTTATTACTTCATGGGTCGAAAATATTAATATCATTGGCAGTTTGTGGATACATCGTTAATTGGTAAACTAGTTCTGGTATTGATTTTAATATCAAAACAAACTGATGGATATCAAAGTGTAAGTTTGGGCTACGCAACAACCTTCTCAAAAAATGTTCCGAGTGTAATCCGTCATTGTCGAAATGATTCAAAATAAAGTGCGCCACCAATAGATTGCCCAAACAAGCCTTATTCTGAGCGTTCGATTGAGTACTTTCATGACGTCACACAAGTGATTCACAAAAAGGGGGTTATACAAACACCTTTTCTTGTGAGTTGTGTGGGACAGCAGGGAAGTCAAAAGGCAATGTTCTCCTCGTTGAATTTTCACCAAAAGGGTTTTTAAAATAGTATTTTTTACCACATAAATTACTATTATTTTAGTACTAAAGCGCCAAATAACTTGCTGTAAAATTGAGTAACTACGGTTATTGTTTAAGTACACTTTTCCAAACGGTTTAAAGTTATTTTACGATATTAACGTTGCTGCACGTCGTCATGTTTTTACATGCATGTCACGTCTGCCTCCATGTCCAGCTTCACAAGCACAGTAGGCTTCACGAGAAGGGTGGTAGTGTGCCGAGTTCGTCATAAGCCCCTCGCACCACGCAAGGAGACTCGTGGAAGCTACTAGAGCATACCCACTAATTCACGGTTATCATCGTGACAATCGTCATGGTTTACAGCAGTTGCAGCATAATGTCCGACAGTCCTGTGATTTGGACTCGGGGAAAAACTAATTCCAAATCGTGAGGGATTCAATTATAACTTATCGTACAATTAAAATGTAATAAATGAAGGTAACCATGACTGGTTACATGCCATCATTCCCATGAATTAATTAACAATATATGTCGTTTCTTTCAGATTTGATTTCCGTCAAGTGGTATGCGCCTCTCAAAGGAACCAGCGAAGTATCAAATCAGCATCAGTCACTCAACACCCGGAAAATTCTGTATGAATTGCACAACTATACAAGGTCAATATATCAATGGTCGAAATCAATGGGCTGAGGGGATTTTTTCATTCATTATTGAACTGTAAATTATTTGGATGAAAGTGTGGTTTTATTATAATAGAATTCATGAATTTGCCGTGAGCTTTCAGGATTGGATGCATGAACCAGGTGTTATAGCCTAAACAACAGAGACTTCAGTACTTTACTTTGGTTATTTATTAATGAAACCTAGGAGTATATTTTCATACACCACACAATATCCTTTGTGCATGCCCCACCAGCCATAATCTACATTGTAAACTACAAGTAAAAATTATACAGCGTAGCTGCACACAACTGAATAAAGAGTACATAAGGCCTTAGTTATTGGTAACAAGCGCCAGTAATACACGTACTCTACAAAATACACAAAGAAATCTCTGGTTATTTCGGTCTTTCTCAAATGGTATAAATGAAAAAGTTACTCAGGGTTCCTCACTGTAAAGCCGAAAAACTGTAAAATGTAGCAGGACAACAACATAATAAATACATCAGATCAAGGACTATGTTAAGATATTTATCTTAAGTAACAAGTATTGTGTTTAATAGGTAATATTATTAGACATATACGTGAAGTGTTTGAGTTTGTGGCTTACAATATAAATCGCCAACCTATCATATTATCCTATATCATCGATTTTATAACTTTGCCTTTAATCGTATTAAATAGTTGGAAACGAGTTTGCCCATTCCTTCATGTCAATACTTTTTGGGTTTGTTATTCCAGGTCCGTAAAAACAGTTGTAGATTATCATGCACAATCTTATTGTTAAATATATAGGCCTGTAAACATAAAGAGTGAATTATAAATATAATCATTGAATTAATAAATTAGTTAAGTTGTTGTTGCTTACAAATACACCAAAGTACACCAAATTACCGTATTTTTGTTCTTACCCTTGTCGATTGGAATCTTGGTAAATTAGATTTGCATATTAGCTTAACGGGCCCCTGAAATAACAATTTCTTCAAAATATATTTTTAGCTACTTTCTAATCTCCTTATGTGTATGAGAACTAATTGACATCCATATTTGGTTAATTCAATTGAGAAGTGAATTTCTGTAAACATTTAAAAAGTTCCTCTCTTATCTGGAAAACTGAGGGCGCTGTCACAGTCATGTCATTTCAGGGAGACACTTGTTTTATTTTTGCAGAAAAAACTAAATTATGGACCCCAAAATTTGCTTGCTAAAGGAATTTGTGAGAAAATTTTCAGTTTGGCTTACGGCAATGAACTGACACACTAACAAATCACTAAAGAAAAAAATGTTTATGACAGTGAAATTTCCTAAATTCTGTTTTTGTGAATAAACTAATTGCAACATTGATATATCTGCCTGACATGACATCACACTTTTGCTTATGAATATGCATTAGCATGAAATCCGAAAAGGCACCACAATACCCTTAAAAATCGCAAAAAGAACAATTGAAAATAAGGTGAAATGGGACAGAAGGGTGCATCTCCAATGATTACATTTCATGGACCCTTTAAGTTAACCTTCCATGGTGCCATCAGGGACTTTTTAAGTGTCTGTTTTTAATTAAACAATTAGTACCTCGCCATTTTTTATTTTTGTTTCTAAATAAATCAAAGTTCCTCAGCTTCACCTAGCCAAACCTAGCCAAATAGCATGCCAACTGTCTTGTTATCATCAGGGTTGTTTTTCACACACACAAAAATCAATTAATTACCTAGTTTTCCCATAGGAATTGGTATTCCCATAGGCATTGTACAGCATTCACTTAGCATTGGACGTAATAGTCACTACTATGTGAAGTGAACCTTTTGGTTGTCAGATGACTTCGCGGTGAAACTGTAGAGGGGGCATATCAAGGTGCCAAATGAGTGAGACTGTGCCTATTGGACTAGTAGGAAAGACCATTCAAAAGAGATAAGGGGATCATGGCTGTCTTTGGTAAACAAACATATACTAATTCCATGAGTTTAAGAGGCAAAGGGAGAGTAAAGTGGTATAAACTATAAATAGAGACACATGTGGGCAACTTTCAAATGAAAAGTGGCTATAATTTATTTCTCTTGGTCAAAAGAGGGTCTTTATCTAATAGTTTAGGTGATTTAAACGTGATTGTGTTCCTAAAAAACATGTATTCCACGAAATATCAAAACGTACACTTAAAAAGTACCTGTTGGTGGCAGTGTGTGAGTTTTTTTGGTGGTGTCACGCAGGGTTAAATGCATTATACCCCGTAGTTTTCGATAAACACACCTCCAATCAACCTATTGGAATTCCATCAAATTCGGTGCTCAAGTTTGAGTGAAAATGACCAAAAAAGAAACCCGTTTTTTTCTGTCAGGGATATTGTGCAAATTCGTACGAATTTATTTTGATATTTCTTTTATAACGAGTGAATAATCAAATTGAAGCTAACCATTTTTGTTCGACAATAACTGGGAACTTAACTATACACACCCATTTGACTCCCTAATTAGGTTATATTTGAATGGTAACTTGTAAAGTTTAGCATAAATTTGAATACACGTATTGAATACTGTAACTTACTAGAACTGAAATTGACCGTAATAAATTCATTTTTTTTACTATGTGGAATCATTTTAGTTTCACTTCACTTAACAGGAAATGTAACCAATACGAGACCGGAAGGGAAGAAAAGTATTGAGTCTCTTTATTATAAAGATAACTAAGATATTTTAAAGTCACTAATTCGACATAACTTTTCTTACACAATTAAATTATTTATCTTAGTATTTACTTTTCCAAACCCATTCTATTTTTTTAAAAAGACTAATTACTTTACAATTGTTGAGGTTTTTAAAAAGGTCTTAGAGTTCGTTGTAGATTCTTGAATATGAACATATTGCACCCGTGTGATGTGTTTTTGCTTTGGTAAGTGTTTTGTTACATCGGTTTATGAATGCAATAATAATTAATAATATATACATTTTCGAATTTGTGCTGTAAAACACATTGTTTTTTAAAGCCCATCTTTTTTACTTATCAGTTTTGTGTAATGTAAATCTGAGGTTAATGTTTAAAACGAAGATACCATTACCACTACAGATTTATCCTACATAGTAAAATTACAGGTCGTGGTGATTCCAAAATGAGTATGAATTGTATATGAGCAAAACGTAGTGATTCAAATAAGAATAGTACATGGTATAATTATGGCTAAATGCAGTTGGAACTTGTCGTTCTCATAAACATTTGACATGTACATCAATATTTAAGTTTATGTTTATATCAATGCTATAGGTATTTAATTTATATCAACTGCTATACCAAAGCTATAGGTATATAATGTATATCAATTGCTATCAATGTTAGGCCTATATCAATGTTATATCATAGCTATATGTATATCATTGATATCAATTGCTACATCAATCTTATATCAATGCTACAGATATATCATTTATATCAATTGCTATCAATGTTATATCAATGCTATAGCTCAGGATAAGTCAGTCACGAACGTGAATTTTTAAAAAGAGTTGCTCAAAGTTAGGATATGAAAATTCCCTGAATTCACGGGGGGGGGGGTGCAATCCGTAAAAAACTAAACAAACAATAGAAACATACTTTGCTGTTTTCATGGAAGACAAAGTGCACCAAATAAGCTGTAAGTTTGTAATGTAAACCGTAAGGGAAACTAGTTGATTAGATAAAACTGGGTGATTATTAACTCAGAACAAAATACACAAAACACAAAATGAGGTAGGCCTAATGTTTTTGGTTTATTAGGTGAACACCTATTGTTTAAATTTTTGTTTATGTTTTGTTAATTTCCAACCAATAAAGTAACTTTGTAACAGTTTGGTCCGTAAATGTATATTTAATATGTACAATTTTTTAAAATCTGATATTGCGAAATCCGTGAATTAATGTTAGTGTTCCACCATTGTATTAAATAATCACATAATTTGCAAAATCGCGGGCTTTTGCCATATCTCGGCTTGGGCTCCGTCATCAATATCAACAGTTTGTACGTACAGAGCACACAAAATGAAATGCAAAAATGTTTGTTAGCGGATAGCAAACACTACTGTTAACATTTTTATGTGCCCCCTTGAAGCCGCGTTTTACATACAAGATTATGGCATGTTTCCAATGAATGCCTGTTGCTGAATGAATATTAAATATAATTTCATTTTAAACAGTATTGTTGAGTGCTCAAGCCTTAACTAACAATTCCCGAAAAATGAAATTCATTTTTTTCTTCTTCATTTAATATCGGGACATTTCAGTTTAAAAACTGCCTTTAGATATTCAATCAATTTATATTGTATAAATCATGGAAAACATCAATTCAGTGATACTTTGCAATTTTGTCCGAAGCAGCTGGGAATAATAATTTAAAACTTGAAGTAAATTCAAACCATTCATAGATCTGCCAATAAGAATTCCGTTTCTTATGTTTGCAATTTTAGTCAGATTATGGGAAGGTTTTCTTTTGTCAACGGTCACAAGAAGTTTTGAATGAACTTTTTAACGACAAACCTTTAAAGGAACATTACAGAATTGGTTTTTGCTAACAAAACAGTTGCTGGCAGTGTAAGTACTTTATGTAATCCACCATACATAAACTGACAAACCTGTAGAAGTTTGAGATCGATCGGCCATCTGGGTCACGAGAAAATAGTGAAAAACCGATTACACATTGGCTTGAAGCTCATGTTAGTCCATATGTATGGAATGCAGGGCTTGAGGCTCACGTTAGTCCATAGGTTTGGAACACATTGGTTTGAGGCTCACGTTAGTCCATAGGTATGGAATGCATGGCTTGAGGCTCGCGTTAGTCCATAGGTTTGGAATACATTGGTTTGAGGCTCATGTTAGTCCATAGGTATGGAATACATTGGCTTGAGGCTCACTTTAGTCCATCTGTATGGAACGCATTGGCTTGAGGCTCATGATAGTCCATAAGTATGGAATATATTGGCTTGAGGCTCACGTTAGTCCATAGGCATGGAACGCAATGGCTTGAGGCTCATGTTAGTCCATAGGCATGGAACGCATTGGCTTTAGGCTGACGTTTGTCCATAGGTATGGAATGCAATGGCTTGAGGCTCATGTTAGTCCATATGTATGGAACGCATTGGCCTGAGGCTCATGTTAGTCCATAGGTATGGAACGCATTGGCCTGAGGCTCATGTTAGTCCATAGGTATGGAATGCATTGGCTTGAGGCTCACGTTAGTTCATATGTATGGAATGCATTGGCTTGAGGCTCATGTTAGTCCATAGGTATGGAATGCATTGGCTTGAGGCTCACGTTAGTTCATATGCATGGAACGCAATGGCTTGAGGCTCACGTTAGTCCATATGTATGGAACGCATTGGCTCGAGGCTCATGTTAGTCCATAGGAATGGAATGCATTGGCTTTAGGCTCAATGTTAGTCCATAGGTATGGAACGCATTGGCTTGAGGCTCATGTTAGTACATAGGTATGGAACGCATTGGAGGCTCACGTTAGTCCATAGGTATGGAATGCATTGGCTTGATGCTCATGTTAGTCCAGAGGTATGGAACGCATTGGCTTGAGGCTCATGTTAGTCCATAGGTATGGAACGCATTGGCTTGAGGCTCACGTTAGTCCATAGGTATGGAATACATTGGCTTGAGGCTCACGTTAGTCCATAGGCATGGAACGCATTGGCTTGAGGCTCACGTTTGTCCATAGGTATGGAATGCATGGTTTGAGGCTCAGGTTAGTCCATAGGTATGGAATGCATTGGCTTGAGGCTCACGTTAGTCCATAGGTATGGAACGCATTGGTTTGAGACTCACGTTAGTCCATAGGTATGGAATGCATGGCTTGAGGCTCGCGTTAGTCCATAGGTTTGGAACACATTGGTTTGAGGCTCACGTTAGTCCATAGGTATGGAATGAATGGCTTGAGGCTCGCGTTAGTCCATAGGTTTGGAATACATTGGTTTGAGGCTCATGTTAGTCCATAGGTATGGAATACATTGAGGCTCACATTAGTCCATATGTATGGAATGCATGGCTTGAGGCTCATGATAGTCCATAAGTATGGAATATATTGGCTTGAGGCTCACGTTGGTCCATAGGCATGGAACGCAATGGCTTGAGGCTCATGTTAGTCCATAGGCATGGAACGCATTGGCTTTAGGCTGATGTTTGTCCATAGGTATGGAACGCAATGGCTTGAGGCTCATGTTAGTCCATATGTATGGAACGCATTGGCCTGAGGCTCATGTTAGTCCATAGGTATGGAACGCATTGGCCTGAGGCTCATGTTAGTCCATAGGTATGGAATGCATTGGCTTGAGGCTCACGTTAGTTTATATGTATGGAATGCATTGGCTTGAGGCTCACGCTTTCACCAGAGGGTTCAATAAAGAAATAAGAAATACGCTGCAAGAGTAAGAAATAATCAAGACTTATGACAAAGTCTGTTACACAGCCCTAAAATGTGCCACTTATCTTTGAAACCAAGGTTTTCTTTGTAAAATTCTGTACAAATCTGTCTTCAGCTAAAATAGTAGTGTACTTGTAACAATATATGTGCATGTAACACACTGATATTTACAGGATTATGTGCACTACTTGCAATTGAGTCATGATTACAACTTAGTTTCCAAGATACTAGTGTACCAGTGTAAGCCCTGATAATTATTGGGAAACATAACGGTGCTAGATGGAGTCTTTGTGCATGAATGATAATCAGTCAAAATTGTTAGCCAATCAGTGCATCAATTAACCTTACTCTCTTCCTTACATGGTTGACAGAAATAGTAATGGGTTCCTTTAAATTACCATTTTACAGTCACAATTTAATCACAGTGAAATAAAAGCAATGACTGTGTATCAATTACCTAATATCACAAGGGCATGTTCCCTAAATTTATTAAATATTGTGGAGAAAACAACCAATTTATTACCACAACTTTGCTCAATTTGTCCTAAAAAGCACTGACATCTCTGTAAATGTTTTACCAAACAAAAAGTACCAAGGTAGGATAAAAATGCACACATGGGATTGTACTTTTATACCATAAAGAAACACATAGAATTTACACATAGCAGCATCTATCCAACATGCATTACGTATACTTTCCAAGAACACTAGAGGGCCTACTTTAATTTCATGCCTTACAGAAACCAATTTTACAAAGGGAAATTTCTCACAGTTTTATCCTCCTCTCGAACATGTCATGATCTCAGAATATGCCAGAGTTCTTTATTTCTAGGACCATTTATTATTTGTTGAGGAAACTTTGATAAAAAAGCAAAATAATCTTACCTGAAAATAGTGAACGATGCACAGGCAACGACAAGGGAGGCAACGTAGTAGACTGGTCCGCTGTCCTTATCCGCAAGGATAAGAACAGGCACCGGTCTATTGGTCAAAGAGATAGTCACTGCTACTGATCCCCTGTCCAACTGGTCCCCTATCTGCAAGACCGCAATGGGATGTGAGGTCAAAGGTGCGTTTGTCAGGATTCCTCCAAACGCTCAAAGCCGGTCTCTGGCGTAAAACACGAGCCTCGAAGTGTGACGTCAGATGTTCGGGCTAGCAACGTGTAGCTTCGCTCGTCCCCAGCGCCTTGCCCTAAAACCAAAGGCGCTGAGATGGGCAAACGTATCGTTAACGTTAATGCTCAGTCCCATGCTCAGTCCCATCATGCATCACACTCACACTGCCAGCGCTGCACGCATGACGTACTTTCTGAACAAGATTCTGTGCAAGCTGATTAGCCCATCCCAGCGGTCCTGGATAGTGGATAGGCCGCTGGGGCCGAGCTGGCCCGACATCTGACGTCACACTTCGAGGCTTGTGTTTTACGCCAGAGACCGGCTTTGAGCGTTTGGAGTAATCCTGACAAACGCACCTTTGACCTCGCATCCCATTGCGGTCTTGCAGATAGGGGGACCAGTTGGACAGGGGACCAGTAGCAGTGACCATCTCTTTGACAAATAGACCGGTGCCTGGGCTTATCCATTGATCTACATTATACTGACTGGATAGGACGACTGCGCGTAAATGTAGCGAACGCGCGCGTTTGCAAGTGGGGCGTTTGAATTTAAACGGCGAGGCGGCGCACAAGTCTGCACGCAACGCAAATAAATGATTTTCGGGGTCGTGGAAAAACATTGCTCCGTTTTTTGCCGTATCTAAAGGTTTCGTTATGTAAAACAAGGGATGACACCGTAGTCAAACACAAGTTTTATGCTGCAACTATGGTAAAGCGGTAGGTTGCTCTTCTTCAGGAGCTATGTACGGACGAGAAAATCGGATTTCCTTTCACAGGTAAGTGGTGCAGTCTGCAAACAAAAGCGAACACTGACACATATTTTATATTACTTAATCATGCTGTTTTCAAAATAGTATTTTAGGCCTGTAGGCCTATATTATTTGTTTAAATACAAACTTCAATATATTGTATGAGTGTTCGGGCTAACAAGGGTGAACACCTTTTGTTTGGGTTTTGTTTTTCTGTGTAGGTGTAAACTTCAATGCTTTTGAATTAAATTAAATTTGATTGAATTCAAAGTTGTTAATTGTTTTTGACATTTTTTCGTGATTGCTTGTATGAATTTTTTAGGAATAAATTCGTTGGCAGACTGAACCTTTATGTTTATGGGCTTATCCCATTGATCTACATTATACTGACTGGATAGGACAACTCAGCGCGTTTGTGCACGTTCGATGATCGCTGTTATGGCTAAGCGCTTAGTCGCTGCAAGGGGTATTTGCGTGAAAGTACGCAAGCGCGGCGGCCCCAGCATGCATGCAGCGCCTCAAGCATGCAGTACAGTAGTAGTGATGATGAGCATGGTGAAGTTAAAGTATAAAATTAATATTCATTTTTTTATGATAATTTTTCTTTTTGGAGAGAGTTTCTTAATCTAGATTGATATTTCATCAATTAATTTATAGAGGCCTAGCTAGAGCATGAACGCATATTTGTTTTTAAAGTATCAAGCACATAAGAAAACTTCGAGGTCCAATCTTAAAAACCAATAAATTTGGAATAAGAGAAATTGTGGCTAATGTGACCGTTTAATAAATAAACAAGACTCTCGCACATAGATAGTGGTTTATTCAATACAAAATTATGACTTTTTCAATGAGGTGCCAGTTTAGCTCCATTTGTTTAATATTTACAATTAGAAAGTTAGATAATTGCCACATGGAAAGTAAAACTGAAAAAACCATAACTGTGTATTCATCTTATCAGAAATTTAATTAGTTACACACGAAACAGAAACGCTAAAACGTAAAAAAGAGAGAAGTGAAGACTATAAGCAGAAAAACGTAACGTAAAGGTTCAGTCTGCCAATGAAAATATTCCTAAAAATTTCAGACAGGCAATCACGAGAAAATGTCAAAAACAAAAACAACTTTGAATTCAATCAAATTTAATTTAATTCAAAAGCATTGAAGTTTACACCTACACAGAAAAACAAAACCCAAACAAAAGGTGTCCGCCCTTGATGGCCCGAACACCTATACACAATATTGAAGTTTGTATTTAAAAAACAATATACAGGCCTAAAATACTGTTTTGAAAACAGCATAACCAAGTAATACTAATAGTGTTAGTGTTCTTTTTTCTGCAGACTACACCACTTACCTGTGAAAGGAAATCCGATTTTCTCGTCCGTACATAGCTCCTGAAGAAGAGCAACCTACCGCAACACAAGCCTTTACCATTTTTGCAGCATAAAACTTGTGTTTGACTACGGTGTCATCCCTTGTTTTACATAACGGAACCCTTAAATACGGCAAAAAACGGAACAATATTTGTCCACGACCTCGTAAATCATTTATTTGCGTTGCGTTCAGACTCATGCGCCGCCTCGCCGTTTAAATTCAAAAGCCCCACTTGCAAACGCGCGCGTTCGCCATATTTACGCACAGTCGTCCTATCCAGTCAGTATAATGTAGATCAATGGCTTATCCTTGCGGATAAGGACAACGTACCAGTCTAGGGCCGAGCGAACGTGGTAGCGCATGACGCTAACCACGCTGTCCAACTCTTGAGGGCGCTGTTCACCGCTACCGCTCGCTATCGCTCGCTATCGCTCGCTATCGCTCTACTCCGAGTGGTATGTTGGCGCACCTTTCTGGGTTCGACATCCTTACACTACGGAACCTTGGACAAAATCGTCATCGGCCTCATCCTGATTTGACATATCATATCATAAATGCAATATCAATGTCTCAATGTCGAAATATGTCACGGCTTTGTCCTCACCAGCTCTTAAATCCTGACGGGTCCGATTTGTTGACGGTAAACCGATGACTTCTCTTTCCCATTTGTTTGGCATTGGTTTTAATGACTTCACGATAGGGAAGCGAGGACATGTTCAGTCTGTCAAAGGACAAACATGCTCCACTCAAATTCATTTGTCTCTATTCAGCTCCAATAACCAAGACTTGCCACCTGCCTTTACCGTCAGGATAAAGACAGGCACCGGTCTTACAAAACCAATGATTTCATTGGATGGGCATTCATTGACGTAAGTTTTTATAACTCCGTTACGATGAGTGCAAAGTACATCATGGCTGCTTCGGAGCAATTATTGACGCACTGGCCACTGAACAATGAAATAATCCTCGTACGAACGACAGTGTATGTGATATCCCACCCGAAGGCTAATGTATTGTAATGAAATGTAGCATCGATAACTTTACTAGGCATTTTCGATATGGTTTACGTACTCTGTCAGTTGCACACCCTGCCGGTTATATATCCATAAATGGGCATGTGTAAACTTGAAATTTGTGTTTATCTAACAGTACACAAAATGACCAAACACATTGACCCACAGGTATCGTCATTACAACCAGCTACATAGAGCTGCGTTGTGCAATCAAATGTAAAGTAGTTCAAACTGTAATCGTCTGTTATGGTACTCGTTTTAAACAAATATTAGAATGACGTTATTAGGCATTATTCACGAGCCTCGAAGTAAAGAAGTCAGACGCTCAGGCTACTCGTGACCTAACCCCCGATTTTGGCGCTTTTTCAGAACAGAATGCTGTTGCTCTCTCTCTATCAAAAGTAATATATTTTATATTTTAGTTCGTTAGAGTAGAAAACGACATCAGGAACGGATAGAAGTTCTTACCTGGATATGGTACACGACCCTTGGTGATAACCTCGTAGATAAGGATACCGAATGACCACACGTCAGACTTGATGGTGAACTTGCCAAAGTTAATGGCCACTAGAGCCGTCCATTGGATGGACATTTTGGCACCTCAAAATAAACACATGGATTAAATAAGCTGGCAACTTTAGTCAGGTACATTTTCAAAACCAAACACTCCCCCTTGAAGAAATTTATCCATGTTTACTAGTTTCAAATTAATTTCATCAAGCATTATAAGTGGTTTTTGAAGCACATAGCTCTAGTTCAAACTGAAGTAGTGGATCTCACCATTAGTTTGCCCTCTCTAACAAAAATTGTGAAAAACGAGAAAAATTCTAACACATTGGGCAATAATGAAATTGCCAATTTATTTGAAATTTAAATAAACTGATGGCTTCATTTAAAATGACGATATATTTCCTCAACAAAGGAAACCCCTTCATACGTAAAGATTTAAATTTCTCCCCAGCCGTTATCGTGTTGCGTCCATTCCCCATTCTACTAATTTCATTGTCACCAAAATGAGACTGAAGTGGAAAACAACAGGGCCAATTTTTCATAACGAGTATTTCTATATTCATATTTGCTTCTTCGTGCAAGGTTCTACTTGTCCTTACCTTCTTTAGCGATGTACTCATCTTCAATAATCCGAGAAAGTCAAAAATCAGCAACTTTACAATTTTTCAAATCCCCTACCAGAATGTTCCTCGCCGCGAGGTCTCGGTGAACAAAACGCTGTGATTCCAAAGACGCCATGCCATCAGCAGCCTACCGCAGACAAACATTGAATATTGATAGCAATTTTGCTAGAACAATTTTTAATGATTGTGACTTTTATACAAGCTCGACAGTTCGATTCCTGGAACAATATTAGTACTTGTATTAAATTTATCCAAAATAAGTTTCATTTCTTTTTTTTATTTAATTGTTTTTCACAAGGTTTCCCCCGATCCTTACCAATTTATGTATTATACATTCATTCCATGGAGAAAGGAACATTTTGAGATAAGAGACAGACATTCCTATAGACAAAGAGATTTTTTCGTGTTAAAAATCAATAAATACCATTATTACCCCATACGACATGTATTGACACTTTCTTTGTACTGAGTGGCTTGAGCAGCCTTTTATTCCAATTAAATACTCAAATAGTTACACGTATTGGCCTCAAGTCGATTAATAAGAAATTGTCTGAAATATCGATCTAAGCTTGAGAAGAGACTACAGGTCTTTCCGATCAATATTACGCGGAAAAAACAGGTGAGTAATTTTCGTTGAGTGCAGCTCTACGAAGTTTGTTTGCTTTTAAAATGTATTAACATAAAAGCATCGTTTTAAGGTTCACTTTACGAATGATAAGATTTTCTACCCTCTGAGACTTTTGGTCCCATTTTGTATAACCATTCAGCGAGCAGACGTTAGCGAACACCTCAACAATATGCAATAAGCTGTCCAGACTCGATCTTATACGGAAGTTACGACATTTCACGTAACCAATTTGCAGTTTCATGGCAAACGTGGTAATGGAATGCTTTTAAGTATGTACAGTGGCTAAGCTTAATTAATTGAAAGCCGTTTGTTTAATGATAAATAACGTTACGTACATTTACAGAATGTATGAGCAGCCGGGGGGTGGGGTGGGGGAGGGGGAATAGAAAAACTTGTTTGACGGGCCTGCGTGCCTAATTTTGTAAAGGTTTCGTTTTTCTTTAATGGTGTAGCTATACACACACATTTCAACGTTGGACAATAACATACAAATACACATAAGAAAAATAAATATTGAATTTGTGGGCATCTTGCATCACCCAATCACGGAAGAAGCCAACAAGCAATAAGAGGCTGTGAAGGGAAACAGTCTGGTTCTCGACAATAATGAGAACCTGACCCAAAAGACTACACCACGATGTTGATAAAATAGCCTGCTTGAATAATAGAAAGTCCAGTGCCTATAAATGAATCCAGGATGGGGTGGGGGTATTATAATAATATACCCCTGTTTTTTGGAGCAGGGGTTGGCCCATAGGATCACCCCCCCCCCCAGAATTGTTCAAGTAGTGGAAATAAATGCCTACATTTGACTAAGGTAATTCTTAAAACTAAACAAGTAAAGATGGGAACAACGTGATCAACTTGTCTCAAAATAACATGCTTAAATGCATACCTTTTTTCGTATGTATTGAAATAATTATGACAGTGTTATGTATAAATGTGTTTAATTTATGGAAACAGTCGAGGAGAGTGCATGCAGTGTCCTCGACTGTTTCCATAAATTAAAAAAGAAAATAAAAAGGTAGGGGGACCACTAACTGATTAAATGTTGCTTCAAAATATTCCCCAAGAAGGCTAAGAATGCATCAAAGAGCATCTTAATCGGCTTAATATTAATAATTTAAACTAAACTCCTGGCACAAAAGATAAAGAAAGGTTCAAAATGCACCATAGAGCAGCTTTCTTCTACAAACATTTTTCGGGGCCGATAACTTCCCACAAAGAACCATTCTGACAAATCATTTTAAAACTATTGACCTGTTCCAAAGCAAACAACATACAGCAACGGTAGATCGTTGGTCGTTGGAGGGTGACTCATTGTAGTCGCTTAGCTCCCCGTGACCGTCACCATTGCTGTTCTGCGTTGAGTCCTCCGTCCTCCCCTGTCCACCACCGATTTGGGTATTCTCCTCCTTCCCTTCCTCCAGTCCCAAAAATAACTGGAATAAGACTCATCCATATCAAATTTTCTGGAGAATGATTGACGAAGTCATCCCGACTCGTGCACTGAGTTATAAGTTTAAACACGTCAACTCCGGCATTGTGCTCGTCGTTGTCAACGTTGTTTTCCTTTACATTTAGGCTCAAGTCATACTGTCGGAATTACAGGCACTGACTCTGAGATTCAACCAATTGAAAGTTCTCAATAATAAAGTCGAATGTCACAGTCTTATTAAATCGTATAGATTCATTGTTGCTTCTTATGTATGTTCATGGCTTGATCAATGAAGGAACTATACGAGATTAAAGCGTTCCACTGATTAATATGAATCTATAGGCCTACCCTTATTGGTTGGAACCAATTGAAGTGGTCTAGAAACTCCGAAAGTCTATTATAATGTTGATAACACACGCTCAATTATTCTGTTTTACCTAAATGTATAATATTCTTCTCGTCTCAATATACCGATCCCGAAATGTTTGGTCTATTTATATACACCGCATTTTCGATTATTCCATTGAGACAGCTTGAGAAATGGACCGTGATTATTCATATCTTTGACCCCCCTCTTCATGTATTCACGTACGTCCCTCCCTCTGCGGATGAAGGTCATACATCGGTATAAATGTATTCTATAAGAATCTCATTATTGACCATTTTTATTCATTTTTCCAAATTTATGAGGTCAAAGGTCATTTGACGGTATATCAGCCCGCTCAACTACTCCCGCTATATTAAACAGTCTCCTGATGATTACCAGAGCAGGCTGGTAAAAACATCCCTAGGAGGATGGGAAGACCAAAGTTTTTTTTAAAGCTAACAGTCCATGTATCATGTTTCTGACTAGGCCATTCCTTTCCACGAGCACACTGTAAGATTACCTCTTTTTGGTTGATTAAAAAACCCAATATCGATCATACAAACTTGCAAAGCATGTGGCTTAATTAGGGTTCGTGGCGCCCGGGGCGTGACCATACCCATCCACCTCTTAAGAAACAACAAAATAAATACCAACAAACCTTCGATTTTTCCCCTTCTAAATCTGCGCCCGGGGCACGTGCCTCCCTTGCCTATAAACTGCTACTGAAAGCAAAGACTCATATCTTTAATTGATGGAAGTGCTTACCAAATAGTTCTGATTGTGTCTTCCTGAACAGCCGACTACCTGAACAGACGATCCGTTGATATTTCCCCCTTTTTAAATCAATATCTGCATTTTTCCCTTTCTCAATGTTGTTTTGATTGTAGGCATGGCTCACCAGCAGCTGGCGGTTTCCCGGGATGATAAGGATGAGAAGGTTGTGCAGGACATTCGGCAATTGTTCCCCATTATGTAAGTTTCCAGTCTGGAACAATCCCCTAGTCATGCCATTTTTGCCAGGAGCACAAATCAATCACCGCTGCAGTCCAATCTTGTATCGTCCGCTCAGCGCTATATTGGTCGTTAATTGCAATTTCAAATTTGTAATGATCAAAAGGTCGTTAAGTGAAAAACGTGAATAACTTCGAAAAAAATAAATCAAAATCCATAAGTACATCTTAGAAACTGACTGTTTCGTTTTGCCGAACTAAATTTGGGGGACCACTCTTGATCAAAACACTCCATTTACCAGGAGCTCCAAAATAAGCAAAACCCAGTTTACGAAATCCATATAAATTGCATTAAAGTGTTACTAGAGCGATTTTTGAGAAAGCAGAGACGATTGTAATACTTGCAGATATGATATTAGACTACTGTTTAATGAGTTAGTTAAATTATTTGGGTTCTCAGTTTGTCTGTAATATTGCATCAAAAAAAAAGGTCATTATTGGGGATTTGGCAAAACTTGAAAGCATTTTGCCGTTGAGGGCGTTTGATTGGTTAGAAAGACCATGACGTCACAAGGTGGGCAAGGTTGTTGATGGTGTTGCGCAATCACTGACTTCGTGCATGAAAACATGCATCGAAGGCTTGCAGAAGCACAGACATCATGCATGTGAAGTGTAAATAAGACTTTAAAATGCCGAAAACGTGTGCTTTTTGAGGCTGCACAAGGAACAGCGATAAGAACCCTAACCACAGCTTCCGAAATTGTCCGGCTCATTCAGCTATTTAGGAAGAATGGGTACTTTTTGTAAGCTGAAACGTGATCCAACTTCAGCGTTTCGAAGTCGATCGTGTGTAGTCGTACTGACTCACTACTGTATAAGGTGACCTATGACACCCTGGATAGGCCTACTTCGTCCACACGTCCACACTTCTCACGGATAGTCCAAAGGGGTGCAGTTCAACGTTGAAGGCCACAACAAATTGCCACAACGTCGTCAGGGAAAAAAGCCGAAAGACAGACAGCGAAAGGGCCAATCGGACGAACGAAAACGAGGAGCTAAATCCCACGGGTAAGTGTTTGGTAGGAAACAGTGGGAAACGGGGGACTGTGCGAGTCGCCAACAATCCGTGTCCGGATACCGGGCAAAACCATTGGGCTGTTTGAAGTGTCAATGATGTTCGCCGTCATGTCAATGAACAATGACAATGCTATAAATCCCTCTGTAAAATAGAAGTGGCGAGCTTCCCTATACCCTCATTGATCCTTTCTTTGCCTACACACAAGACATCAACGGAAAATATTTTTTTAATTAAAGTAAGGGGTGGGTGTTCAATCCACTCGAAACCTTTTCATCATGATGACAAATGATAATTGATTTGTGCTCAAAAGAAATCATCATGTGGTAATCATAATGACTGAAATAATGGTGAGTGGATAGTGGTGAGTGGATTCCCCTTTCAAAAATAAATACCAACTGCCCCCCCCCCCCTACAAAAAAATAAAAAATAAATTTAGAAGAATAAAAAGCAAATTGATTTTTGGGGTAAATTTTTTATTTGTTTTCAATGGAATATTGTCCTTCTTTTAGATGCTAATGGAAATCTTCAAGACTGGAGAAACAACTGATCCATCAAAAGGCGGACTATCAATGACTGGACCTTCACGTGGCGATGAACCCGCATTGACTGCACCAATGGATAGCTTATTGGAAAACATGAAACGGTTTATCTTTTTAGTCTGTATCAAAATTTAGGATTAAAAAAAAAATTCTCAACTTATGGGATTTAAAAATTGGTTTTGTACAAGGCTGAAAATGACAAGCTAAAGGAATATGCAAATTTTGAAACAGAGATTCTGTGGCACAATAAAAAATTGTATCTACTCTTTTATTAATCTTTCATTTGTTGATGTTCTAACAAATAGATGAAAATAAAACGTTGATCACAACACTTATCTACACGTGTAAAAAATGTACAAATACAAAATCCCATATTTATTAAATGAGGAATAGTAACAATTTGACTTGACTTGCCCCGGGGGCTACTGCAAAATGAAAGTTAATTTCAACCTCTGGACATTTATTTGAATACGTTTTGTAGCCAGTAGGGGTGTAACGTTACGATATGATCACAAAGTGATTATCCGATATGATACGATATGATCAAAATACGACATGATCAAAATGTGTGTAAAACAAACACTACCGTCATAATAAAGTTATCACAATGCTTTATCACAGCATTCCTTTATCATGTTTGTTGTCAATGTATCAATATACCCCTAATACCATGTGTACTGTAAAATTTCACTCTGACGAGTTACATTGTGTATAAAGGCATACAGAACATCTCTAATTCCAGAAAACTGGAGAAAACACTTTTTATATATGCACAATTTTCGTTTGCTCTGCAATGCTTGTTTTGATTTCATCAGAATTGCATGTCCATGTCTAAGGTGAAATTAAACAAAATATTTATAAAGAAATGCATGTTCATGAAAAGTGCAGTCACATGGTAGATCAAGAAAAAATGTAATCCAGTTCAGGATAGCTGAAGACTTTGTACAATCTGGGTTTGGATGCATCTGTCAGATTGTATTCATTACACAGGATGAGAGTGGAGCCCGGTTGAATCTTCCCAAATATCCCCAACACCATCTTTTTTACTTGACGATAGGCCACGTACATGTTGATATTTCCTAGAGATTAATGAGAAATAAATATATGGAACAAATCAGCACCAAGTGAGAAGATTAAGTATAATTATACCGTTTGTAGCCATTTATTTTGCGGTCAATCCATAAAAGGTAAATTGTATCTACTTGTTTATTACACAAACAATATAATTCAAAAATGGATGGATAGTTGTAGGTTCCCTCAAATCTGTGTAATGGATATTTTTCTGATCAGATTCTATGTTCAATTTAATCTTATGCTGTGCAGGTTTACAATCATATGAGTGTTTAAACTACATGATGTAGATGGAATGACAAAAAAAACAATGTTTTTTGTTCAAACTGGTAATAAAAGTTGAGAGTTTTAGCATACAATCACTTTTGTCTTGGAAACACTACTTACTGGTCAAATGTTCCCCATGCTGTAAACCCCGTCTCCCATATTGAGCCTGATACTGCAAAGATGCTGTCTGCAAAACTGCTGGATGCACAGCACGCTTCAAACCTAGGTCTATCCTAAGTTGTTGGATGACGGACTGCCACAAGTACACCTGGATCAGGAGGGAGGGGGTGGGGGAGGAAAAATATAATTTAATGTTATCTTCCTATGTGCTGTGGGCAATAGTATGGGGTGGGGTGGTATTATTATTATTTTTTTATTGGGGGGGGGGGGTCCTTTATTCTCCAAAGGTTTGTTTTGTGTGTTTTTTTAGTGTGTGTGGGGGGGTGTATGACCCTGATAATTCAAATATCTCTGAATAATTCATCCATACATAAAAGCCACCTAACTATTTCTCCCCCAGATTGTACACACCTTATATATCTAAAGTTAATGTTGACCTTACGATGGGGAAAGCGTGCATACAGAACTTGATGTTTGTACTATAACTTAATTAAGGTCAACGGTTATTGAAACTTTATATCAATCACTTTACAGAACATTACCATAAATTAAGCTGCCAAGAGATATTTGATATTTTCATTTCAGTTTCAAAGTTTTCAACAGGTCAAAATTAAAACTATTTGTTGCTCCATCTTGTTTATTTCACAATTTAAATTTCTTATTTATTAGGCAAAGGAATTACACAATCTTGCATGAAAATAAATGCACAACTAAAGGCTCGTATCTGTTCTGTTTACTACTTGGCCAAGCACTACACACTATCGATGTACATTGATGTACATGTACATCATGTAAATGTGTGTACTTACTGTACACCCACACAAACATAGTCTGTGTGTAATGCTGGTATAGCGGTACTACTAACTGTAGTCAATCGGCGAACTTCACCACGGCAAATGTTTTGATGTCACACACGTTAGTTTAAGTTTCAATGGAATCAAGTCAAATCCTGACCAGGCTGTACATGTATTATGACCCTCTTATCGTTTATAAACAACTCACCAGTCTGTGTTTAAAAGACGATCGTTGTCCTGTTCGGCTTCGTCTTTGCCAGCTGCGTCTTTGCCAGCTGCCTTGGCCTGCCTACCGGGGCGCGCGAGTGGCTCCAGCCGGTAGGGGATTAGACTTGACTCAAGTCCCAATACCGTGCAAGGCCCTTCCTTGCATCATCGCCAGAAAACTATTTTTTGCGCTCTGCATTCCAAAACCTGTTCCGAGCTACATTTTGTCGGTGAGGGTGCACTGGTAGTATATGTCTGTACTGTGGCTATATGCTGGCGCGTTACAAGTGTGTTGGGGACCTCGCACGAGAAAGGGACTTGAATCAAGTCTAGTAGGGGATCTGCACCGCGGATTTCTTCGTCGTCTCTGACGAAATGAAATCGCTAAAATTACTGGCAGAATCACTACCACAGTATCGCTGCTACTGTCATAAATGACTACAATAATCTACTATAATCTTCCCAAGAACTGTCTCTTTCAACCATGGTGGAATTTGTCTGAAAAATCGCCGAACAAGCTTGAGTGCGGGAAAGTACATGACGCTGTTTAGTGTGACAACACAAGACCTACACCACTCTGTGACGTCATGCAGTTGTTCGCGAAAGCTGTGTGCCAGAGACTCTACGTGGGGGGTCTTTTCGCGATTCGGAGTGGCGAGTGCAACAAAATCGGTCTGTAAAAGTCGTTATTTAGGCAAGACTAAAAAGGCCAAATCGTTGGATTTTTTTTATGTGACATAATGAAGTATCATTCTACAGTTTTATTGGATAAGGGAACCGTAGCAAATATCGCTCTAGTAACACTTTAACGACCTTATAGTCCTGAGCCGACGGTTATGTGTATTCCTTTATTAGACGCTCTAGTAACCATGGTAACTGAAACTGTTTTGGAGGTCGACTCAATTATCCTAATTGAGTCTGGCTGGCTCGTGTTCAGCATCTCAGCATTACATTGTTATCTTTGTAGCCAATGCGAGTCAGTTTACTCCGGACATTTCTTTCTCTGACTGACAACTCTGAGAGCCCCGGTTCGAACCCAACTCGTGCCAAAGCTTTCTATGTGGTTTGGGGTGTTCGATCAGTCCCTACATGATTCGTGGGTTTTTCCTCCCGCATCTAAAACTGACCTTTCTCCTTCATTGTCTGATACGGAGATCGTCATCAACAAAATAAGTAATGTGAATTTTATTTTTCGTTGCTTTTTGCTTTAATATAATTTTCTTTAATCATAAAGGTGACCAATAGTCGTGAAATTGCATGCACGAGGGCAGTTTACCTCGATTTTTTCTTTCATAATTGGAAGAGTAAATAAGAAATATATTAATTGTCATAGCTCCAGTTGATCATATTGCTATTTTACTTATTTTTTTACCTGCATCACACATGCATTTTTTCTGATGACAGAGTTAATTGATTAGATAAAATAAACCGAAAACAAGTTTCTTGTACATTCAGTAGGGACACTTTTTAAAGGAAGCGCACTTTTATATGAAAAGCCCTTTGGTCTCAATTTAGTTATGGCTAAAACGATGCCGTGGTTTTTAAATCAGCAAACAAAAACTAAATTGCTTTTACAAAGATTCTTAATGGTACAACCTCTCCAAGCATATTGAAAACTTTAAGTGTTTTATAGATCCATCCATAGAAATAGAACACAGAGAATGCTGAGCTCGATTGTTGTCTGTGTCTGCTGTGCACGCCCTCTATGTCAACTGTGGACATTGAGTGTCAATACCATGTGACACGTCTGTATGGCAAAATTAACCAGGGGTGCGTTTTGCGGCCGTAACCAATAACTGTTTCGGTCATTGCCCAGTGATTAACCACAGGCCAATTCAACCGAAACAGTTCGTGGTTACGACCGCGTAAACGCACCCCAGATCAACCAATGGGAAAGCTGGAATTTGCCATACAGCTAAAATGGCAGTGCGCATGACCTGCCTCAAAGCAGATATGTATTGACAAGCACACATAGCATTCTCTGAGTTCTATTTCTATGGATCCATCAGAGTTAACTTGTCAAGTGGAAAAAACGTGTTTTGTGATTACCGATAACAACCCATTACAAATGCATGCCAGATGCTTACACTAAAAGCCACGCTAATGCCATCCACCCAAAGAGCGAAAACGCATAGTCATACCATCATTAAGAGTGGTGGACAACCTCAACAGTATTTAATCAAGCAGCAAATTACCAGGAGGAGCATTCTACAGAAGCGTGTGCCGAGTCAAAGAGTGGGCAACAAATCAAATCAAAACATCAACAGAGCGCGGATATCTGTAAGTTGCTGTATCGGTGTGCAACACACGACGGCAGGGGTCTGCCTTTGACACGCTGAAATGAGAAGTGCCAAGAAATGGATGAAGGTCGCAAAGATCAGTGCAGATGAGAATATTTCTCTGGACAGACAGAAATCATATCCAAGTTCCATCGGCTCCTCGGCTGTGACGATGAAGACAAATTTAAGCGGGGGAAGCGGTTGGATTAAAGGAAGTAGCTGCGGAGTAAAGAGCTCAATGGCATGGAGCACCGACACCTTACCCAAGCCCTCTGTAAGTCCACACACTCAATTGTTCTTATAACAAAATAAATCTTGAATTAACTAAAAACAAGAATATATCTATTAATCATACATTATTGTTATAACTACAGAAATGAATACTAAAGTATCCACGTCGTAGTTCACAATTTGGTATACGATTATTAATCATATGTTTTACAGTGATCGTAATTGTTGAAATTCACTACAAAAACTGAATGGCTCTCAACAGACAACCTATAGAAAAATTCTCTGCCGAAAGAAGTAAATGTTGCCAACGATGAAAGATACTTAGAAAATGCATGATTGCTTATCATCAATTTCATCTGCCGTAATGAGAACTTTTTAAATCACTAAACTAATAATACTCAAAAACTATCAATGGCATTATTTCAGAGATGTAACGCCTATAGTTTAAGAAAGTACAACATTCAGGCAAATTATAACAAATTTTAAGTTGAGCAACGAACAATTTACTAAAGCGGGATTTGAACCTGCAACCTTTGGATTAACGCACCGGCGCTTGGAGGTCTCCCCATTTTGTCAATATCTGCGTCCGGGTGCTAGTCAGAAACTTATGACTGGCCCAGTTGGTAGAGCGCCGGCACGTCAGGTTCATATCCCGCTCTAGTAATTTTCTTTGTTCAACCCAAAATTTACCTAGTCAAATTCCCTTGTGGTTCATTACTAGATAAACATTAATAATGATAACAAATACCATGAAAATTATATTTCTTATGAAAGCAGACAAATTGAAGCTTGAATAAAATAACAATCAGAGTATAGATTTGAAACGGAGAAAAATTCATTTTAGCAAAATAAACATTATCGAACAATAACTATGTAATTTTTTGTTTACATTTTCGAATAGAACATTTAAAGTTTGGTTCGTGAATATCATTATTTTACTCTCAAAAGTCAAACGAATGGTTCAAGAAGGTTACTCATAAATAAAATCAAGAAATTCGTAGATTTGTAGAAACGTCAAGTCAATTTATAGACCACAGCAATTAATACTAGACACGGTGTATTAACGAAATAATCAACGTCCAATTCCATAGCGAAAACTGAAATTTTTTTCTCATTTCTGCTAAAAAAATCTAAAATGAGAATCAGTCTCAAACAAACACGTGCACGACGCACCATTATTACCACATAAGACAAGTAAAGACACATGGCGTTTGTACTGTGTGGCTTGAGCAGCCCTTTTATTCTAATTGAATACGGAGTAAAATTACATGATCTTAAAACCATGAACAGTTTGTTACAAATGCAACCAATTAACCAAACTGCATTTTTGCAAACTGAAAGCAACTCTTAATATATTTGCAAGAACAGTACTGATTTCCGGTAGTAGTCCAACCCGCGAAATCTCATACAATTATTATCAAAACTGATTTCCGGTAGTAGTCCAGCCCGCGAAATCTCATACAATTATTATCAAAACTGATTTCCGGTAGTAGTCCAACCCGCGAAATCTCATACAATTATTATCAAAACTGATTTCCGGTAGTAGTCCAACCCGCGAAATCTCATATACAAATTGTATCAAAACTGATTTCCGGTAGTAGTCCAACCCGCGAAATCTCATACAATTATTATCAAAACTGATTTCCGGTAGTAGTCCAACCCGCGAAATCTCATACAATTATTATCAAAACTGATTTCCGGTAGTAGTCCAACCCGCGAAATCTCATATACAAATTGTATCAAAATTGATTTCCGGTAGTAATCCAACCCGCGAAATCTCATACAATTATTATCAACATTGATTTCCGGTAGTAATCCAATCCGCGAAATCTTATACAATAATACCCCAAATTGATTTCCGGTAGTAATCCAATCCGCGAAATCATCATTTAATAAATGTAAGGGGAAGAGTTAAATAACAACTCAAATGGCATACATGGGTTGCATGTTAACAAATCAAATAAAATACCATAGTGGTAGCAGGTCAATGGCAGAATAAGTTTCAAAGCTAAATTTGCCAACAGGTATAAAACAACAAAATAAAGAGCAAATGCTTCAGAAAGTACTAATTGAATGAATACACCCGAGGACTATGAAGGTGTACACAATGAAATTCCGCCGATGTGCTTGCAAAGACCCCAAACGGGATAGTAGCCGGATACGCAAACTCAAACCCAGTGGGAAAAATGAGATCGTACGTTGGCCCCATGCTTGCTATCTCATGCCAACATGATGATTAGAGTCCTTACAAGCAATCATGTTTAAAACATCCCAATGATTGACAAGGTGGAATGCAGGGGAAGGTGGTGGGAATTTAACGAAACTGTATTTCTTAAGCACAAGAAAAACAAGTTAATACAAGGACTGCTCAAACAAAAGTGACTGTCTTTGCCACGTGGACAGTGGATCCATGGTGGATCCAAGGGGGGACGCTGCCCGCAAGCCGTGAAACAAATAAAAGACCAATGGGAAGTTAATTTGTAACACATGGTCAGTTAGTTGCACCAACATCCGACCACGAAGCAAAATATGCCCCACGGCAACCCACCAGCCTGTCTAGTAGTAATAAATTATTTGAGGCTCAAAGACTTGGCCTAAAATCTGTTATTACCACATAAGACAAGTAAAGACACATGGCGTTTGTACTGTGTGGCTTGAGCAGCCCTTTTATTCTAATTGAATACGGAGTAAAATTACATGATCTTAAAACCATGAACAGTTTGTTACAAATGCAACCAATTAACCAAACTGCATTTTTGCAAACTGAAAGCAACTCTTAATATATTTGCAAGAACAGTACTGATTTCCGGTAGTAGTCCAACCCGCGAAATCTCATACAATTATTATCAAAACTGATTTCCGGTAGTAGTCCAACCCGCGAAATCTCATACAATTATTATCAAAACTGATTTCCGGTAGTAGTCCAACCCGCGAAATCTCATACAATTATTATCAAAACTGATTTCCGGTAGTAGTCCAACCCGCGAAATCTCATATACAAATTGTATCAAAACTGATTTCCGGTAGTAGTCCAACCCGCGAAATCTCATACAATTATTATCAAAACTGATTTCCGGTAGTAGTCCAACCCGCGAAATCTCATATACAAATTGTATCAAAATTGATTTCCGGTAGTAATCCAACCCGCGAAATCTCATACAATTATTATCAACATTGATTTCCGGTAGTAATCCAATCCGCGAAATCTTATACAATAATACCCCAAATTGATTTCCGGTAGTAATCCAATCCGCGAAATCATCATTTAATAAATGTAAGGGGAAGAGTTAAATAACAACTCAAATGGCATACATGGGTTGCATGTTAACAAATCAAATAAAATACCATAGTGGTAGCAGGTCAATGGCAGAATAAGTTTCAAAGCTAAATTTGCCAACAGGTATAAAACAACAAAATAAAGAGCAAATGCTTCAGAAAGTACTAATTGAATGAATACACCCGAGGACTATGAAGGTGTACACAATGAAATTCCGCCAAACGGTCATTATGGAATAATGACCGCCGCCACAATAGCCTCGTTGTGAATTTATCAAATAGTGGAATAGTGCGATAACAGGGCAACACAAAAATTAATATGTCCTTTTTGGGCAGGCGGTCGAGGTCGTTCGACCCCACGTGCAGGATACAAACATCCGGGTTTGGTTGGCTGTAGCCCATGTCTCATGCAGAAAGTCATTGTATTGTGACCGGCACAGACCACGCCTTCCATAGTTTCGAACTTCAAAGTCCCGAAGGCAAGCTTCATCACTGCACCACGCCGCCGTCCGGGACATCCCGTCGACGAATGAATCACCAATGACCCACACCAAGGTCGCTCAAAATAAACAGAAATAAATGAAAGGGTGTTAGTTTGGCAATATCAACTGATAATGGTGCATGAATCATAAAATAAAGTCAGGTGCAATACGAATGTACCGCCTGTAAACATTGGATTTCCAACGACCCATAGTTTGTATGACCGACTCGGGTAAACCTGCCATAGCCGCAGATGTCGCCGCCCCAATACGAAATGAATGAGAGGTGAAGCGCTGGTCCGTAAGGCCAACAAAACCAAGAGCGCGCTGCAAGACCGCCGTGAACTGAGCGCGTGTGACCGGGGTCCCATTAAAGTGGGTTAAAAAATTATCGCCCTGCGAGGTGCAAGCCCGCATGGACATATACTGCTCAGTGGCCCGCACAGGGCAGAGTAAATTGCCAGCTTGTGAGAACACTGGAATGACAATGAAACAACCTTTACCAAACTGATCAGTTTTTGAAAACCGAACATTCAAAACAACAACTTGGCCGGCAGGCTCGATCTGCAGGGAAACATCCGACCGCCTCAAGGGAGATGCCGCATCCTTCGATGTGGCTGTCAGTTCCCCAACCCGCAGAAAACCAAAGAAAGCTAACAGAAACGCTGTGCGAAATAAGCAAGCTTCAAAGCGGCTGCTGCAAACTGAATCCAGCGCCGGAACAATGCGCTGCAAAATGAGCAATGTAATGGGGCGGCGTGCGTCACGGCGGCTATTGATACGTCTACAGCCATCCAACAAACGTTTAATAATGAAATGTTTGGTGATATCAGGTGACCCAGACAAACGCAGTACTGATGCAATACCTGAAACATAACTTGCAATGGAGTTTGGTGCATACTTATTAACTGACAAAAATGCAATAAATTGAACCAGGGACTGAAGAGACCGGGTAGTTGTATTATGGAAGCCATGATTTGAGCAAAACCACTGGAAAAGTTGCCATGCCCTTTGGTAAAGCAAGTGCGTGCGGGGGGCCAATGAATGTTGCAACAAGTCTTGTACCTCTAACTGAAGTCGTCCCAAAGGTTGCTGGGTAAGGGAGTCAAAACGGGGTCTGCCCCGGGAGCCAACTGGCGAAAACGTTTCATCTGAAAACGGGAAAGAGCATCGGCGATAGAATTATCAACACCGGGTACATGACGTGCCTTGAAGTGAATGTTGAATTCCAGACAGTGCAATACCATTGAACGAACCAATTTCATGATCTTAGGACAATGTGACGTCTGCCGATTGATAATAGACACAACAGCCTCATTATCGCACCAAAAAATTACTCTGTTATTCCGCAAGGCGGGACTCCATAAACGCAGAGCAAGTGTAATAGGAAACAGCTCAAGAAATGCTATGGACATTTTCAATGAACGGATCGCATCCGGCCAACGACCTTGCGACCAACTGCCATCAAAAAATGCCCCAAAGCCTAGTTCTGCTGAAGCATCCGTAAACAAATGTAAGTTATCATTAGACATCCAAATACCGGGTGGAAACATAACTGAACCATTAAAGTGTAACAAAAATTGTTGCCAAGCAAGTAGATCTTCCCTAGCCCCTGTCGTAACACGAATGCGATGATGTGGCTTAGAAACACCCCGTGTCATATCAAATAAGCGCCTCAAAAAAGCACGACCTGGCCGAACTGCCCTACACACAAAATTCAAACTCCCTAACAAAGATTGGAGAACACGGAGTGTGACCTATCTTCCTAACCAACACACTGTCCAGTTTAGTCTGCAAGGCATTTAGTTTGCCCGGAGGCACCGTAACCTCCTGAGATATCGTATTAATTGCCAAGCCCAGGAAAGTTAATGTAGTTGTCGGCCCCTCAGTCTTCTCAACCGCCAAAGGCACCCCGAATTCCTTGCAAACGACTTTAAAGGACTACAGGGCACGCTCACACTCGTGAGTGGCCTGCTTACCAACGAAGAGAAAATCATCAAGATAATGCAAAATGTTCGGGGTAACAGCGACCTTGCGGGCACTGTATTCCAGGAAGGTGCTAAATCGTTCAAATGTGGCACAAGAAATAGAACAACCCATTGGCATACATTTGTCGAAATAGAAGTGGCCATCAAGAGTGAAACCCAGCAAATTAAAATCATCAGGGTGAACCGGAAGCAAGAGAAACGCTGATTTGATATCCGATTTGGCCATAAGAGCACCAGGACCCAAAAGAGTCACCATGGCAACAGCATCATCAAAACTAGCATAAGTGACTGACGTTAAAGATTGATCAATGTGATCATTAACTGAATCACCAAACGGCGAAGAAAGGTTATGAATCAGGCGAAATTCTCCAGGCACTTGTTTTGGTACAAGACCAATTGGGGAACAACGGAGGGCCTGCAAAGGAGGATCTAAAAATGGGCCAGCCACTCGGCCAAGTTCAACCTCACGGTCAACCTTCTGCCTAACCATGGAAGGATTGTCAAAAACAGAAGTCAAATTACGAGCCAGTGAACCAACCCGTTGACCAACGTAACCAAGCCTAAAGCCATAAGAAAAACCATGCAAGAGGAGTTGAGAATCAAATTTGTTAGGATAAACAAGCAAAAACGGAAGCAACTTATTGAGCTTAATTGGGGTTGGTGCTAGCTGCTGGCTTGAGGGAACGAGCAACTCTGCAATGCACGGCTGCATGACCGGCTGAGGAGCAGTTAGCGCATTTGTGCGCGTATCGGCAGGCTGTACGCACGCATTGGCCACGGTTGAAGCCGTGACAGGTACGGAGCATTTGGGTTGACTGCCGTTGTCCCACTCCACCATTGCGGTCGTGCTGCCGAAAAAAGCCATTGTTTCCGTAGGGACGAAAATTATGTGGCTGAACCGGCGCACCAACCAAAGTGAGCCACAACTCAGCGTCAATGGTAGCCCAGGAGCGGGATGGCATACGGGCTAGCCTCAATCTAAAGTTTATGCCGTAATCGCGCCAGCCAAAGCCAGTACGCCTATTGGCAGCAGAACGCACAATATCGGCATATTTCAGCAAATAGCGCGCTTGCTCAGGTGCCGCTTGAGAAAAATGGAGGCAAAAATGAAAAATGCCGATGTCCATTGCTCAATGGACGTTACACGCCGGGGCTGCTTATGCGGCCTGAGTTGCCAAGCAGGAGACTCTTGGGAGCCGACCATAAAAATACAATCATTAATGGAATCGCCTGGAACCGGCCTCAACAAGGAACCAAATACAACAAACTCCCCTTTCCAAATTTTCTCTTGCACTGAAAGAGGCACTCCAGCCCCAAGCTCATCACACACGCTTAGCAATGGGGATTGAGTAACCCCTACTGAAGCCGGGTTAACCGTGGTGAGAACTGAGGTTGGAAAATTTGGGCCAGGAGAATTTAAAACCGCATTAAACTCACCTATCCCAGAATAAGGCGATGATGCTGAGGCCGACACCGCAACTGGACGTCCCAATGCAGCCGGCTCCACGTCTGCCACCGGAGTGGGGGCCGAGGATGAGGCTGTCACGGAACCCGCCATGGTGGCCGTCGAAGTACGCCCCGATGAGCCGCGTTTCGGGCGCTTAGCACCACTCGCCCCAGTCGATTTCGGGGTGGCAGGGGTTCGTTTTGGCCGCGGCATCCTCGAACAAAAAATGGACGAAACTCCAAATAACAGCAAACAAAGATGAAGGATAACAACCAACGAAACTCAAAATAACAGCAAACAACGATGAAGGATAACAACCAACGAAACTCCAAATAACAGCAAACAAAGATGAAGGAATGAACAAATTAACGAAACTGTATTTCTTAAGCACAAGAAAAACAAGTTAATACAAGGACTGCTCAAACAAAAGTGACTGTCTTTGCCACGTGGACAGTGGATCCATGGTGGATCCAAGGGGGGACGCTGCCCGCAAGCCGTGAAACAAATAAAAGACCAATGGGAAGTTAATTTGTAACACATGGTCAGTTAGTTGCACCAACATCCGACCACGAAGCAAAATATGCCCCACGGCAACCCACCAGCCTGTCTAGTAGTAATAAATTATTTGAGGCTCAAAGACTTGGCCTAAAATCTGTTATGTCCTACATGGACCGTTATTTCGGACAAATGTTTTGGACCATTAATGTCCGACAAGTTATGTCCGACAAACCATTACGCCTGACCCATGGTCTGACAAACCATTATGTACGACCCAAAATGTCCGACAAACTATTATCAACATATTTGAAAAGGCTCAAGAGTCTCTATAACATTATGTCCAAAGTGCCATCTGAAGTCTTGAAAAAAAAAATATTGCAAAACGGCAAAATTGTTCTTTTTGGTTGTTTTAGCGAAGCAATCCCTTTGTGATTTTTCAGGTAAATCAATGTGTTTATATTTCACAAAAGACCCTTTAATTGCTGAGCAAAGCAAGTTATTTGTTCAAATTACTTACTTTTCTAGTGCTTTGACAATGACAGCATTCGAAGACGTGGCTATTTGCTGAAGTTAACCGGTTCGGATATTATAACAGGGGTTGCCCTTAACTTTTTTTCAACTAGCCAGCAGGACCAGTTGGCTTGATTTTTAACTGGTCCGCCAGGTTTTTGACTGGTCCGTCAGTTTTTTATAACATTTTTCATAACGATTGAAACAATATCCTGATTTTCGATCATCACTATTTCAATTCAATGAATTGCAACGTCAAGTTAACCCTTTAGTCCCTGAACCGCCCGAGTTTGCTGAACATTTTTTTAGTTTTCAAGACTCTCTAAGTGAATTACTAGAATCATGGTTTAAAATATTCTAAAAGATACACAAGACTTATTATTTAGGTACAACTTTCGTCCTTTTCGTTAGAATTGTCACTGATTAACATAATTATTTCAATTTCGGAGGAGACATGTCCCAAGGGAAATTAACAATAACGGCTATCGTTAAATTTCATGGAGGTTATTTTTCATAAAGTTAAAATGAACACAATAGTTTTGAAGGCTGTTAACTGGCGTCAACTGCTCATACTGATTAATTGCTAACCATTAGTTTTCGACAGTATCATCATGAAGAAAGAAAAAATATGTTGTTAAAAATGAGCGTGGTTTTGGTTATTAGAGCTACAGAATTTATCATAATTAGCGCACCTTTTTTTTTTTACAATTCAACTTATAACTGTGAAGGGCGGAAAAAAAAATGGTCAAACGATTGCCATTGTGTCGACGTGTACCTATGACTATTTAGTTTTATTTTGATGTTACTCCCCCCCCCCCCTCCAAACACAAGCTGGTGAGCGTTTCCTCCTACCCATGTTGCGGTGTATTACTTTGGGTGGCTGGGCGGTCCAGTGGCTAAAAGGTTAACTGCATTGATAGCCAAACTTTATTATGTTTAGATACTTACTTAAAGGAACATTACAGAATTGGTTTTTGCTAACAAAACAGTTGCTGGCAGTGTAAGCACTTTATGTAATCCACCATATACATAAACTGACAAACCTGAAGAAGTTTGAGATCGATCGGCCATCTGGGTCACGAGAAAATAGTGAAAAACCGATAACACATTTGCATGAAATCATATACTATAGATTCAACAAATGAATAAAACGCTCACTGAGCGATAAACTCCAATCGGAAAATAAGTTTATTCATTTCTCATCAAATATGGCATTTCAGACATGTTTTCTACTATCATCATTACTAGACTGTGTAAGTTTTATGTAAATCTGTGATCAAAAAGTATATTTTACAAGATGTTTTCTTACCAATTATGTAATGTTCCTTTAACACAGGTCAGATTGGTCAGAAGCAAAAAATGATCTTTGGATAGTTTCAGTCCATGGTTCCAGTAACCAAAGACAGCACTCAAAGTGCACTCAAAGTGCACTCAAAGTGCACTCAAACTGTACTCAAACTCAAAGTATAACAAGTACATTTTTTATGAAAAAATGCTTGTGGCTAAATAAAACAAACAAATAACTTGTAAACTGACTCGATAAAAACCACAAACTTGTTATTGATAATCGTCATTAATCAACGGTACCGAAGAGGGAGGGTTACGTACGATCGCTTTAGTAATTTTATCATTCATAAATATAGCCTATTAGTTTTCTTCCTCCATGGTTTTACTAAAGTATTCGTAGCGATCCGATTGCCTTCACTTGATTAAAAATGAGACCAAAGTTCTTACAATGTTCCAAATTTCGTCCACAAAAAGAACAATTTAATACAAACTATTTGCAACATATCCAGATCTCAGTTATTTCTTACTTTGCTAGCAGGAGGCATCAGTTTAGATAGTTGTAAAAATCCAAATCACTGACGTTCAGTCGAAATAAACAAACCATCATCCACATGTGAGTCAAAGAAACATGTACCTGTAGTCTGGCTGCAAACCAGTTCACCATGCCTACACAGTAAGTCTGCATAGCCACACCACACAGTACATGGGCCATCTATCCAAGGAGGTGAAAACTAGACACGGTGGACTGTCACTTGTGAAAGGAATGTTGCTATTGGCTGTTGAATTCCTACAGCTAGTGAGAAACGAATTTTTCCATTGGCTGATCGTGCTGTACATGTACATACGCTGTGTGTCCATGTTTACATTGTGTGAAGAAAACTTGGATGTTCCGTGCGGCGAAACTTTATTAAATTTACTTGCACAAAAGCTGCAGTTTTTATTTTAAAAGTCTTTTCATATAAAACTGCAGCTTTTGTTTATAAAAACGTAGCCTCCTCTGTTAAAAAAATAATAATAGCCAGAGTTCTGTTGTACTGTTGCTGATATTTTTGACTGGCCAGCCGGACCACTTGGCAAGGTGTTTCAGCTGGTCCGCCGCCGTTTCAACTGGCATTTGGCCAGCGGACCACCGCTAAGGTCGAACCCTGTATAATATTGACTGCTTCGAGTGCTATGGTTAAAAGTACAACTATACTGAGGTGATCCCCGGAGCGTTTTATTTTCCCGAGGTGAATTCAAGGAAAAATAGCATGGTTCGTCGGACATAATGGTTTGTAGGACATAATGGGCCGGATAAAATGTTTGGTAGGACATAATTTGTCGGACATAATGATTCGTAGGACACAGTTGTTTATTTGACATTATTGGTCAGACATACTGGTTTGTAGGACATATTGGGTCGGACATAATACGTCAGACACAATGGGTCGGACATAACGGAGAGGGACACTTGGTAAACTATTCATTCATAAATTAGCAATAAGTAATAAACTCGGCATTTATCTGTCAAATAAATCTTCCAAAAGAATTCCTATACCTCATATTGATGCAAACAATGGAAAAGGGGCAATATTGTCTGAAACATGGTTGAGGGCGCTATGTAGGTGATCCACGTAAAATCCTCGCGAGCTCTCAAAAATTCGTAAATTTCAGCTCCTCAACTTGCTTTTGACGCCATTTCCGGAATATTCCACTTAAACCAACGATCCTCGACATACTGGTCACCATCGGACTCAAAATAATGCCTTCAGGACGCTCAAAAACCACGAAATCTCGAAGGACATCCGACGATGTACCGCCATCACTGTCACCACAACAGTCCGTGCATACCCCTGCGTTGACCACTGACCCACAGCTCGACCAGCCACCAGCCATTGACAATGAATTTCAGCAGTTTGTCAGGGACGCACTAACTGAGATACGCCAGGGTCAAACAGATCTCATCAAAACGGATGGACCGATTCGAAGAACACTTCAACAAAGCACTGGAATTCGAATCAACTCGAATTAACAACCTGGAAAAGCGAGTTGGGGAGCTAGATAAAATGGCCCTTCAAGTTGATCGACTAGAAAAGCTCTGTGTCGATCACTCAGAGAAATTGAACAAACTTGAACGATTCAGCCGGAGAAACAATCTTCGAGTAATCGGCTTAACCCAAGATCGGAACGAAGACTGCCTCAGCCTCTCTCATCAAATATTGAATAATAAATTCGACATGACCAACATCAAGCTCGAGAGAGCCCATCGAGACGGTCCGAAGATAACTGGCCGTCCCCAACACCTCCTGATAAAGTTTAACTGTTACCAAGATAAGATTGCCGTTCTGCGACGACAACGCCAAGCCCTCAAGGATGACCCCTTTTTCTGCGTAGAAGACCTTACTAAACAAGACCTTCAGGAAAAGCGTCGGTGGTCCTCAGAAGTGGCAAGTGCCTACAAAGATGGTCACAAATATAGATTTGTTGCCGGTAAGTGGAGAGACAACGCTGGATCTCTGGCTGTATTCTACAGAGCCACCTAGATACCACTCATCTGCTGCACAACCATCATCATCCATACCTCCCATACTGCCTTTGAGCTCAACCTCCTGCCATACATGTACATTACTCTCATCATCTGCAATTTCCATGGACTGTTGTTTCTCATTATGTACATGTTCTGGTATTTTGCTATGTTGTCATTCTTCATGATTTGATTACTCATTTTGTTTTCCATTGCATGTTAAATCGTCTCACTTTACCGTATTTTATTTGTTTATAGTAATTTAGTTATTGATTTTTTTGTTTGATTTTGGTAGTTGGTCAAGTTTGTCTGGTTTTATATATCATTGCTACCCTTTTACTACTTATTTTGGGGTCTTTGTTTTACTTTATCCCTGTGATTTTTGAGCTCGTTTTGTCTTGTTTTGTTTCTTTTTTGTTTTCCCCCTTGGTTTTCTTCCCTACTCTGTGCTATTTACTTTCATTGTATTGAAATTGTCCTTGTATTTTTTGCTTAACCTATATATATTTTTTTCTGCACTCTGATTTGTGTGTAACTGCTTACTCCGCTAAGTTTGTAATGTTTTCTGAGTTTGCTAATGCTGCCACTACCCATGCTGATACTGGTAATAATAACTGCTCTTACTTCGAATGCAATGAATTTAATAAGTTAAACGTATCCTCAGACTCTGGTTGTTTTTCAATTTTTTACATGAACTCCAGGAGCCTATGTAGACATTTCTATGATATTCAAGACTACCTGTGCACAATCAACCACAAGTTTTCCATTTTGGGTTTCACAGAGACTTGGTTTAAAGAAACCCCCCCGCCTTATGTTCATATGAACAATTATCATCTTGTCCATTCATCTCGCTCTAATAAGCCTGGCGGAGGGGTTGCCATGTTCATTCATAACTCGCTGAAGTTTCACGTTCGTGATGACCTCACGTCGTCTAGTGACGACTTTGAATCAGTCTTTGTTGAAATACAGCGTGACCATGGTTGCAACATAATCGTGGGGAATATCTACAGGGCTCCTGGTTCTTCACCCGTTAACTTTAATCGGTCATTTGATTTGTATTTAAATTCCATAGCAAAGGAGAGAAAGCGTGTGTTACATAATGGGTGATTTCAACCTCAATCTTCTCACATGCTCTGAACACCAACCCACAGATGATTTTATCAATGCTGTCTTTTCTTATGGCCTCCGTCCCTTAATCGACAAACCCACACGCATCTCGCCACGCACTTCCACGTTAATTGACAACATCTTTACCAACTCTGACCTCGATGTTTCTTCAGGAATATTCTACTCGGATATTTCAGATCATTGTCCCCTGTTTCAGGTTACACCATCGTGCTTTTCTAAGGTAAAATCTCAGCAGAATACCTTCATTAAAAGGGATATCAATCCACTTTCCATCAATGCCTTTTGTGCTGACGTTGCTGGTACCGATTGGGATGAAATTTATAACTCACATCAGGCAGACGGTGCTTACGACTCCTTCCTTTCAATCTTTTCTTCTCTTCACAATGTTAAAACTACTGGTAAATCCAACAGAAATCAACCGTGGATCAGCCAGTCCATTATAGATTCTTGCAACTTAAAAAATAAGCTTTATAGGCGTTTTCTGCACAAGCCAACTACGAACAATGAGCGCAATTACAAGACCTTTCGTAATCGCCTGACTGCTACCATCCGGAAGGCAAAAAAAGATCATTATGCCCGCAAGCTCGATTCTCGTAAGACAGATTTTAAAAGTCTTTGGCGCGAAATAAACAACATTCTTGGTAAGGGTAAAAAGACGCCTGCTCCTGACAATTTCACTGACGGAGAGCGTCTCTTCTCAAGTCCTCCTGACGTTGCCAATTCCTTCAATTCCTTCTTTACTAATTTAGGTTCTTCATTAGCTAACAACATCCCACCCACCGACACACACTTTTCACACTATTTACACAACCCAAACTCTTCTTCTTTTTTTCTTACTCCTACTTGTTCTCAAGAAATTATCCGTGTTGGCAAGGAACTTAAAACCAGCGCTAGTTGTGGATTTGATGATATTAGTTCGACTGTTATAAAATCGGTTATTCCCTTTATTGCCGAACCTCTTTCTCACATCTTTAACCTTTCCTTTTCCACAGGCTGTGTTCCTTCTAATCTTAAAATTGCTAAAGTTATCCCCGTCTTCAAATCGGGTGACGCTCATAACATCCGCAACTACAGACCTATTTCTATTCTTCCGTGCTTCTCAAAAATTCTAGAGAGACTGGTCTACAACCGCCTCGTAAATTTTACCTCTCATTTTCATCTTCTTTATGATAATCAATATGGCTTTCGCAGTAAACACTCTACTGATATGGCACTCATTCAATTCATTGATAATGTTACTAATGCGCTCTGCAAGAAACTTCATGCCATTGGTGTGTTTATTGACCTTTCGAAAGCTTTCGACACTATAAACCATTATATTCTTCTTTCCAAGCTTGAACATTACGGCATAAGAGGAGTTGCTCTGCAGTGGTTCCAAGATTACCTTCATAATAGGCAACAATTTACCTCAGTCATGAACTGTGACTCTGATCATCTTTCTATTCTCTGCGGAGTCCCACAAGGTTCTATTCTTGGCCCGCTTCTTTTTCTAATATATATCAATGACCTTCACTGTTCTTCTTCACTACTATCATTTACTTTATTTGCTGACGATACAACTATTCTTCATACTAGTCCGAACTGCGACACGCTTATCGATTCTTTGAATTCTGAACTTCTTCAGGTATCCTCCTGGTTTAGGGCAAACAAGCTTTCGTTAAACCACACCAAGACAAATTTCATCTTCTTCAGCAAATCCACTTCTCCAGTCACCGTCCAATTGCCTCCTGTGAAAATTGACACTATTCTCATCAATAGAGTGTTTTCTACAAAGTTTCTTGGAGTAACTGTTGACTCTAAACTTTGCTGGACTGAGCACATTTCCTCAATTATCAAAATTACCTCGCGTAATACTGGAGTTCTTTCAAAATTACGTTATTTTCTTCCTTCTACTGCTCTAATCTTGCTATATAATACTCTCATTCTCCCACATCTCAACTATTGCAATATCGTATGGGCCAACTCAACTAACAGTAGGCTTAACTCTTTATCTGTTATTCAAAAAAGAGCCATCAGAATTTGCACCTCTTCGCACCCTCGAGAACACACTGCTCCACTTTTTGCACAATTACACACTCTTACTATCTCTGATATCAATAAACTTCATACTGGCATATTCATGTATAAATACTCTCACAATCTTCTCCCCACTGCTTTTGCTTCCTATTTCATCTCAACTGAAGCTATTCATGGCTACTCTACCAGATCCCACCGTAATCTTTATATCCCGTTCACTCGAACCTCGTACTCTATGCACACACTTCGCTTTCGTGGTCCTCGTCTGTGGAACGTCATCGATGACCAAATTAAAAATCAGCCTTCTGTAGGTCATTTTAAAGTCTCGTTCAAAAGAGCCTTACTCGCTCATTATGTAACTTAGCCTTCTCTCCAGACTCCGCTGCTCGTTTTCAAAGAAAGCTTTTTAGCTGCTCCTAATTTAGTTTATTATGTCCTGGCATTATCGGTTTACTAAGCTCCGTTCAGTTCATTTTGCATTCTCTTATGTTTCGTGTGTTTTTTGTTAATTATGTATTATGTTGGTTTTTTTTTTCTAGGGCTGTTCCCCACAAGCCTCGGCTTATTTGAACAGCCTCCTTACTCACAGCTTCTATTGTTCTACTTTTCGTCATTATTATCTTTGGTCATGTTATATACTCTTTGATTGTATTATACTACTACATTTTGTTGTCCAAATGATCCTGTCAATTATTGTGAGTATGGAAATAAATGTTTCATTGAATTGAAACAGTTCTCTATGAATTTGGTCCATGTTTGTTTTGCATATAATATCTGGTTATTCCACCATGCCTTAATGCTTCGCGTTCACGTGACCCCGTTTAGATATTCAACAGAAGGAACGAGCTCGCTTTGTTAACAATACAACTTACCAGGGACGGTTACAATGTATATCGCTGCACTTACTTTTGAACAATGAAGACAAATATTCGCAGATTAACTAGGCCTAAAGCCCGGTTCATACTTCCTGCGAATGCGAATGCGAAGCGAATATTGACGTCACAACTCTGTTTTCGCTGCGAATAATTCGCAAGAGTTGAGCACAGCTCAACCCCTGCGAACTATTCGTTGCGAGTTTGTGACGTCAATATTCGCTTCGCATTCGCATTCGCAGGAAGTATGAACCGGGCTTTACTGATATTTTCGTTCGTGCACACTGTACAACAAAAAGTAGTTTGTTGAAAGTCGTAACTCTGCGATGCCAAAACTGGTGGCCGGAAAACGCAACTGTTGAATATAGTTCAATGTACTTATTGGTGATTGCTCTACTTTACCATCATTGCAAGTTTGCAAATAATCAGCAACTCAGTTTGTGCTTTTTATCACAATCATAATATAACATAACATAACATAACATAACATAACATAACATAACATAACATAACATAACATAACATAACATAGCATAACATAACATAACATAACATAACATAACATAACATAACATAACATAACATAACATAACATAACATAACATAACATAACATAACATAACATAACATAACAGAGTTGGTAGCCCACTTATCCAGGCAAGCTTTGATCATTTAGGTTCGCCCGTTGATATGACAAGCCAGTGTATTGATTGAACTCCTAAGATGCATTTGTTCTCATTATTTTAAGTTCCTTCATGCGGAGGGACAGGTACAAATAATATAAAAGGCTAAACAAAACATTAACAAAATTATTTTGTTCAACGAAACAAAATTTCGGGCTAACGAAATGATATTTTGAGTGAATAGAATAATTTTTCGAGGAAACGAAAAGTATTTTGAGGTAATGAAATAATATTTCGGGGGAAAGAAATATTATTTCGGGGGAATGAAATCATACTTCGAGGTATCGAAATAACATTTCGATGGAACGAAATAATTTCAATTTTTAGCTTTTCGAAAGTTAAAAATCGAACGGCTGTGATGTAGTATGTGACTTTGATAAATCGCTGAGTAAAAAGTTCACAATTAACATTATGTTCTGGTAATCTTTAATATCAAAATCTCAAAATTTCAATGGGAGGGGGAGGGGATGGGGGGAAACAGGAGGGCCAAGGACCACAAAGGGGGGGGGGGGTGCACGTGCCCCTGTGCCCACCCCCCTCCCCTAATTACGCCGCTGATGACTCTGAGTGTGACTCTTTACAGGAACATGTTCGGGAATGGTTCTGTATCGATCAATTGTGACAACCCACCTTTCTATTATAAAATACACAGCAAACCAGAACCCACAAATACAAATTTGATACTCGTAACTGATTTAGAAAGAGTTTAGTATTTCAATAAATTTGTAGAACAAAAAAATCTATTTTCCATTGTGTACAGGAACTGGCTGGATACTCGTTGGAAGATTTTATAGACACAGTACGTGAGATCCCAGCTGGTCTTCATTTAACTGACAAGAAGGAGGCCAGCGTAGTTCATCATCTTGCAACGAAAGGGAAGAAAGATCAGCTAGAGCACGCCTTAATCTGTGGTTCAGGTAAGCAGCGCCATCATTGGCTGAGAAGAATGGGGGACACGCACCCCACCCTGGCTCATCTATTTGTAACTTGTTGAACTTTCAACCAGAACAATTTCATAATGCTTATTAAGATTGATTAAGCATTGAAAATGTCTTGAATTGCACTAATTTTCTTTAATTAAAGAGTCCGTGGAAAACAAGTCTCTAACCTCACGTTAAAATGGTGTAAAATACCATTGTATTTGGCACCCTTCTAGTGCGAATCTTGTCAACATCCTAAAACTTCAAATTACGCCACATTTTAATTATATGGGTCTTTTTGTTTTTGTACGGGAATTGTTTTTAGTTCATTCCAGAATTTCACGATGTTCAACCAGAACGGCATTGATTTGACCTTTTGACAGAGGTAAAATGTCCTGTTTGTTGTTGATATCCAATAATGTCATGTTTCAAATTTCGTTCTGAAAGATTATCAAAATTGCAAATTATACCATTTTAACATGAAGTTAGAGATTTTCAACTTTCTTTTGACTTTTATAAGGACTCTACCTGTGGGAAAATAAATGCGTCTCGAAAATGAACTTGACCTTGGAGCCCCTCTTTAAATTCAATCTGTGAAACGGTTTTAGTACAACTACAAGTTTGCTCATTTACTTTTATCCGAGTCCAATTTTTAAAGATGCGACGTTTGATAAACATGATACCAGTGCCAAATATTTACCTGACATATATTTTGAAGTCAATTGGAGACGGAACTCAGGTTTAGGATTCTTGAAGTTTAGACAAGAACTCCTTCGTCAAAACATCGTTGCTGTGGAAACCAGTTTCATCCCTTGTTTATTTGAGATTAATTATTCCACAAACAGTATATAAAGAACATCATTGTGTTTATATCATCATCCGTAATTACTTCCGTGTTTCATAAATTGAATTCTTAAGGATTGAATTTTAATTAAATAATTAAAACCCACACATTCGTTGAGAATTGTCCCCAGAAATGCTACCATGCCGCGTTTTTCGCGATGCGGTAAATTTGTTCCTTTGGTACCTTATTAATTAGGCTGCTTAAAGACACTGGACACCTCTGGTAATTGTCACAGACCAGTCTTCTCACTTGGTGTATCTCAACATATGCACAAAATAACAAACCTGTGAAAATTTGAACTCAATTGGTCGTCGAAGTCGCGAGATAATAATGGAAGAAAAAACACCCTTGTCACACGATGTTTTGTGCTTTCGGACGCTTGATTTCGAGACCTCACGCTTTGAGGTCTCAAAATCAATTCAATATTTTACTGAGAAATTACTTCTTTCTCAAAAACTACGTTACTTCAGAGGGAGCCGTTTTATTATTATGAGTAATTATTTTGAGTAATTACCAATAGTGTCCAGTGCCTTTTACCCTGCGATGCCATACCCTGTTAGAAAAACACAAGTGCCATGGGTTACGGCAGCGTGCAGTACGTTGGGCAAACGTGTATACCTCAATAACGATATTGTTTTCATACTTTTTTTCATACCATTCCATACATTGTAGTGATAGTTTGGCAAAACAACAATTTTATTAGTATGTTTTTACACTGTGAAACTGTTTTGTTGTTGAACATAGGGGTCATAGGCCATGTCAAATGGGCCTGTCTGAGGATAGAACCTAAAGGGTTTCACCTGTTTTTGCTAAAAACTAAACGAGTAATTAACTAATCGGTCCACTGGCTGCAGACCGGTAGGCCATAAACAATGTGATTCAGCTTATAATGGGCAATCAAGATAGTCCCTTCCTTATTCTAAATTGTGAACAACGTTTCTTGTGGACTTAGATAAATACCAAACAGTCAGTTTATTACAAGTCAACTGTATGGTTAATTCTTTTTCTCAATAATTTCTGAAAAGACTTTATGGCTCAGGATAGTGGTGGAGACACCCCTCTTCACTGGGCAGTGAGAGGTAACTCACTCAGTACCCTTCAGTGCCTCGTTCATGCCGGTGCAGATCTCACTGTACTCAACAACCACAAGATGACACCACTACACTTGGCTTGTGAGTTGAATCTCCCGGACATGGTTGAGGTAGGTCGGGGAGGGGGAGGAGGGCAATAATAGAAGGGGACATTGCCGAATTGAGGTTGCGTAGTGAACTTTGCTGGTGTCCCCTACGGGAAATATAGACTTGTTTTGGTTTATTGAGTTTATAATCAAACAAAGGTGTGTAGCAAACAAAGTAGAAGTTGGCTGACACCAGACTCAAACCCCTAAACTCTCCAATACTGTGAGTGTGCGCTGACAAATCTGAACTAACTAGCCCTAATGTCCACTTATGACAGTCATTGCTGTTTGGGGGACGCCAGGTCAGAAGTCGATATAAGCCATCTTCCGATTGGCCCGGGATCACGCACTTGATCGAACCCTACCACTTTTCCAATTATGTAATTTTGTGACTGCCACTTTCTTTAATGATGTTAATTTATAAAGCAATAACAATAAATATTGCTTTATATGTTTGTTTTGAAGGCCATTTGTAGCCTTGACAAAATCGACGTTAACTTCCCAGGGGAATATGGTCAGACACCGCTGCATTATTGTGCTGTCTCTGATGCACTGGAAGCAGCTCAAGCTTTGGTAAGTAATCAAACAAAGGCATTGTCTAGTGTTTACTATAGACCCCTTGCAATGGCCGCCATCTTTGATGAAACGTGCACGCGTGAAGAGCTATCATTGGCTGAGAGTTGTGCTCAGCGCGTACACGCGTGCTCATTTCCATTGTTTTTCATCAAAAATGGTGGTCAATGACGTCATGTGCAATCTATCTATTAACACACCCTTGCACCAACGTCACTGTCTGTCGTGCTCGCCATGTTGGGAGTCAAATCGCACGGTACGCGTGTAAATTGCTTGGGATGATGACGTCAGATATATTGGGTAAATACAACACTTAGGGAATAGCATCAGCACGTGGGCTCCACTCAGCGAAGTTCCAGTTTATGAGCCCGTACGTATTTTGTCGGTGATTGTCCCCCAAAGTAACCAACAATTTTGGAGTGATTGTCATTGGTTGGTTTTCTTGTGCTGTGTAGTTCTAAGATAAAGGAATGAATGTAATCTCCCAAAAACCAATGATGCAGTGATCGCATTTTTATTGTTTTTTTTTTTTAGTTTTTACGATTTTACAATTTGTACCAGTTACAGTTTTATTGAATAAACCTGCAGAGATAGAAACGGCAAGTGAAAAAATGAATACACATCGAAGGGTTGCACAAGATTTACAGACAAGTGAATTGCAAATCAACAATATTTATTTCTTTACTTAAAATAGTCAGGAAACCCTGCATTATGCATGAGTACTTAATAGAAGTAATTAAATCATTGGCAAAAATATCTTACATTATTTTGATTTTGTGGATGCTTAGTTGAAATTCAAGTCGCGTTTTTGCATCAGTGACGACAACGGCGTTTACGTCATTCACTGTGCGGCCACTCACGCGTCCAGGAAAGTTCTACAGCTACTCTTAGACAAAGGTAAGAAACGCACACCTCTTTACACTGTGACGTACACACGATTAGTTTGGGGTTAGGGTTATGGTTAGGGTTCAATTCAATTCGACATTCATTTCCATAATGGTAAATGTATACATAAGTACTTATAAAGAAGGTGTATTGAACAAAGATCTACTAGACTAATAATTATATGAGACACAATGAAACAGAGGCAAATATGGAGGCATATTCAAAAGACCAAGTCTTGTATAGAAATGCCTTAAAAGACAACAAAAAAGACTTCTGAACAGAACTTAAGTTAGAACAGAAAGTACAGACAGGGAAGAAACAGGACAGGGTTGGGGTTAGGGTTAGGGTTCAATTAAATTCGACATTCATTTCCATAATGGAAAATGTACATATAAGTACTTATAAAGAAGGTGTATTGATTAAAGATCTATAAAGAACTACTAGACTAATAATTATATGAGACACAATGAAACAGAGGCAAATATGGAGGCATAGTCAAAAGACCAAGTCTTGTATAGAAATGCCTTATAAAACAACATAGTGGACTTCTGAACAGACAAGGACTGACAAAAGGGGGTTAAGGTTAGGGTTAGGGTTAGAAGACACTACAAAACCTTAGCTAGGAGACTCTAAAATTACCAATGGCAATGAAATAGGGCTACATTGCAAGCATGCTAAAAAGGTAAAGTCCTTCAAACTCTCTTTGCCATAGAAGTACTTAATACAAAAGAAGGAGAAGTAAACGCCCCAACAAACAAACTAAACTTGACTAAGTCGCTCCTAGAGAGATATCCCATTAATGACAGACACGCTCAATGCAAAAAACTTACCTAATTGATGTTGGAAAAGAACAACCTGTAAGATCTATTTACGTTTGGTGCAGTCAACTTGTCGACCACTAAATGACAAATGAACATAGCAAAACATTTGGAGTGAAAGTCTTGTCATTAAACTTTTGAACTAATCAACCACAAGGGAACTTCTACTTGGGAAAATGTTGATTCAATTTTGGGGTAAACCATGGGTAAACAGAGACAAAATTACTAGACAGGGATTTGCACTTAAAGCTCCGGATTAACTAGCTCTGGAGGCTATTCACTTTCGTAGGCACTACATTGACGTCATGACAGGAAGGGTCATTTGTAGGGCAACGGATTAACGAGCTGCGCTCTGCCCACGTGTGCCATAGGGATTGATGCTACAGTTTGTTGTTCACAATGAATATGATCCCACTATCCCTGAGTATGATTGAACCATTATCGGAATGGATTCTTGCCAGGAACCATCCAGTGTCTCATTAAGAGTTACACAAATTAATGTACATGAATTACGCTAACAAAATACTAGAAAACGACATCAAACCATTGCAACTTCAGCACTCAGCGTGTTGTGAATCGAGTCGTATGATTAGTGGCTAACTGCCCGTGTTGCCCATTATGCCAACTATAGTGTCTGTTCAATTAGTACGCATGATGGTTACGATGATGAGTTCTTTGTGGTGTGTAAAAATAAATTGGTTGTATTGTACACTGTGTGCTGAAATAGGCCTTTCTTGTTCAAACTTCTTGAATGTTTAGACCATAAGGCGCCTGTCGAATTATTTTATTATTTTGTATTGATTAATTTTGTGCATATATTCACCCCCACATTTTGGTTTTCTTTGATGGCGACAGTTTTGTGAATCGTTTAGTTCTCGATAGAAAGAAAAGTAGTGGGTGGTTAAGCAACATATAATATCTTTGGCAAAGTTATTCTATTTCAGGTCCAAATATTATCAACCCAAAGTTAGTAATTAGCTCAGCAATTAAAAGACAATTCGTAATCCCAAACCATTACGTTCTACGATCTTCTACGAATGCTATATATCACGTATCCAATAACGAGATAGTATATATCTCACAAGTCGGCGTATATTTAGCAGTTATGTCGTGATAAGTGATGACTCAAGGTGCTTCGTTCCATTATGGAAACCATTCTCAGAAATCAACATGTTAAGGGCAGGGTACATTTTTGGTAATTGTCAAAGACAAGTATCCTCACTGGTTGTATTCCAACATATGCATCAAATAACACAGCTGTGGGCTCAATTGGTCATCGAAGGTGCAAGAAAAGAAAGAAAGAAAAAACACCCTTGTTGCATTCTAGAATTGTGTGCTTTCAGATACCTAAAAAGGGCTTCAGCCTTTCTCAGATTCAATTTGTTTTGATGAAAATTACCTCTTTCTCTAAAACTGCACTACTTCAGGGGGAGCCGTTTCTCACAAAGTTATATACCGCAAAAAATTAGTTAGTGGCCTGACGTTTCGAACCTAGCAGAGTCTTTCTCGGAGGCTAATATACTCTCAACAGCTCTTCAGTGTTCCTTAATACCAAGTCAGTTTTTATGGGCATTGACTTGTAGGGTAATTACCAAAAGTATTCCCTCCCTTAAAGGAACATTACAGAATTGGTAAGAAAAAAAACTTGTAAAAATATACTTTTGATCACAGATTTACATAAAGCTTACATGGTCTATTGATGATGATAGTAGAAAACATCCCTTGAAATATTTCTGTCTGAAATGCCATATTTGATGAGAAATGAATAAACTAATTTTCCGATTGGAGTTTATCGCTCAGTGAGCGTTTTATTAATTTAATGAATCTATACGATTTCATGCAAATGTGTAATCGGTTTTTCACTATTTTCATGTGACCCAGATGGCCGATCGATCTCAAACTTCTACAGGTTTGTCAGTTTATGTATATGGTGGATTACATAAAGTGCTTACACTGCTAGCAACTGTTTTGTTAGCAACAACCAATTCTGTAATGTTCCTTTAAAGAACAAAGTAAACAGCCGCAATAAACACTGCAGTAAGTTTTCTGCTACCTAGCCTTCTCAAAGTCTCACATTGGTCTAATTGGAAAACAGCCTATATTCTGAAATACTGACAAGTGAAAATTATTGTCATAACAAGAACAATCGGTTCTTATTTCAATTTGCCAACTCAAAATAAGACCTTGCTAAACTACTGAAACATACTGTGTATCTGGCCACACAGTTGGACAGACATTTTTACCCAATGGTTGGTATATGGTGTGTTTATGGAAAACCAAAGAGTGCTTTCAATAGACCCTTCCCATGAAATATGTAAATTAAACATCGCGCGTGCGCACTCGCCCTATACTGGTTGGCAAAATGAGTGAACATTGCGCCATTTTGTATGGGAATGATGGTGGCGTGACGCACACGCGTTTGTACGTCTGCCTCCTTGATCTACATTATACTGACTGGATAGGACAACTCAGCGCGTTTGTGCACGTTCGATGATCGCTGTTATGGCTAAGCGCGTAGTCGCTGAACGGGGTATTTGCGTGAAAGTACGCAAGCGCGGCGGTCCCAGCATGCATGGCCTCAAGCATGCAGTAATAGTACAAGTACTTGAGTGATGATGAGCATGTTGAAGGTTTATAATAATTTTTCTTTTTGGAGAGAGTTTCTTAATCTAGATTGATATTTCATCAATCAATTTATATAGGCCTAGAGCATGAACGCATATTTGTTTTTAAAGTATCAAGCACATTAGAAAACTTCGAGGTCCAATCTTTTAAAAACCAATAAATTTGGGATAAGATAAATTGTGGCTAATGTGACCGTATAATAAAAAACAAGGCCTAAATAAATAAATAATATAGGCCTACAGGCCCAAAAATAAAATACTATTTTGAAAACAGCATGATCAAGTAATATAAAATATGTGTCAGTGTTCGGTTTTTTTGCAGACTACACCTCTTACCTGTGAAAGGAAATCCGATTTTCTCGTCCGTACATAGCTCCTGAAGAAGAGCAACTTGCCGCAACACAAACCTTTACCATAGTTGCAGCATAAAACTTGTGTTTGACTACGGTGTCATCCCTTGTTTTACATAACGAAACCTTTAAATACGGCAAAAAACGGAGCAATATTTTTCCACGACCCCGAAAATCATTTATTTGCGTTGCGTGCAGATTGTGCGCGGCCTCCCCGTTTAAATTCAAAAGCCCCACTTGCAAACGCGCGCGTTCGCTACATTTACGCGCAGTCGTCCTATCCAGTCAGTATAATGTAGATCAATGGTCTGCCTAGTGCAACCATGGTGCAACCAGTGGCGGCACCAGACCTATTAATCTGGAAGGGGGTGGGCAAGAGGGGGGAAAACTTAAATTTAGGGGGGGGGGGGCAAACAAAAGTCTATAATGTACTGTATAAGCCTACAATTCACTCCAGAAAAAAGATTTTGCACTGTGTGAATGTGACGTGTTGTGCGAACTGCGTATACAATGGCTGCTTACGGTTTTGGGCAGACAATGCATTTCTATTTATAGCATGGTTTCCAAGCTTGTACAGATAAATAAATCCACATTTTATTAACATTGCCGGAGATGGAAAGTGTATTGGGCTTTTTTGATGGTGCCAACTAATTATGATGGATGAAATTGAGTTTATTATTTACAGCGCAAACAACATTGTAACAAATTGGGTGCAATCGTTTGGGATTAAACTCAATTTCCGCCATCGGGGAAAAAACTGGGGGGGGGGGTGGGCAAGAGGGGGAAAAACTTAAATTTAGGGGGGGGGGGCAAACAAAAGTCTATAATGTACTGTATAAGCCTACAATTCACTCCAGAAAAAAGATTTTGCACTGTGTGAATGTGACGTGTTGTGCGAACTGCGTATACAATGGCTGCTTACGGTTTTGGGCAGACAATGCATTTCTATTTATAGCATGGTTTCCAAGCTTGTACAGATAAATAAATCCACATTTTATTAACATTGCCGGAGATGGAAAGTGTATTGGGCTTTTTTGATGGTGCCAACTAATTATGATGGATGAAATTGAGTTTATTATTTACAGCGCAAACAACATTGTAACAAATTGGGTGCAATCGTTTGGGATTAAACTCAATTTCCGCCATCGGGGAAAAAACTGGGGGGGGGGGCAAAAAAATTACTGGGGGCATTTGCCCCCCCCCCCCCGTGCCCCCCGTAGCGACGCCGCTGGGCGCAACTCTCTATAGACCGGGCAAGTCTCGCGCGTATTATTCGAACATTATTTTTGGGGACCACTTTGGTCCCACGCACATTGGTTTAACGCGTGAAGGAAACAAACTCGCGCAGTTTAACGGGTCCCAATGTTCGAATACCCGCGAGACCTGCACAGTCTATTGCGTTTGCCAAGCAATAGTGTCTGTACGCATGCGTGAATGTAATTAGCATATTTCATGGGAAAGGTCCATTTATACTCTAGTCTTCCCAATAGCAAGGATGTGTTTGCCCCCAAATGGAAGGTTTTTATTTAATTGTAAAAAGGGTCATCTAGAGTCTATATCGAATACTCCACAAACGAATAACAAGTTTCCTCCAGCTAGCGAGCTACATTGATAATATATAACAAAAACAACCTCTGATATACCACACATTTAGTTTTGTTAAACTCAAATTCCGTATATTATGGTCTAATTCTCCAAGCTATCCCATCAATCACCATTATCAAACAGACCGACTTGTCCGAAAGTGGGGTACTTTCGGCAAGCTTTGATAGGAAGGCACAAGTACTCCATTACTTATTTAGGAATAACCGCGAATAGGTCGTCCGAGATAACTGATTGATTTCATGCTTTTCGCTGTCACTCGACTGTGAAGCAGTATTTAGCCATGTACAAATCCAATTGCGTAGCCGATATTTTTTTTTAAGTGTGGCAAAAAAAATCTCAGAATTTCGAAAACTGTATATACCCAAAACTATACACAATTGGTTGAAACAAAAGATACAAACTAATGTCACGGCATTGTGTTGTTATTTTTTGTTACTGATTGAATTAGAGTCATTGTTATTTAAAGGCACTGGACACTATTGGTAATTACTCAAAATAATTGTTAGCATGGAGAGCTGTTGATAGTATAAAACATTGTGAGAAACGGCTCCCTCTGAAGTAACGTCGTTTTTGAGAAAGAAGTAATTTCCCAGTAACATATTTGAATTGATTTTGAGACCTCACGCGTGAGGTCTCGAAATCAAGCAATCAAGCATATGAAAGCACACAACTTCGTGTGACAAGGGTGTTTTTTCTTCCATTGTTATCTCGCAACTTCGACGACCAATTGAGTTCAAATTTTCACAGGTTTGTTATTTTGTGCATATGTTGAGACACACCAAGTGAGAAGACTGGTTTTTGACAATATCCAAAGGTATCCAGTGTCTTTAAGTTACCAACCGTTTCGGGAACAAACATTATGCACTCAATACCACTTCTATTTTAACATTCTGTTATCATGAGTGCATGAATTGTGTTTTGGCAGCCATGACCAGGACTTTTAGAAACTGAAAATGCACCCGGCAAAAAGTTAAAGGAACACGTTGCTTTCGGGTTGGGCGCTTTTGGGCGCTTTTGGGCTATAACAAGCGTTTGATGTATAATGAGCACGGTCGGAAAGATGTTTAAAAAGTAGAATATAATGATCCACACAAACGTGCCTTAGAAATGCTTCGCTTTTGATAACTTTCGCAAAACAAAACGCTCCGCCATTTATGGGAGTCAAGACTCCCATAAATGGCGGATAAATTCTGTTAGTCTTTTTTCCAGTCGCAGCTGTTGAACTACGACTGAGCAATTATTTTATAAAAAATGTTACGATTACCATCTGTTTATTGTTTTCCAATAAATATCCAGTTCATAAATGAATGAAAAAAGAAAGAAAAAACATACGTTAACCCCACGTCTCGGTCCGTCCGGGCGTCCAGGGACGTACCAGCATCAGCAAAGCCCCGCGGCCATACCACCCATCTGCAGTAGACGACTCGAATACAGGGTTCTCGTACAATGTATGATTTTAGCGGGGCCAACCTAGTAACACCGATGCTTTATGTGGTGTAAAAAGGTCTGGTACCCGTTACTGTTATGACAACTTGATTAGTGTAGTCGCGTGCTTTCTTGCACTGGGCCTTTACTATACCCACATGTCGTCAAGTAGAGAATGGTATATTACCTGGTGTTCATGTGATAGGTTTACCAGGCCGCGAATTTTTTTTCCCAGCGTGGTAAAGGCCATCATTTGCATTTTCGTTTCCCATTGGCTGGATGATGCTGAATTATTCAAGTTGAAAAGCCCTTCCATGTTCGCCTATAGTACAATGTACATTGTACACAGTACATGTTACACAACGTGCACGTGCATGCAGTGCATCAAATACTCAGTGCGATCATGGACGTGAGTGTAAACGTCTCATTGTAGATGACTGTCGTCCTTCTTTGAATACGGATTACTTGGTTTGTGATCCAAAACTGAAGCCAATAAATTGAATGTTAACAAGGCTGATTTCCCTACAAAATTCACTATTCCCCCAATAATCATAACATCATGTCAACAGGTGGCCCATCCGTCATTTCAAGGCTCACTCTCATTTCTCAGCAAACACACCACACACACATAGTCTTAGGCTATGACCTCGAGATCCCCCAGTACTGACCATTAATCCCCTGTTGACCATTACCTCATCCGACTTTCTAGGAAATGATATGTCACTGATCTTATACTTTCTCTGTGACATCATTTCTAAATCTAGACTTACCCCCCTCCCTCAAGAAACCATTAATATCCTAACTTTATCCTTCAAGATTATTCTTATCCTGACTCTCCTCATTTTGTTTTATTGTTCCAAGGGACTTGTGTAAACATTGTTATTTTCTCATTTACATCGTGTGTTTTGTTTCTTTTTTGTGTCTAATTAATTATTTGCCGTTATAATAATAACAATAACACAGACCCTATTTATAGTTATATAATACTACTAACAATAATGCGACAGCCGGTATATCCCTTTCAAGTCGTGTTGGACAAGGCATATTCAAACTGTTTCTGTTTGTTTTAACTTTTCGACTCGAGACGTGTACATTCTGCTGCTAGACTGTGTAGCGATTCTGTGCAGCTGCTATTTGATATGATGTCATGAAGCTTATGGTTACGGACCCCAGCCAATGGGAGCGAGGTATGCAAATTTTGGCCTTTACCGCGCTGGGAAAAACAAATTTCGCTACCAGGCCACAGGCTACGGCGCCAGCCTACTGCTCTTCATCGCGCATTATTGCCCATTACACCGACGATCGTATTGACGGCTTGAAAAACGTATACATTTCGCGGGACATGTCTCGGGGGTCAGAGGTCAATGTTTTTTTTTTTTAATTACCATTCACTAATTATAACACATTAAAGGTGTTTTATTGCAAGAACAACTCTTAATAAGATATATAAGGAACACCTCCAAACAGTAAAAATTCATGAGATTTGAAGGCAACGTGTTCCTTTAATGCATGGCACATAACACCTCAGTCCAACAAACTACATGACCATGTGTTTTGAAATAAGTCCATCGGCGTATGGGGGCTCTTAGGTTAAGGGGGGGGGGGCAGAGGTTGATTTGCCCGAATTCTCAGAGAAAAACATAAGTACCCATCTCTAATACCTGGTAAACAGTTTTTTCTCTTCGCCCAAATTGTTTCCACTGTTTTGCCCGAAGGGGGGAGGGGCAGTTGTCCCATTGCCCCCATTGATCGTACGGTCAGGTAGTAATAATAATGGCTTCTTATATAGTGCGAATATCTATAATAGGAATACAACAGTACGGATGCCCGTTTGTGCCAGTCCAATATATTTTATGTGACGGTTATCTGGCGGCCGCCGCATATGTCTGGCGGCCGCCACTTAATTATGTGGAATCGTCCGGGAGAAGTTTAACCATTTCAAAAGATCATCTGAAGTTGTGTTATTCTTTTTATTCCATACGTTCAATATAGGTTGCACAAGAATGCCAATTTACTCTGCCCCAAATCTGAACCTTTCCCCACTGTCATAACTTTTCCCGGTTCACGTCAAGCTGTAGTCTCAGACCTAATAATTAGAAAGTGGATTTGGACATGCACGTTTTTCTCTTGACAGCCGTTCTAGTGCTTCTGATTGTATCTAGGCGGGAAACCTAAAATGTCAAAACATCTTCCAAACTTCTACAATTTTCCCAAAGTACACTCCTCTAGTCCATATTTTTGAGTGGCAGAAAGCTTTTGCTGCTGTAAAACTTTTGACATGAATAATATTCGTTGGATCAAATAATTACACCCCATGTCAAAGAAATAAATTGACCTGGCACCAACGGGCTTCCGTAAAACAGTAAATTCTAGCTGCTTAATATCCTGTCGAAACTCATCGTATATATGTCTACTGAGGCAATCGTAGGACCGGTGGGACTTTGTTTATTACCGTGGACACCGAAGAGGCAAACACACGCCTTCTTGTTTGATGTTTAAAATCAATCTCTGACTGAATCCCCAGTGATTAATTTCCTCCCCATCCGGGATCAAACCTGTACTGGAATAGTTTATGTGCATTATCTCGTTCTTTTGTCTGTGACAAATTGTCAAATTGCTTTCCTTCGTCAAAAAGCACTGGAAGTGGGGCACAAAAACAACCAACCCCCTCCCTCAACAAACAAACAAACAGAGCAGAGCAGAATGCAAGACTGTCAACTACAAACCGTAATTCGGTAGCACATATTTTTCTGTGATAACGCTTTTAAGATGTAATAAGGACTACATAATCACTGTCACGCGTTCAACCCATTATCTTATCCAACTAAATCGCAAGATAATGGTTGTCATGGCTTTGCGTGGGAAGGCAAATAATTCCAGACAGACTTTTCTCTTGGACCCAACAGTGACCAATTTCATTAACTGCTTATTAGGCAGAAAATTACGAGACACAATTGTTGCTAAAAAACAATTAGCAGTAAACCAGTCACCAATGATGAATATAATATAATTGTATTTGGGCTAGTAACCTTTTAGTGATAAGCAAAACTGCTTAATAATTAGCTTTATTTTGTGTTTTATAAGAAGCTCAATGAAATTTGGCTGGGGTATACAGATACTAGTTTGTGAGAATATGGAGGTATCATAAAAATTTGGGGCGTGAGCTTTAGATTAAAAACAGTTCATAATTGTTTTGATCACTATATTAATTATGTGTAATTATGATTAAAGCGAAACATGTCACTGAATAATATCTTAACAAATCGGTTTTCCGATCTGAAGTGAGATATATCACCATGTATAGTAATAACGCACTACCATTAATCACATGTCAACTCTGGAATAGGCATATAAGACGAGACAAGAAAAACAATCTGAGACACCAATTAAAATATACGTTTTACCATGATGGTTCTACCAAGTGTTAAATGACCTGCCTTTTCTATTTTGTTTTTTATTAACTACGTCCTAATGGATGAGGCTGATTTATAATGCATTGAGTAAACAAAGGACACTCGCTGGCGTAGAAAAGCAAACACACAATGTAAAGTTGAAATGGAATGTTTACTCATTTTGGCCTCGGAGTTTGCAATATCGATAGCCGACGGAAGTGATTGGGTTGAGAATAACAAATGAAACTTGCACTTTTAACTTATCTTAGCAAGATAACGGTGGATTATATAAAGTTTGGTCAATGCTTGTGTTATTTTCTCTACAAAATGAAAACCAAAACAAAACAAACAACATTAATTGTAATGGACATTTCTAATAAGTCATGTCTGCGAAAATGACACTCCAACTGGTGAAATAAAAGCAAAAGACCTGCTGGAAGCACAAAGCAATACACAATCGTATAATTATTAACGCCAGTTATTCAATCACCTATTATTACTGTTGGTTTGTTCCTAAATAAATCCCTGCGTGACATCATCAAAAAAACCTCACAAGCTTACGCCATCGCTCACTAATTGAGTGTCAGTTTGATTTTAGCGTGTAACACATTTTTGTGGAGAACCCATTCACTTGTACATCGCCCAATGCATTAGATATATACCCTTAAACCTTTTACTAAATAAAATCAATTCAAGCAAAATGCTAATGATGTGATGATCCTTACACCTGAAGCGGTGACACACTGAGCACATTTGACAACTCCTAATGGGAATTCCGGGAAAGCTGTTCATTAATAGATTTATTTGTGTGAAAAAACCCGATGGTTATAAGACAATTGGCATACTAATAGGCTACGTGTGGTTGTTGGACCAGGAAGTTTTTAGATAACAAATATAACAAAATGGCGGAGTACCAACTTTTTAATTGAAAACCGACACTCTATACTAAAGTGAGCGGTGGCACTACGCAGGGTTAAAAACGTCACATGGCTGCCAAAGGCTGATTTAGGGAAACTTTTATCAGTGGCGTGACCAGAAGGAAGCCGGGGTGGGACGTTCAGAACCCTTGCCCCCGTCTTGTATCGTAAGCTTGGGTGTGATCCCTGGTCACACGGCGGTTACAGGTTGAACGGCTTTCTGACTGGCACCCCAACAAAGATATTATTACAAAATAGGGAGACCGCCAACATTATAGGGTCATAAAGCTCAGTTGGTAAAGAACGTTGATCGGAGGTCGCAGGTTCAAATCCCGCTCTAGTCAATTTTTTCTTTGTTTAACCAACAAATATTTAAACATAATGTACACCTATTCCAATTTTAAACTGATCTGTTTTGTGATTCTTCATTACAGGAGAACAAGGTATAGTTTTTAAATACCCACATGAACACCATAGTAAGTAGTGAGGTTCCATACTTGAATGACTTGTAAATTGAACCACTAAGGGATCGTAACATTTGGTTGGGACATCTACTCTAGAAATGGGAAGATTGTTATTTCGATATTCAATGCAGATCAGGACCAAGATAGCACTGCATATAAACTGCCTACAATACATCGTGCTATTGAACAATTCATATGATACTAATAAAACAAACCAAACCTGGATGCAATAATATTATTATTTTATTGACTGTTTGTCCTTGATTCAGCCGAAGCTGCGGGTTATACCAGTGATATCGTACTTAGAATGAAAGATAAAGAGCACAACACTGCCTTGCATTCTGCCGTCAATAGTGGCAGCGAGGAGGCTGTACGTGTCTGCATTGAGTTTGGATCACCTATCGATGTACTACAGGTAAGACTTGACTCAAACCGTGTCACTAGTGACTCGAACAGAATCAATAACGCCAACAATAATGGTTAAGTGTCTTGCTGAAGGACACAAGTGTCACGACCGGGACTCGAACCCACACTCTGCTGATCAGAAACACCAGAGCTTGAGTCCGGTGTTCTTATCCGCTCGGCCACGACACGCCACATTGACATTTAATCTTCTGATCAGAATATCTTTAGTCTTAGATTGAAATCTTGCTTTTTATTTTCAAAGTCTTTTGCAATGGACCGATGTTTCTCTTGGTATTTCCACCGTAGGAGGATGATTCTACTGCCCTGCATCTCGCGGCTTCTCAAGGATCTCTCCCGATAGTTCAACTGCTTCTCAGTCCGCCGGGCAGTGATGAAACACTCGGCAAGTTTGACGTAGAACAAATGACACCATTACACAGGTAGTAGACATTGTAGTATTCATCATTATTCAGTCCTGGCGATCGATGAAGGGACGTGGTTTAGGGAAAGTTACCTGGCACTTAAATTATACACTGCAACTGTTGTTAACATGACGTTTGTGGCGAGTTCCATAACAATTGAGCGAGAACTTTAGAAAATACGGAGTGGGGGCACTATGTGCCTCGCCCGGTCCCTGCAAGTTAGACAAAGATGTAGACCGGTCCTGATAGGGTTAAGGTATATCAGGTTAGGTCAACCACGTCTCAAGCTTCTCTCTGAGACAGGGGTTCGAACCTGAGCAACAAAAGGGCCAAGAAAGGAGATGCAACTTTTGTTGTCATTCTACTGACCATACCACTGATCCGATTGCAGCAAGCTATCTGATTGGCCAACACCCAACACACCATGGGATGCCAACCAATCGAAGACTATGTTGCTTAAATATTCACAACATGTCCGATCAGAAGCACTGTAACCACCAACAGCATGTCCACAATATTGTAGTGTGTAGAGTTTTAAAGCGATGATTTGTATTTCCTCTGTAGGGCGGCCATGTTTGATCACGTTGACGTTGCTGATTTCCTAATTGAAAAGGTAAGAAAGATCAACAAAGGTCGACACAAATTGGCAAAGGTCGGCAAAGTTTGAGAGAAGCCTCAGAGATCCAATTCCTTTCTCGAGTTGTTTGATGAGTTGGGGCATGGAGGAAGCTCCTCCATGGTTGGGGTCAGTTTATCAAATTGTATAAAAGTAAAAAAAAAAACAATTTGGCTGTTTTTGGTTATAATTATTTCGTTTGATACATCTTTCATCATCATCATCATCATCACCATCATCATCATCCATCGACCAGGGTCGAGATCAAAGACACTCTTGTAAAGTCCCCCCGCCATAGCTCCTGTCAAGTCTTCCAAACTGAGTATGGTGTCTCTGGAAATTGTATTGGGATATTTGAGTGGTTGCCTCCCTCTTGCCAGACATGGTAGCCGGACATGGTAGCCGGACATGGTGGCCTCTAAAGTAAGACGTCAGATGTTAACTGGCACTTATCCCTGAAGCAGTGTCAGCAAACTATGCTCGCCTCTGAGCAACGGTTGTCGAGATCGGGGATTATCTCCATCTCCATTGCACAGGGAACATAACCAAGATGACTTTTTATTTTAATGTTTAACTTGTTTTCGCAGGGCGCCGACATAGACAGCTTGGACAAGGCAGGCTGCAGCCCACTTCTCCGTGCAGTTTCCCGGGGTAGTTTCAACACTGCCAAGCTCTTGATCAGCAAGTACGGGGCCGACTGTAACCTCCGAGATTGCACCAACCGGAATATCCTTCACTTGGCTGTGCAAAGTGGAAAGAACTTGAAGGCATATGGATTGGTGGCAAGTCAAAAGGCACGTTTGTTGATTTCAAAGAAAGAAAAACAAAACTAGAAGTAATTATAAGAATTCTAGTTATAGCGGTAATAATAAATAGGGCATTTTATTAACACACTGCGCAGTAATATCCATCAAATCTGAGGTCCTTCAGACATGGTGCTAATTTGACAGTCATTGCGCCTATATTACGTTGGGCGTTTTCAAATATATTCATAACTTAAACCAAATCAGGTTCCCGGGGAGTTTGCAGCCACAAACAAGCACATTTTCCCTCCTGGATAAAGGAAGGCTTTTGTGGTTCATTGCCTTACTCTTTGATAATTCTGAACCACAACATGATGACTTTGCCACAAGAACTGAGTCCAGTAGTTGTTCGGTCACTGTACGAACTACGGAGTGCCATTTGTGGTGTTGTAACACACATTGCCATTGAAATACACAGACAGCCAGAAAACACCTTAATTAAGGTGAGATGTAAAGAACCGAAGGTAAACTTAATCAAATTCTAGCTTTGGGCCCATCTACGTATTGGTCGAAGTGTATTGTCACTGTGTGATTGATGTAAGAGGGATGGACACAACCATCGTCTGTTAAAGGTATTGTACACTTTTGGTAACAGCTCAAAATCAGTGTCCACATTTTGTGTGATTCAACATATGCATGAACAAACAAACCTGTGAAAGTTTGAGCTCAATTGGTCATCGAGGTTTACGAGAAAATAGTGAAAAGAGATCTTATGTGTTTTCTGTTTTTTCAAATTATCGCGCGCGATAATTACTATTGTTTTACTCGTTTCTCAGAAACGACAGCATTTTAGGCAGAAATATTTTAAGGAACCCTTTCTTCCATTACTTACTTTAAATCATGTAAGTTATGTGTGAATCTGTGAACATTGTGTTTTTCGATCTTACCAATAGTGTACAGGGCCTTTAATTGCAAAAAACTTGTAGTTAGCATGCAATCACAAAATGTAGGGTAAAAAACGAGAACGGGATTTGAACACCCAACACCTGGATTTACGTGCAGGCGCTCTACCAACGGATGAGCTAGCTATCCCATACTAGGCAGTCTTCCACTATTGCCGTTATTTTGTTCGGAGGGAGGGTGTGATTTTCAGTCAGTCTTCCTTATGGTCTTTCTCTTGAATAATGTCTCGTTGTTGTTTTGTTACAAAGATTGAAATGGGGGAATTCTGTATGGCTGTACCTCCTAAACTGACCTAATGTTTACTTCCAAATACAGGATATACTCGTGTTATTGAACAACGTAGACTCTTCAGGATGTACGCCTATCCACTACGCCACACGGGACGGTAACATCCAGTCCCTAAAGAGCCTTATCGAACTCGGAGCAACCGTCAACCTTAAGAACAACCAGAAACAGTCGCCCTTACACTTCGCAGCAAAGTCAGTTTCTAATACAACTCTTTTGGCAGTTGCCCATCCTACCCGATGTTCCCTTTTTCACAATTGCACTTACTTCGCTACGTCTTTGCTATCCTTACCCTTACAAAAAGGTCGGTGCATTGCGTACCTCTGTTCTGCTGACGTGCACTTCGGAAAACACATTCTTAAAAACTGTGAAAAACACTATGTGGACGTGTGTAAGTCCACATAGTGTTTCAAATCCCACACTGTGTGGACTTCTTTTGTTCCCATGGCCACACTTCGTATGTAGTACTGAATCATCCAACCAACCACTCAACTAACAAACCAACAAAACTAACAAACAACCACCCAACAGCTGATAGTAAAATAAGCAGACGTATAAATTGAAACAGACTTTTGTAATAACTGCTGACAAACCAAATAATAGTTTATTATTTTGTTTGGACATTGTTCTCAATAGAGTCAATAGAGAACCTCAAATGTTTGCGAGAAAACTGTAATGATCTTCCGCATGAAATGTACTCCTGAAATGAAACGGTGTTCAGTCTTGACGTTTTGATCAGTATGCTCTGATCGCCTTAGTAAGGATAGAGTTGGGATAAACCATATTGGTCTTCAGTTTCCACTAGTCTAGCCGAATCTCTTCTTTGAACTAAGATCAATATCGAGCAATATCCATAGCGTTATTAGTAGGAATCAAACCCACGATCTCGCAGCTGAACCGCACTATTTAGGTTTGCGCTTTGGAGATTTACCACCTTGAGTTGCAAAATCTCGTACATTCACCCCCAAAAGAATATTTTATTTTTTCTTGTGCGCTTTTTCTGTCCGCTGTCTCTCAATTTCGCTGTGGTAATTTTGATTGACTTTACCCCATTTACCTGATCCAGGTACGGGCGTTTTAACTCCTGTAAGCAGCTACTGGATAGCTCCATCGGACCCAACATCATCAATGATATCGACGGCGCTGGCATGACTGCCCTGCACATCGCGTCATGGAACGGCCACAGCAAGGTGATAACGATGCTGATACTGCGAGGAGCTCTTCTTCACCGGTAAGAAGGTTTACGGAACTTAGTCGTTGATGCTTCTAGGGTACCAGTCAATGAATTCCATTGGTCAAAATATGCCTTTCAACCACGAGCCCAAGCACAGGGATGCGTTTTCGCGGTCGTAACCAATAACTGTGTCAGTTGACTTGGCCAATGGTTAATCATTGGGCATATGACCGAAGCAGTTATTGGTTACAGCCGCGAAATTAACGCACCCCTGTAGATCCCAAAACATGAATGTCAAAGGTTAACAAAACGGACACTTCATTAACGGTCTTTCGTGAAGCTTGGCGTCATACAAGCCATCCAAATTTAAGCCACGAAAAAAACCTACCTCAATTTAAAACAAGTTTGAAAAAAGTACACATTAACTAAAATGCTTTGATCTAAATAATAATGAAAGAATAATAATTATGTAAAAGAACACAACGTTCTGTTACCCCCCCCCAAAAAAAAAAACCCAACAACGCACAAAACCATTAGCTGCAAGAGATAAGCCATCAATACAATTAGTGTTAGTTTGCTCTGTAAATGTGACTTCCCTTCTACACTATGGGACTAACTGGGATCTGTCTACCTGAGGTTCCTGTTTGTGCCTCAACAAACTGGAAGGGCAGAGGTGTTTTTGACTGAACACTACCAAGCTATATAAAAACAAAATACAAATGAATCAAATAAGGTGGAGATAATGGTCGTTGACATTAACCAATGTAATTAATGTGCTTTAAAAAGGGAACCTAATTCAGAGTGGTCTACTCACAATGTGCTGAGATAGAACAGTCCATTCCGTAATGGAAAGTCATTCATACACTCCGTACAATAGCAAACCGATTTCCCCTATAGGAGACTTTTGGAACGCCAGGTGGCAGCAGACTTACCAGGTAAATCCATTGTTCTCGGCTATGTGCGCATGCTTAGAACTACGTAAACAATGGAATTTTACCTGGTGTGTCTGCTACCATCTAGTGTTCAAAAGTCTCCCATTTCAGTCTGGTTTACTTCATGTTATGAACTTTTCATGAAAAATCTATCCTGATCTGTTACGTTTACCATTCGAGTTCGTAGTATTAATATTCTCTTTATCTTTGTGATCATGTCAGTGATTATGAAGGCCGTACACCGCTGCATCTAGCTGCAATGGGCGGCTACACTGATTCTATGAAGACATTGCTCAATACACATAGATATCTACTCGATCAAGTAGACGACAATGGGGTTAGTATTTAACAATGAACGCACGGCGTTGTGTCAATACGGGTTTCAGTTTGCAGCACTGTGACGGAGGCCCCTTTTCGAAACCACGGCTTGGGCTTGGGCTTTGGCTTATGCTCTGTCCGCCTGATTGAAGCCCAGTAAGGAAAGCGCATGTCTTCTCAATAACAGACGGAGCCTTAGCCGAAGCCCAAGCCCAAGACGTGGTTTCGAAAAGAGCCATAATCCCACTCACTATATTTAAGTGTGATTTATCCGGGAACTGTTATTGCACATCACATGGCTCTTGTATAGGACCAAGTTGCTTCAGGTTTTCTAAAAGTTTTGAATGGTCTGAAAGTTTTCTGAAAGGGTAGAACAACATATTAGGCGACTTTTGAGAAGACAGCTCCTTTTCCATTGTTCTCAGCGACGAGAATAAAAGAAAAAGACCAGTGAGTGGGACGCCCGCTATCGTCTCGATCAAAAGTCTCCCGGTGGTGTCAGAAGGTTAAATTCCACCATAAAGCTTTCAATGAAGATGCCATAAGACAAGCGGGGAACTTAAGTTTTAGTACAAACAACAACAAACAGTTCATGTTCATGTCAGGAATTCTGCGCACATCCACATGGGGACTTATTTAGATTACTGTAATCAAAATATTAGCAAAGGTTCTACACATGGAACTTCCTGGACTTTATCAGTATTTCAGACTGTACTAAATCTCTGGAGGATTGGCGTTGAGATGAATGATATTATCAGTGAACTTTCAGATTAAATCTGATCCCATTTTGTTTGATAAGCAAATCTTGTATTGTGTCTTGTTATGCTTCAACACAGGACACTGCAATGCAGATAGCAGCCAAAGAGAACCAGCCTTCCTCCGTGGACTTCTTGCTGACGTCAGGGGCAGCTCTTCTTCTGAATAACGACAGACTCGGACTGATGTCCGTAGTTTTAGGGTATAATAACGAAGACGTCGCCCTAGCTATTATGTCCCATGGCAGGTAAACATTATTGGAGGTTGTGGTAGTAAAAGGGGCATCCAAGAGTTTATTTATTTATTGATTTATTGATTTATTGATTTATTCATATATTTATATATTTATTGATTTTGAATCTCATGCTATCTCTACGTTTAATCTCAGAGGAGAGGAGGCATTTGACATGTATGTAAGATCAGACGCAGACGCACTTCGCAAACTCATTGGTAAGATGCCGCTCGTTTATAAGGTAAGTGGGTTTCAGTTTAGGTTTATCCCAGCTCCAGCCTACACGCTTCCCCGAGCTAAGCCCAGCTTATCTAGTTCCTTATCCCGTCTTCGTGCAACACCAAGCCAAGCCCAACTGGCAGTTAATCCCCTACAAGGCAGTACATATTGCAGAATCCAGTAACAGAGTCCAGCATTCTCCTGAAGACGATCAGAGCATATTGATCGAAACGTTGAGTCGTTAACCACCGGTTCTTTTCAGAACAAACATTATTCAAAAGAGATTTTAACATGGTGTTACCGCAAACCTCTTTTAGTAAGACTTCCACCAAATCCTACTTAAGGTAAGTATTTTCGTGGTTAGACCTAAAGGTCTCCCCTGTTTGCAGCCCAAGACTATATAGACCTTTGAAGCCATCTTTGTCCCACATGCAAATGGGTGTCATGGCCGAGCGGTTTAGAACATCGGATTCAAGTTCTGGTGGTTGAGTCATCGGGTTGTGGGTACGAATCCTGGTCATGACACTTGTGTTCTTGGCGAGATGCTTTACCATAATTGCTTCTCTGCACCCAGGGGTGTAAATGGGTACCTGCGAGGGTAGAGGGTGATATTGTGTTCGAAAAAGAATTCGGAGCGCCGCGGCAGCCCAAGGTTGTATACTCCCCAGGGAGCTGAGAAAGATTACAGGAATGATATTGGCCCATTGACCAGGGCACTAAAGCACATTGGTACGTTAATGTAAACAAATGCGCTATGCAAGAATTAGTTATTATTATTATTATGAATACACAGTGATAACGACAGTTTGAATTGTCATTCATGACGTGGCTATTTTTATATTTAATTTTTTTTCGATTTGGTTGCAATGAGTCAAATGGGAAAACTAAAATGAATGGTTTTATCGTAAAATAATTCTCCAATGGGTTGCAACTATAATCTATAGCATGTACATTTGACAAGTTGTGCAATGTATATTGAACTAAGCGATGATGGACAAGTTTTGTGAAATTCATGGTTCTTTTTGATGTGTTATTTTATGGTATAAGAGCTGTATTTGCGTTTGTAATTTCTACAACAAATTGTTAACTTTATGCTAAATATGTTCTGACATTGTTTTATAGAAAATGTTGGATCGCAGTGTGACCGCATCGGCCGGTACGCCTACCAGTCCGGACTATTGGGTAAACAGTTTCATTCTCTTAAAATATTTTAAAGTAATAAACTGAGTGTGTAAATTTTAGTTAATTTTGGGGGTTAATTGATTTTTCGGGATCAACAAATAAAAAATGACTGAAACGGGTTCTGGACTGCTCTACCAACTAAGCTAATATTCTCTGTTCACCCTTAATCGTAAACTTGGTGCAATCCTTAGTTTTATGCGGCAGTTGCAGGCTGTATGGCTTCCGTCTGACTCTCCCAATCATAGCTATTGTCAAAATATTGAGACCGCCGTCATTAGGGTAAGATAGCTTATATAGTTGGTTGAGCGCATGCACGTTAATCCGGAGGTCGCAGGTTAAAATCCCGTTTTTCACCTCCAAACATCTTTTTCAAAGAGGTTCGATTAAAATATTTGCCGTTAAAGTGAACCCCACTGTTACATTGAATGACCAATGGTTTATTCTTTTCGCCATTTAAATCAATCAACTGTTAATTGTTTACCTCCAAATTGTGTCATTTTTTTGCTTGAATATGTGTTTGCAAGATCAACACAAAAATATTTTAAAAATAATCATATTCGATTAAGTTCTCAAATATTTGTCAATAATGATGAAACCCCTGCTTATGTAGATATGCACTGATCCTATAAGCCAGTCATATTTGTTTACATCTTCATTTTCAGATTATGTATGAGTTTAAGTTTCTGCAATTGCCCCGTGAAGAGCGTATTCGGAATAAAGACAATGGTTTCCCTATAAGCCCACTGAGTGCATTAAATGTAAGTATCTTGTTTATAGGCCTACATTGGTTAACTGCAGTAGACTGGTCCCCGTCTCTATCCCGACAGTATAGACCTTTCTTTTGTTGATCAACAAACTGTGCTAGTTTGCATGGACGGCCGAATGTTAGCAAAGGTACATATTTTGTGACCAAATTCAACATTTCTGCAAACTTTCAACAAACAAAATATAAATATTATGATTGTTGCTTTGTTTCCAACAAGTTCCACACTATTTTTGAATAACTGTGTAAACTTGTTTTAAAGTATTACTAAGTACAATTGATAAGTGTAGAATAATTACCAACCGGTATCTACGATGGCCAGAATAAGGTAATGACTACAATATTACTATTAGGAGCACCTTAGAGCCGCCATTTAAATCTCTGTCTTCGCAGAACCACCTCTTTGCGGAAGTCATCATGGATATCAACGATTTTATTTGCGCACTTTCTACATTATTAACTTTTAATTTGACAGAACAAAAACAATCCATCTTGAAAATAATTATAAAGTACAAATTTGTTTGTCTCACACTCAGATAGCGGTTGAACACAATCAAATGGATATCCTTTCACACCCTGTCTGCGTGGAATATCTCAACCAGAAATGGTAAATAGTGTTTAAAGCCTTTTTGTGTAAGCAATATTAATTTTATAGTCTTGCTAGTGCAAGATGTTGCTCCTTGTCTCTCAACTATCGCAATTCCGCCATCCGCACGCTATATACAGGGTGGTTGCAAAAAGAAGGAAACCCACCGTTGATACAACTTTTCACCTTAATGTTGAGCATATTTCAGAAATTCAATTGAAACTATTATATAAAAAAAATGTTGTTCAAAATATTGCTTTATTTGTTTAAAGTATTGGTCTGTGTTTTGCCCGCAAAATGGTAGAAATAGTTTCCTCGTAATACCCAATTAACGACAGTTGAATTAGTGTTAAAAACATCTCACATCCACACAATGTCTTTTTCATTCTATCTTGACTAGGAAGTCATATGGGTTTATCATCCACTCGGCAAGTATGGTATTCTACCTGCTTTTCCTCGGATGCCTGTCTTTCCTTGCCGTCAGCTGCTCAACTTATACACCAAGTAATACTACGAGTAATGCTACCCAATCGTCAACTGTTGATTGCGGCGGGACAAGTAAAACGGCAAGTATTGAGCCGTCTATTAAAACCATCTTAGATTTTGATTGCGAGGATGGGTTGTATTTCTTGAGTTGATCTCTGATGGCACTACCGGTCTGGTCATTCACAAGAGGAATGCGGAGATACAAATAATTACAACTAGCCTTGCTCAAGGCAGTCGTAGTTTTCAATCCGAAAAAGACGCCGTAAAACCCACCGTAACCTATTTACTGTACACCAGCACGTACTGTGCATATTGTGTGTATCACATCGCACGACGCCCGTACTACTACTGTGCGCAGTATTACTGTCCGCATGCGGAGGCCGTCAGGCCGACAGCCTTGTACCGTCTGTATCTATGTGTTTCTATATATTTCGTCCACTATTGAACGAAAATGGGGGGGGGGGGGGCCTCTCAGATAAGCTGGTATGCAGATCATTAATATTCAGTCTGAAGTATGGTTTGGTGGCATTTTCTGATCAAGAAATTAAGGGGAAGCAGCAGAGTGGCAGATGTCACAAAGGGAAAGGAAATGCTTGACATGATCTTGACATTTACAAAAATCCTATCTATTCTTTCAGATGATGATGAGCTCTTCGTACTTTACGGTTGCCTTTTGCGTTATCAACGTCCTGAAGGAGTTCGGACAGCTAATGCATGAGGTATATATAACTCCCTGTATATATGTACATTTTTTTAGATTAATGATTTGAATCTGTTAAAATTCTAAATATTCCACCGTTATGCGATAAGCACCATAGTAACGTTCTGTAATTCGAATTCCTACCGTGAAGTGCTTATCTGCAGTAAAGGCGCAAAACAGTATTTGTACCAAAGCTTACCTTTAGATTATGAATTTGCCACCACTATTTTTGAGACTTTGGGATCTGGTGGTAGCAGCTATAGTCCTTTCTATGGAAAGCCATAAATGCAAAGCGAAAACAGATAGCCACAGTTTGTAACAATGTTACACAAATATTCAAAAATACTGTTGAATTTGTTGGGAACAAAGCAACTAACCATGGGATGTGTTTGTGTCAAATAAACATTTGCAAAAGTGATGAATTTGGTCACATTGTCTGTTAACACGATTGGATGTTTTGCTAACATTCGGCTGTCCATGCCATCCAGTGCGGTTTGTTTATCAACAATGGAAAGGTCCATGCCAGAAAAATTCCCAATGTTTACGTGAATTTTTACGTGCGTGAGTTTCAGTATTTTCTCCCCAAAAGTGTTATCCCAAATCGTTATATTTGCCACTTAGCAATTTGGAAAAAAGACACACAACTGTCTTCCCTAGTTTTTTTCTCGCGTGTACGTAGAATGTAAAACACAACCGAACTATTACTTTGTGATTGCTATTGATTGATTTTCTTTCTCCACCCTTCTATTGCAAAAGCGATTGAACTACTTTACAGACTTCACCAACTATCTGGAGTGGGGTTTATACACGGCAACTTTACTGTTTGTTCTTCCATTTATACTGTGTTCGGATGACATTTATCATACTGGAATGAGTGACTTGCAACGGCAGAGTGCAGCTTTCGCCTCATTCCTTGCCTGGTGTATCTTGCTCCTCTATCAACAAAGGTAAAAAACAATCCTATAACATTGTTACTTATCAGTTTGACTAAGAACTTTAATACTGTTTCTAAAAGCGGAAAACCGCAAAGGAATTCTCACAGGTTCAGTTTAATGATTGCCAGCCAAGGGTATTGTTTTGGTTCTGTGATTGATATCAAAGGGTATTATTTGGTTCTACGAATGATATCAAAGGGTATCGTTTGGTTCTATGATTGATATCGAAGGTTATTGTACCTCAATTCCAGCGAAGTTGAGCACATGGTAAGAACCGTTTTCATGGATATTTGATTCAATACACAATTCATGCCAAGCTGAAAATAGCTTAAACTCCTGGTCAAATAAAACCGGTTTTGCTACTATTTGTTTATATAGGACTGAAGCGGTGGGTATCTACGTTGTGATGTTTCAAGTCATACTCTCTACATTGATACGCGTTCTGGCAGTGTTCTTAGGTCTCATCATTGCCTTTGCTATGGCTTTGTTTATCCTCATGAAGGATGAGGTAAGAATTCCGTCACCATTAGTGGTTGTAACCTTAAGAGAACCTAGTTTAATTAAGATCCCTAAAGAGCAATTACTTGTTAATGCTAATAAATATTTGAAATATTCGCCTCTTGGAAGAACACCAATTTTGATCGTTTATGAGTAAAATGGTGGGAATGTAAGGGCAAAACACATTCTCAAATTGCCCGAAGTCGGAAGTCAACAACACAAGGACAGACCATCATTTCTACGATCTCTAAAAGTGATGACCCTATCGTCGGTGTTTTTTACAAACTTCTCGGTGGGTCACCGTTTAATGCAACCGTGTACTCTCCCGTATAACATTTCAAAAAATGACAATAATATTAATTTGTATAAATAAAAGTAAACCGGAGGCAAAGAATAAAAACACGCACAGTTCAGTTGTTTCTCTTCATTGTTATGATAATGAGATGACTACAGACGCTATGATCGGCAGGGAACTACAGGAAGTGTGTTGGTTTGTCAGTATAGGTGGTTTGAGACACAGACCCCAGGGAATTACAGGAAGTGTGTTGGTTTGTCAGTATAGGTGGTTTGAGACACAGACCCCAGGGAATTACAGGAAGTGTGTTGGTTTGTCAGTATAGGTGGTTTGAGACACAGACCCCAGGGAATTACAGGAAGTGTGTTGGTTTGTCAGTAAAGGTGGTTTGAGACACAGACCCCAGGGAATTACAGGAAGTGTGTTGGTTTGTCAGTATAGGTGGTTTGAGACACAGACCCCAGGGAATTACAGGAAGTGTGTTGGTTTGTCAGTATAGGTGGTTTGAGACACAGACCCTTTTAAAACAACGTAACAATAATACCACAATTGAAATACGGAGAGAAACTCTTAGCAACTCGCGCACTCTTAAATCTGCATCGGTAAGGTTGGAGGTGTATAAGATAATTTGTGGCCTTAGGCCTACTTTTACAGGCTATTTATAAACCTCCATTATTACCGATGTAGTTTGAAGAGTGCGCGAGTATACAATAACGTTACCGAACAGCCATGACTCCATGATCTTTTTTCATTGTAATGCAGGAAAACAAAGCTTTCGTGTCGTTACCGATCTCTATTTTCCGTGTGTTTTCAATGACGATGGCAGAGATAGACTTCATCAATTCTTTTGTGTATCCGGCAACGGACTCCGACGATCAAACCCTGCCGTTCCCTGAGACAACCTTCTTTTTTCTTGCTTTGCTCGTCATATGCCTGACAATCATTCTGATGAATCTATTGGTAAGCAATGGACCTTTCCCATGAAATATGCACACACACACAAAAATTCACGCATCGTACATAAACTGCTGGTTGGCCATAGAGTTGGCAGACGCACAAACGCGTGTGCGTCACGCCACCACCAGTGCCATATATATCTATGTGCCATACAAAATGGAATGTTCACTCATTTTGCCAACCAGTAGGGAGAGTGCGCATGCGCGATGTTCAGTTTGCATACTTCATGGGAAGGGTCTATTTCATCACACGTGTACGAGCTGTCTTTGTTTCATTCGTAACGAAATTACCTCTAGGACTCTTGACGTGACCTCGGTGTGGACCTTGGAACAAAATTCCAGCTGCAAAAAATAAACAATCCTGAGCCACGTTTAGAACTTGCTCACGCCCACGCAAGGTTTTTAGAAAATCTATCTCTTCCCTCTAAAATGAAACATTCGTTACATGTGGTTATTGTCTCATATGGAAATAGATTACTGAAGGGGTCACTCGAGGAATTAAAAACTCGGAAAAACAGCCCTCTTAATGAAAGACTTAGTTATGTTAAAGTCGTTGGCGTCTGCGATGGTCGACAAACGTAACAAACGCTTATAATTTGAACATTTACTTTAAATAAAGCTCGATTCTCCAGTCGTCCTGATAAATAGTTATTCTACACACTGCTCAGCGAGAGGGAAATATCACTTAATTCATTTATTTATTTATTTCCTCAAAACCTCCAAAAATGGAGAAGATAAAAAGATAAAAGTACATCAAGTATACAATAAAAGGTACATAAACACGCAATTAAAGAAACACGATAACCCTGACACTCACGGACGACCCCCAGACCATCTTGACAAAGTATGAAACAAAAGGATTGTCAGAACAATCTGAGCAGCTGACCGAGAGTGTCAAGATCATCACATTCAAGAAACTGGTTACGAAACAAAACTGTTTTGACACTATCACAAATACCATGGTTACGTACTTAAAATCAGAGTTAAATAATGCGAATAAGCAGCGAAAAATCCTTGTGCAAGCTTAAACTGTTTTTAACTCTATCAATTAAAGTGTTCTTATAATAAGCAAAATCATCTGACAAAATCTGACAAACAAGATTAAGTTGGAATGTGGACAAAATATCATTGATCATACATAAATTCAAACCATGTAAGAGAGGCGTAGTTTTACAGTACTAATGAATACCGGCGGATTTAACAAGCTTACCCTATGTTTTTTCAAGATTTTGGAAAGATGTGGCAACAACAATTTTTCGAAAACTAAGATTGGTGGTTAGACGTGTGTGTGTGTGTGTGTTTTTATTTTATTTATTAACAGGGATGACAGGAATACAATATTCAAAGATCAATGATTTATTATACATTCACCCGATTCCTTTACAATTTGTCATTCCTCAGATTGGTCTAGCAGTTGGTGATATCGCAAGTGTCCAGCAAGACGCTAAATTGAAGAGTCTAGCAATGCAGGTGCAGCTCTACACGGAAATGGAAGGCAAGATTCCTGCAAGAATTCTGGAGCATGTCGACAAAGACTTCGTGGTTAGATTTGTTAACCTGAAGTGCAAACTTAAACAAAGCAAAGTGAGTATTGAGGTTGAGTTTTCTATAATAACAATTATGGAGCAGCTGCATAAAAACCTTTGTTAGAGTGAAAAGTATCTGGTTTGGGGTTTTGTGAAAATCCTTGTATCTGAGCTGGAACGGAGTGTGTGATTAGACTGGTATGGAGTGATAAGTTCAGTGAGGTATTAAGTAATCATAGACAACAACTGGGCTTGTAAAGAAGTCACTAGGATGTGAAAAAAAATTAATGGGAGATGAAAATAAAACAAAAAGAGGGGGCGTCAGTAAAAAGTGGCAATGTCCAGCAGTTAGCAAGATTCTAGGGACCTATAACGGTTAAGGGTTAAGGAGGAGCACTTTCATTCAAACATTTATACGTGATGGTTAACAACTTCATTCATTCATTTCATTCATTTATTTATTATTCTTTGTCATGATATAAAAACATGAATGTCCATATCCCTTGTGTTGAAAACACCACTACAAAGTACATGAAATAAGAAACAAGTAATTGGCTAAAAATACAATACATAAACTAATACTCTAGAAAAGCAAAAGCACGACACAGCGATAAATCAATTGAACCGCCTTGCTGTACAATCACCGTTGAACCATAAAGTAAAAAAAACAAAAAAAAAAAAAAACCCTGGAACTTGGCAAGAATGATCCTCTTAAGCGCCCTGTAATTGTGCGTAAAGGCCTAATTCTGTCGGATTGTTGCACACTAACCAGGTGATTTATAGGATGGGTGGGGTCCTGCATGACAAACTGTTTTTTCTTTTAAATGTCGCCTCCTCAAAGATACTACAAAGATCTTTAATATGCCAATCAGTCTCGTAGCTGTTGCTGTCACCCGTTTTAACCTGAATGAATTCCTATCACCGCCAGCTGCATACCGCACAGTTATACAGCAGGTCAAAATAAATTGAATCACACTCTGATAAAAAAGACTTGAAGATGATACGCTCTTGAATAGGAAGCCAGTGGAGTTGGTGTAGGAGGGGTGAAATGTGGTCAGATTTGTCTGCCATAAAGATTAATTTGGCTGCCCTGTTCTGGAATCGTTGGATACGTTCTATGTCTTTGCTGGAAAATCCACATAGAAGAGAGTTTCCTGAGTCTAAAGGAGATGTGAGATGTGACATGAACACATGTATCATCTATCAGGCTATTGGAAACTCAAATAGGGTTGGATTGAACCAATATCCGTGAACCAATAGTTGAATAATATCAAAGTCATGTATCATTCATGACGTGGACATTTCATATTATGTGAGCTAACAATAGCAACCTACACAAAAGTAGGCTTTCAATAACTCAGATGAATATTTTAATTGATATGACCCTTGGCCATCTTCTTTGAAGGTGCTACCAATGTGCATAATTCCCAGAGCAGTTTCAAGCGTCCAATGTTTTAGAATTTGAAGCAATTAATCTGGAACAGACGATCGTGTCCTGTGACGTTAATAAAGTTTTATGATGCACCATTTTCGGCTTTAATATTATTGTTCCCAAAGCGATAGAGAGACTACGTGTATTACTGCATTTGATGCTGTTGTGAATCATTACACATTATGAATCATTTTTTTCAGGCAAGAACACTTTGGAAGGACGTTCGGGACGGCAAGTGTGATAAGGCAACCAAGATAAGGGATAAAATGATGTCGTGTGTCAAGGGACTACAATCCAAGAAAGATTCCAAAACGAACACAGAAATGTCCTCAATCAAGAAGAAGTAAGCCAAACCGAACATCATTGGGAGATTTTTGAGATGTTAGGTGACAGCAAAGTTACCGGATAAATCTCTGTCTCTCTGAAAAATACCGGAGATGAACGGGAAATGTACCGGGGGGAATCAAACCAGCATCAACAACTAACTTGGTCTGATGACTAAAAAGTCTCAAACTAAGCTATAAAGTACATGGAGCATCACACAAACATTTCACAATTGACTCTAGGCTGGCAAACGCTACGTGTAATTTGACCCAGTTTTACAGTTTAAAATCAATTCATAAGACAAGCATGTCATTTGTAATGATATATGAAGCTCTTGCAATATTTTGACGGACAAGTACAAGCTTTAATAATTCTTGCAAACACCTTGAGAGAAAATCTATCTAGACGTAGCCCCTACAGGTTTTAAATGTTTTGTTTATTGTCAGTTTTGATAATGGATTGACGTCACACTTTTAGTATTGAGCATTTCAAAAGCTTCTATTGTTGCTCGACTACAAATATGATGTTGTACTCAAAAACTAATTTCCTGACAGCCTAGGCGTCATCATTCTTAAAATATCTGTATTTTATTCAAAATTCTAGGATGACGACATTATCGAGTCAAATGGAGAAACAGTCTGAAATCTTGCGCCTCATCATGCAGAAGATGGAAATTAACACAGAAGCTGATCAAGATGAGGGTATATCGCCCTCAGCGGATGGTGTAGTCCAACCCAGGTTAGTCCTATAACTTCGTGGGGTCGAACAGTTTGTGGATACATCGTGGTAAACTAGTTCCGGTATTGATTTTAATATCAAAACAAACTTATGAATATAAAAGTGTAAGTTTGAACTACGCAACGACCTTCTCAAGATTTTTCCGAGAGTAATCCGTCATTGTCGAAATGATTCAAAATAAAGTGCGCCACCAATAGATTGCCCAGACAAGCCTTATTCTGAGCGTTCGATTGAGTACTTTCATGACGTCACACAAGTGATTCACAACAACGGGGCTATACAAACACCTTTTCCCATGAGTTGTGTGGGACAGCAGGGAAGTCTAGGGCAATGTCCTCCTCATTAATTTTTCAAAAAGGGTTTTTAAAATAACTTGTTTTTTTTACCACGTAAATTACTATTTTAATAATTAGGCGCCAAATGATTTGCTGTAAAATTGAGTGACTACAGCTACCCATCATTCTTTAAGTACACTTTTCTAAATTGTTTAAAGCTATTTTACGATATTAACGTTGCTGCACGTCGTCATGTTTTTACATGCATGTCACGTCTGCCTCCATGTCCAGCTTCACAAGCACGGTAGGCTACTAGAGCATACTGCAAAAACTGGGGTGTTAAAATTGACACCATGGGTGTTGTCACATATAGATACCAAAAGAGAATCAACATTTACATCATAGGGTGTTAAAATAACACTAATTTCTGCCAAAGCAATTGCATTTGAGTTGTTTTAACACCCTATAGTGTTCAATTCAATTCTCTTTTGGGTATCTATATGTGACAACACCCATGGTGTCAATTTTAACACCCCAGTTTTTATACTAATTCACAATCGTCATCGTGACAATCGTTATGGTTTACAGCAGTTGCAGCATAATGTCCGACAGTCCAGCGATTTGGACGCGGGGAAGAAACTAATTCCAAATTGGGAAGGATTCAATTATAACTTATCAACAAATTAAAATGTAATAAATAAAGGTAACCATGACTGGTTACATGCCATAATTTCCGTGAATGAATTAGCAGTACCTGTTGTTTCTTTTCAGATTTGACTTCCGTCAAGTGGTAAGCGCCGCTCAAAGGAACCAGCCACGTATCAAATCAGCATCAGTCACTCGCAACACCTAAACATGAATTGCATAACTATACGAGGTCAATATATCAATGGGCCCAGGGGATTTTTTATTTATTTTTGAACTGTAAATTATTTGGATGAAAGTGTGGTTTTATTATATTATGAATCATAAATTTGCCGTGAGCTTTCAGAATTGGATGCACGAACCAGGTGTTATAGCCTACAAAACACAACGACTTCGGTAATTTTCTTTGATATAACAATTAAAAAAAGAGAAAAAACATACACCTGCCAATAAAAACAAAACAAAACCAAAAAACATACGCCTCCCCCCCATTTTTCCCTTACCACCCCCCCCCCACAAAAAACACATCGAAATTCTGCAAGGCAAATGCACAACACGAAAGGATACAGGATGGAAACAGGAGAAGAAGGTCATACACCACACAATATCCTTTGTTCATGCCCCACCAGTCCAAATCTACAACACCAGCCATAATCTACATTGTAAACTACAGTTTAAAAATGTACAACTGAATAAAGAGTATATTAGGCCTTCTAGTTAAATGTAACAAATTGCAGTAATACACGTACTCTATCAAATACATGAAAGAAATATCTAGTTATTTCGGTTCTTCTTAAATGGTATAAATGGAAAAGATACTCGGAGTTCATAACAATAAAGCCGAAAAACTGTAAGATGTAGCAGGACAACAACATAATAAATACATCAGATCATGGGCTATTTTAAAATATTTATCTTATAAGTAACAAGTATTGTGTTTAACAGGTAATGTTATTAGACATATACACGTAAACTATTTATGTTTATGGCTTACAATGTAAATAGGCAACCTTTCAAAATAACCTATATCATCGATTTTTTTACTTTCACATTCCTTCATGTCAAAACTTGTTTTGTTCATTATTTCAGGTCCGTAAAAACAGTTGTAGATTATCATGCACAATCTTGTTGTTAAATATATAGGCCTGTAAACATAAATAGTGAGTTATGAATTTAGTCCTTAAGCTAAATTAACATGTATTAATTGCGTAATTAATTAGTAAGTTGTTTACAAGTACACTACAGTGCGCCAATTAACCGTAATTTTGTTCTTACCCTTGTCGGCTGGAGTCTTAGTACATTAGATTAGCAAATTAGCTTAAAGGGCCCCTGAAATAACAATTTCTTCGAAATATATTTGTAGCTACTTCCTAATCCCTTATGTGTATGAGAACTAATTGACATCCATATTTGTTAATTTATATGAAAAGTTAATTTTTGTAAACATTTGAAAAGTTCCTCTCTTATCTGGACAACTGAGGGCGCTGTCACATTGATGTCATTTCAGGGAGACACTTGTTTAATTTCTGTAGAACAAAATGAAGTTGTGAACCTCAAAATATGCTGCTAAAAGAATTTGTGAGAACATTATGCACTTTATTTGGCTTACTGCAATGAACTGACACACTAACAAATCACACTAACAAAGTTTACGACAGCGAAATATCCTAAATTCTGTCGACTTTTTGTGCATAATCTAATTGCAACATTAAGATATCTGCCTGACATGACATCACACTTTTGCTTATGAATATGGACATTTTCATTAGCATGACATACGAAAAGGCACCACAATACCCGTAAAAATCGCAAAACAAAAAATTGGAAATAAGGTGAAATGGGACAGAAAGGTGCATCTCCAAGGATTGCACTTATCAGTTTTGTGTAATGAAAAAAATGAAACTAATGTTTGAAACGAAGATATCATTACCTCTACAGATTTATCCTACATAGTAACATTATAAGTCGAGGTGACTCCAAAATGGGTGTGAATTGTATATGAGCAAAACGTAGTGATTCAAATAAGAATAGTACATGGTATTATCGCTAAAATGCAGTTGGACAGATATTGAGGAGATTGTCGTTCTCATAACAATCAATGCTATATGTATATCTTTTATCAATTGGTATCAATGTTATAACATTGCTATAGCTTAGGATGAGTCAGTCACGGAGGTGATTTTAGAAAAAAGATACTCAAAGTAAGGACACAAAAAATTCCCTCGATTCACGTGGGGGATGCAATCCGTAAAAAAACAAAACAAAACAAAAGAAACATACTTTGCTGCTCAGTGTTTTCATGGAAATACAAATGGCACTAAATAAGCTGTAAGTTTGTAATGTAAACCGTAAGGGAAACTGGTTGATTAGATAAGACTGTGTAATTATTAACTCAGAACAAAATACACAAAAGACAAAATGAGGTAGGCCTAATTGTTTTGGTTTATTTAAAATTTATTTTATTTTTTGTTCATTCCAACCAATAAAGTAACTTTGTAACAGTTTAGTCCGTAAATGTATATTTAATATGTACATCTTTTTAAAATCTCATATTGCAAAATCCGTGAATTCATTTCAGTGTTCCACCGCTGTATTAAAATATCACACTATTTGCAAATTAGGCGCTTATGCCAAATTTTGGGCGCCGTCATCAATGTTGGAGCAGAGTACATTTTGTACGGTGTTTCCAACATCACATGAAGCCCAGAGACGGAGACGGAGCCTTAGCCCAGGTTAGAGAAAAAGCCACTGATTTTAAAAACAATAAATAAATAAATGGCCCATACCTCGCGTGCCTTATAAGATCAACACTTTGAACATACAGAGCCCACAAAATGAAATGCAAACATGTTTGTTGGCGGATAGCATACGATACTGTTAACATGGCCATGTGCCCCCTTGAAGCCGCTTTTTACATTCAAGATTTTGGCATGTTGCCAGTGAATGCCTCTTGCTGAATGAATATTAAATATAAATTCACTTTATACCATAGAGTGCTCCCAAGCCTTAACAATTTCCGGAAAATGAAATCCCTTTTTTTGTTTTCATTTAATATCGGGACATTTCAGTTCAAAAACTGCCTTTAGATACTCATAAACCAATTTATATTGTATAAATCATGAAATATAAATTCAGTGATACTTTGCGATTTTTCTGAAGCAGCTGCGAATAATATTTTAAAAGTTGAAGTAAATTCAAACCAATTATAGATCTGCCAACAAGATTTCCGTTTCTTATTTTTGCAATTTTAGTCAGACTATGGAAAGGGTTTCTTTTGTCAACGGTCACAAGAAGTTTTGAATTAACTTTTTAACGACAAACCTTTAATAAAGTTCCAATCCGCATAAATATTTTTTGAATGAACTGAGCCAAGAATATGTACACATCTGAAATTCACTGTTAGCTTTGCTCCGTTAATATTCACAAGAAATACTTTTCAGTGGTCCAAGAACATCATGTATATATGATTTACTACCGATTACTTTAGCTACAAAAAAACCAATACTCTGATTATGAAAACTGAAGCCAACGATTAAGTTAGTTCATAGTTATGGATCGCATTGGCTTGAGGCTCATGTTAGTCCATATGTATGGAACGCATTGGCTTGAGGCTCACGTTAGACCATAGGCATGGAACGCATTGGCTTGAGGCTCACGTTAGTCCATAGGTATGGAACGCAATGGCTTGAGGCTCATGTTAGTCCATAGGTATGGAACGCATTGGCTTGAGGCTCACGTTTTCACCAGAGGATTCAATAAAGAAAACAGAAATCCGCTGCAAGAGTAAGAAATAATCAATTTTTATGACACAGTCAGTTACACAGCCCTAAAATGTGCCATTTATCTTTGAGTCCGAGGTTTTCTTAGTAAAATTCTGTACAAATATGTCTTTTGCTAACATAGTAGTGTACTTGTAACAATAAATGTGCATGTAACACACTGATATTTACAGGATTATGTGCACTACTTGCTATTAAGTCATGATTACAACTTTGTTTCCAAAATATTAGGACCTTGGACAAATCGTCATCGGCCCCATCCTGATTTGACATATCATATCATAAATGCAATATCAATGTCTCAATGTCGAAATGTGCAATTCAAACCTATGATTATAAGGCCGTGTACGAATTAAGCGACTTCGGCTGCGGCTATGGCTGTTGGCTAGAACGACAACGTTGGAGAATAGGACTTATCGGCGTTCCGGCCGTAGCCGCCTGCAAAAGCCATCAATTCGGATACGGTCTATTTTATGTCACGATTGGTATGACCAGTGCGCCCTCTATTGATACTGAATTTCGGAGGCGTGGTAGAAATCATCAAGGAAGGAGTGTAGAAACTCGAAGGTGGGTCTTTTTTCTGGTGCAGCGTCCCAACATTGCTTGGTGATGTCATACAACTGGTCAGGACACTCAGGGGGTTTAGGCATCCTGTAACCACGTGACACCTGATCGAGGACCTCGCGGTTAACCATTCCTATATGGGGGAACAAAACGAAATAACTTTTCATTTATTTCAAGTATTATACCCGGTTATTGTCCTCACCAGCTCTTAAATCCTGACTCCGGTTTGTTGATACGGTAAATCGATGACTTCTCTTTCCCATTTGTTTGGCATTGGTTTAAATGACTTCACCATAGGGAAGCGAGGACGTGTTCAGTCTGTCAAAGGACAAACATGCTTCACGCAAATTCATTTGTCTCTATTCAGCTCCAATAACCAAGACTTGCCACCTGCCTTTACCGTCAGGATAAAGACAAAACCAATGATTTCATTGGATGGGCATTCACTGACGTAAGTTTTTATATCTCCGTTACGATGAGTGCAAAGTACATCATGGCTGCTTCCAAACAATTATTGACGCACTAGCCACTGCACAATGAAATAATCCTCGCACGAACGACAGTGTATGTGATATCTCACCCGAAGGCTAATGTATTGTAATGAAATGTAGCATCAATAACTTTAATAGGCATTTTCAGATATGGTTTACGTACTCCGTCAGTTGCACATCCTGCCGGTTATATATCCATAAATGGGCATGTGTAAACTTGATATTTGTGTTTATCTAACAGTACACAAAATGATCAAACACATTGACCCACAGGTAGCGTCATTACAACCAGCTAAAGCTGCGTTGTGCCAACAAAGTAGTTCAAACTTTATTCGTCTGTTATGGTACTTTAACAACAAATATTAGAATGTCGTTATTAGGCATTATTCACGAGCCTCGAAATGAAGAAGTCAGACGCTAAGACTACCCGTGACCTAATCACCCCCCCCCCCAATCTGGGCGCTTTTTCAGAGCATAATGCTGTTGCTCTCTCTTTTGAAAGTAATTTATTTTAGTTCGTTAGAGTAGAACATGACATCAGGAACTGAGAGTAGTTCTTACCTGGATATGGTACACGACCCTTGGTGATAACCTCGTAGATAAGGATACCGAATGACCACACGTCAGACTTGATGGTGAACTTGCCAAAGTTAATGGCCTCAGGAGCCGTCCATTTGATGGGCATTTTGGCTCCTTAAAATAAATACATTAGGGATTAAATAAGCTGGCAACTTCAGTCCAGTAAATTGTCAGAACCAAACACTCCTCCCTGAAGAGATTTATACATGTACCCCAAGTTTACGAATTTCAAATTTACGTCATCAGGCATTATAAGTGGTTTTGAAGCACATAGCTCTAGTTCAATATGAAGTAGTGGATCTCACTATTAGTTTGCCCTCTCTAACACAAACTATTAAAATAGCGAAAAGTACCTACACACTATGAGCAATAGTTACATTGCCAATATATCTGAAATTTACAAAATGGCGGCTTAATTTTGTCAACAAAGGAAACCCCTTCATACGTAAAGATTTAAATTTCTCCCCAACCGTTGTCGTGTTGCGTCCATTCCCCATTTAGTAATTTCATTGTCACCAAAATGAGACTGAAGTGGAAAACAAAGGGGTCACTCTTTCATAACGAATATATTTATATTCATCTTTGTTTCTTCTTGCTCGGTCCTACTTGTCCTTACCTTCTTTAGCGATGTACTCATCTTCAATAATCCGAGAAAGTCCAAAATCAGCAACTTTACAATTTCTCAAATCCCCTACCAGAATGTTCCTCGCCGCGAGGTCGCGATGAACAAAACGCTGTGATTCCAAATACGCCATGCCATCAGCAACCTACCACAGACAAACATTGAATATAGCAATAATTTGACTCAACCATTATTAATAATGATTGTGAGTTTTATACAAGCGCTGTGATATCAATGAGTTCGAGTTCCAGAAAAACTTCCGGTATTATGTTGTTTAAACAATCTCCTGTATTGTAGTTTATAAGTTCGCATTCATTATAGTTTTATGCACTGATTAGAGGTTGACTTATGAAAGAAAGTGATAAATGTTTCAATATAATTAAGTTCCAGATATTGTTTCCAGACATTTTAGCATTGCTGGTGCTGTAATACTAATGCGCTTGGTTTCATATTACTATAAAGCATTGTTTAATATTTATAAGTTTTTAAATAATTACTTGTGCCGTGATATCGATGAGTTCTGGTTCGCGTAACATTTTCCCTTCTCCCTCATGAAGATAATCCAGAAGACATCCGTTTGGCATCAACTCTGTCACAATGTAGATAGGTTCCTGCATAGTAACAGATATCAAACATTTATAGGAAATAATATACATATAAAGTGTTAGTAAAGTATAGTGCTCACAAAATTACTAGTAATACTTTCTTTCTCCCTTTGATCTCCAATCCTACGGGAGTGGGGGAAATAATGTAGCCGGATTGACGATTTTATTGATGGGGCCATATTATGATCTTCCCATTATAATCAAACAAGCAGTGACCCAGGTGAAATATGTTAAGACATGGCTAACACTTATTTGGGTATAAAGGTCTAATATCTCCTTGAATCACATTTTTTGGACCTGCTTTTAAGCGACATAGGCAGATCAATGTTGTTTTTCCACATAGTCAAATAGTGGATGACCTCGGTTTGTCAAACAACCCGGATTCCCTTTACCAAAAGATCGACGGGTCGGTGGGGGACAAACGCCCAAAGGAACTCTAAACATGAGCCGAATACTGCGTAATTAATTATAACATTGACATGATCGCCATGAATCATTGATTTGCACTCAACACACCCCTTCGGAGCACACAGCGAGTAGAGCAACTAGCTTAGGATGTCGGAGTTTCTTCATGATGTTGGCTTCTTGTAAGAAGGCTGTGGGGTCCATGGCTCCTTCCTTGAGGGTCTTCACGGCTACCCTCACAGTTCCATTCCATGTACCTGTATACCCACATAAAAACAAACAACTTCTTAGTTCACATCACAATGACATAACCTGTTAATGAAATACTTTACCATTGCATATTGGCCATTAGAACAAATATAATTAAAATGAACCAACTTTTAGTTAAACTTGGATAAAATTGACCAAATATCGGAAGTGAACAAATTATGAACACTCTGTTGTGGCAAATGTAGTTCTTGTGACGTAATTCGTAATTTAAGGAACTTTATACAGTTCCTAAACATTTGGAACACATTTTCTACACATTTTGATGAACAAGTTCCCCCCCCCCAAAAAAAAAAGCCTACCATGCATTATATACACATTTAAGTTGAATTGATACGATGAGGCTATTATACCGGGAAGAGTTTTCCTCCGTCAACATTGAACAAATGACATGTACAAAATAATCACAGCCAAACAGATCTGTAGAAATGAACACAAGCTTAGCAATGATGATGAAGGGCAAAAGCTTTCATGCACTGCAGAGGATTGATAGATCAGACGGTCATTATCACGAGTATAGCATTATCATGCGTAAGGAAATCTGGACCATTTTTTGTTGTCCCTAATGGTGCAGCAGACAGTGGCATTATCCTTTTAGTTATGAATCGAAATGCGCCCTCTATCGATGTAGAAGGCATCACATAAACTTAATTGGGTATGCCAGAATCGGAAAGTAACGTCTCCAAACAAGACTATTGCAAGCCCTGATAAAGTCGACTGAGTTATTTCATTCTAAAAGCACTGAAAATATAGCAAGGACCAGAAACATTGGTCATAAAAAAGGTATAATTAAGAGATTGTTAATTCTTTGTTATTGATACCATTGAAAATTATTTGATGAAATAAGAGTGTAATAAGCAACGAGGTAACTATGTCGAAGCTTTCAAACGTCAACACTGAGCGGGTGCGTTTGGATCCATTTTTCCAGTGCGAAGAACTCGCCTTTTCAGAAGTCCTACCTGGTACTTGAAGATAATAGTTATACCAGTACAATATAAAACTAGGAGAGTTTTTAAAAGAACGTTACAGAATTGGTAAGAAAAAAATTTGTAAAATATACTTTTTGATCACAGATTTACACAAAACTTACACAGTCTAATGATGATGATGGTAGAAAACATCCCGTGAAATATTTCTGTCTGAAATACCATATTTGATGAGAAATGAATAAACTAATTTTCCGATTGGAGTTTATCGCTCAGTGAGCGTTTTATTCATTTGTTGAATCTGTATGATTTCATGCAAATGTGTAATCGGTTTTTCACTATTTTCTCGTGACCCAGATGGCCGATCGATCTCAAACTTCTACAGATTTGTCAGTTTATGTAACTGGTGGATTACATAAAGTGCTTACACTGCCAGCAACTGTTTTGTTCTGTAATGTTCCTTTAAGATACGTGCCATTGACCCAGTGTGTTGCTAGTGGAGCAACACTGTCATTATACTAAGCATTACCCATAATAGCCCTGATGACGGCCCGTAATGCCCAGGCGGCTTAGCCTTTGAATCAAGTGGACAACGCACTTATGATTATGATTGTGAAACCTCGCGCCTTTTGATAAATACTCATCCTACCTTCAACAAGATCCTATATCTTCCTGTGTACACCATAGTTCAGAAGCATGCTTTAAACAAGAATGCTCAGGAAATGAGAGCAGCCGTCTCAACCAGCCTATACATCAGATCCTTCGTTCACATCACCTTCATGCCGAGCAATCAATTGGGACCCAAGTTTGAACAGATACCTAGCTCATCAGCAAACTTGTACTGAATTTTGATATTGGATGACAACAGGTTTCTTTTGTGGATTCAAACTTTGTTCCCCCTTTCTAGTATAATATGGATGCATTCATGGGCTGGTAGTTTTATGGGAGAGGACGTAACAGGAATGTGTAGCCTTCACCTTTTAAAATTTTTTTATTAATTGTCAATATTCAGTTTTCATATATTAGGCCAGTTCAAACTGGACATTTGCGCTGTTCATCGCAAAAATAATGTATCCAACATCCGTAAAAAAAAAAAAAAAAAAATAGAATTAACTTGCGTGAACTATTTAAAATTCAGATTTGGTTTCATGGCATCTTAGCCGACTCTGTTCGAACTTGGGTCCAAATTGCGAACAAACATGGAGAAGAGAAAGGATGAATTTACGGGAATGCTCATTGGCTCTCTCCAGCAACGCACCTTCCCAAACCTCGCCGAACTGCCCGTTGCCAAGCTTGCGTTCCAGCTTGATGGAACGGCGTGGTATCTCCCATACGTCCTTGCTAATCTCGAACATGGCTGGCTTTTGGCGCGGGCAGGGATTCATCAGCCGACATACAAGGCCGTCTGCTTGAGCTGTCAAAGTAATACATCAGTTATAAAGTAAATGGTGTCAATTAGTGTTGACAGGATTATTGTTTGTAAACATGATTTTGTAGCCATTTTAATAAATATTCCTCATCCTTAATTTCGGATAACATGTCCACTTTAAAAAGACCCGTGTTAGAATTAACTAAGATATGGATGGAATAGGGCAAGACCCATTATCCGGGTGAGCTTGTACTAATAGTTGGGTCAAACCTACCAGTGATCTGAGCTAGAAACGCATTATTAAGCCGGACTGCAAGGTGGAATAGAATACATTCCAAAACTCCCAGGTCGGAATGACCATAACATTGGTTCCAGGGGCAGGTCCATTTTGTTGTCTGTGTTACCAGTTTTCTAGTTCAAATCGACCTTTAAATTCGTATAGGCTATGTCAATTATTGTTTACTTATATTTAAAGTAACATTTTAAGCCATAATGTGTGTCAAACTGATATTACTCTGCCCCCCCCCCCCCCAAGAGTCGATTTATAGATCGATAATAACAATATTTAATGTTGGGAGAATTAGGGTATAACATTGGGGACGCATTAGTGGAAGGTGTTCCTATTGAAAGCTGTTGAATTGAAAGTGCCTGGAAGTCTGCATTAAACCAGACACTCGATGCATGACGTCAGACTTGTTCATCATGCCCATTTTTGCCCTTTTAGGTTTGCAACTGACTTCCTGATGGCTTACGGTATACTAGCAAGACAGAAGACCAGTATAGTTCGCAGTTCTTTTTAAACACATGGGATAGCACAGCTATCATTATCACTAAGTAAACAGTATCGTATGTTTGAAATAGATCGGAACAAAGTGCACAATATCCCAATATAGGCCTACAACAATCTGGATCCCAGACTCCGTCCATTCTTACTTGTGTAGTGGCTGACAAGGTCATGCAATGTATGGAAGGTGATGCGTGTACTGATGTAATACCCGCCGTTATCTAGCGTCCGTATACGGTAGTGTTTCACGTTGAAGCCCCGTGTATCGTCGTGGTCTAGCACTGACAATGAGTAGGCACCTGAGGACAAATATATATGAAATTAATATCATTTTGGACTATTCTGAAGTTTATATTTACCAGAGGCGGCCCCAAGTTGGAGTCTCCTTGTTTTACGCTAACTGATAGGAAACAACAGGACATACTAAATGGGTTCTTGCAACATAATAATTCTAATAGTACAGAAAACTGACTTTAGGTTTGCCCTCTAGGGCACTGTTGACTTACCTGGACTCGTTTCACTTCCCCTAATGAGGAATGTTCCCCGTGAGTTACCGGCCAACTGAAGTTGTTTCTCTGCCTCCTTCCTCGTCATCTTCTCAAAGAACCAACTGCTTGGAAGAAACACAAAACATTCAACGCTGTGCATTCACAATAGACCGTGTAAGTGCGACGATAAGGTCACCAGTGAGCTTCCGGGCACCTTTGAGCCATCAGCTAAGGGTGCAATTTTGAGTGATTTTATTTTTGTCACATTATTTTGTAACCATAAAAAAAAACATAATAGTGGATTGATTACATTAAAAACTAGCAATGTAATAGATAACATTAAAGAAATAATCTGGAAACCTATGAGAAAATTAAGAAATATTGCTCTACCTCCAACATCCGGCTCGAAGTGGCAAATTGCGAATTTGCGCTAACTTTGTTACGCAAACCGTTTCAATCGTTGACAACACTCGATCCAATTGTGAGCTGACCAAAATTATGATTTGCAGCACACATTTCACAGATAACTATATAGAAATGATTTGTCCCTGTGCAGCTCGAGCTACAATGATTTCGGCATCAGGGCCTCATTTAGCCACCCGTCTTTCTGTTTCAGGACAGTAAAACTCGATCAGCTGTCTGTCCTGTAAAACTAAGCTGTGTTCACTAAAGGCTGTTGTTAGACTCTTTAGAGTGAAGGCCCTTCTTGAACCCAAACTTATATTTAAAGCAAGCCCTTTTTGATAACATTGAAGACAGTAAAGCTTAGTATATTGCAATCAGTGTGTTTCTAAGGCAGGCACAGTATAGTCATCAACTTTAGACCGACAATTTTCAAATCCTATGTGTTTACATTCATAGGTCCAAATCAGGAAGACAAACCCTTGGAAATTAAACAATATGGAATCAATGCTAGATTTTGAAAATTGTACGAAATGTTTATTCTCAACTTTTGTTTTAAAACCTTGACAAATTATTGGTTGTGCTATCAGTACGTGTATATTGTCATGATAAAGTTTTTTAGTTTATTAAACCTCAGGGTTTTTGAATCTCGCGTTAGGTTGTGCAATCTCGCCTTACGTTTTTGAATCTCATGTTAGGTTTTTAATCTCGCTGTACGTTTTTCAATCTCGCCTCAGGTTTACAATCTTGCCTTACGTTTTTCAATTTCGCGTTAGGTTTTAATCTCGCCTTACGTTTTCTAGGAACCAGACTAACATTGATGTCGTCTGTCGTCATGTGTACCAGGCGGGCTACCACATCGCATGTGCCGGATGACACCGAATGCACTATACTATACTTACTCGTATTAAGTTAATGGCATATGTATTAGTCATGGGTGAAACTGGGCATTGTTCCCAGCAAAAGGGATTTGTATTTGTATAAAATAGTAAGAAAACACACTTCCTGTTGAGTTCCGACTTACATAATATTTATTATTAATAGCCACGTCATGACTTGTACTTGTAGCAAACAAACTAGTATGTAGTAGTTGGATATGCATCTATCATGAATGAAAGAGCTTCTTTAAACTCCAAGCATCTGGCTTTGACTTGGATGGTTTGGAGTGTGGAGGATTCATTAGGCTATGGTGGCCCTAACGGGACATCAAACATATATATTTACGTAAATATTTACGTAAATATTCGCGACACGGACAATAATCGCAAATATTTAAATATTTACGTGAATATTTGCGATTTTGGGCAAAAATCGTGAATGTTTACGTAATTATTAACATTAATATATATGTTCGATGTCCCTTCAGAGCCACCATACAAGGCGGAATTCGGACTTCGTGTAGGCTTTGTTGGAGTGCAATGGTCCGGTGGACCGAACAATTGCCTTTGACAGAAATGTACGGAGGTGAGGATAAACGTTAATATTGCGCACTTTAATAAGTAAATGGGTTTCAGGGAAGGTATTTAGATTGTTGATGTTGTTAACGGTGTGCTTTGTACAGGTCTCTGTTTCATTTGAGAGATGGTGCTTTGTAAAAAAAGATCACGTGCATGCTGTGGAAGGCTTAACAGAGCAGTATGTCATTAGGGTTGAAGTACTCCGGGACATAGTGAAAGAATGAGGACAACTGACGTATAAATGCTATCTCTTTTGGTGCCTGCTCGCAAATGTGCCCAGTCAGTCTCTGCCAATTAACGTTGTGTTTGTGGGAGTACGGCCGATGCGTGGCTTGAGAGAGACTTGGGTGCAGATGTATGGTCTTATGTATTTTTTTAGTGAATTTTCAAACGTGTGCTTTGAGTGTCGCACAGTCAAAAGAGATGCACTTTGTGTTCTTTGACTGTTATCATTACGCACTGTATTAGTGTTGTTCTTTGTTGTTGTGTTGTCGATATATCTTTTCGGGCTCCTTATCCGGCTCTTACAAAGTGCAATTTCGAAAGCTTTTAGCGAGGGCGCATCAAATGTAAACATGATTTGTCACATGGTGTATACTAAGTAAGCGTTCTGATTAAAGTACAGCAGTTATTCAGGCAGCGCCGTGCAGGATATACTGGAAAGGGGCCAATAGCTAGCCCCTTGCTCCCGGTGTTAACCCATCTAACTTTCAGGATTATAGTAGTTGATCCGAAGGGGAAATTGGTAATTCCAAGAGGGTTGGAGTGAATATGGACACGCCAAAGAACAAGATACTGCCTGGTACTACCACGTCAATGCTAAGCATGCTTTGGGCACACATCGCCCGTTCTCGAAAACCAAGGGCTTGCAGAGTCAATAATTAGATTTGGCAGTGTGACATTCAATGTATTGTATATGTTACTTTCATTTGTAAAAACATTCTCACTCACAAAAGGGAGTACTTTTATTTAGTTAATATTTCTTGATAGCATAAATCATTAAAACGATATCACTGTTTTGCCTATAGGCAGGCTAAAAAACTGGCTCTGCATAGAAAGTTATTATAGACCGCTTTATCTTCAAATTTATTACAACTCCCAAATAAGGACCTATATTAATGTGACTGTGGCTAAAATATTAAGTCAGCTGAAAGGCAGTGCTATCTTAAAGTACGTTTAAGTCAGGTGAAGTACTACAAAGTACTAGGGTGTAAGAGTAGTACTCCTGTACGAGTACTCAGGCCATCGAGTACAAGTGTCAAATACCGAGTATTCTGATATCCAAGTACCAAGTCTAACAGCCGAATACCAAGTGCTTGGATCTTCGAGTACGAGTACTTTGTAAACAAATCTGCAACTTGAGGTATAAAAACGGCTACCGTTTTTTGACCAATATCGAGACGACAATGTGTGTTTGTTATGATAACTGTCTTTTAAACATGAATACGTCATGGACAACTTACATTTATTGCTTTTTCAAGAGCTCTACTTCTCTATTCCTCGCATTAATGAATGTATGAGAAAGCGCAAAGGATTTTGTTGACCACGAGTATAAAATGAAGTCTGACTACTTTGAGCCGATTATCGAGTACATGATTTCAAGTACATATTATTTTTCAGTCGCGTATCGAGAATGGACTTCGAGTTTAAGTATACTTTGCCAGCCGAGTACGAGTACGCGTACACGTAGGTTATCATCAAAACGGTACACGAATATGAGTACCACAGCACTGCCGAAAAGTCTACTTTAACATTGTGTCAAACGGCACGGTCAGAGTCAGAGAGGACTGATTTCGTCACTGCGATCAGTTTTAGGGCTGTGGCCGTAGACCAGACTACAGGGTTGAATACACAGTGGGGGAAACAATCAAGGCTTTACTCACTCCTCTGCTTGGAGTACATCCGCCGGTTCAATGTAGTTTCTTGGAACATAACCTTCCCTCTTGGTGAGCATTGAAGTTGCCAACCACCAGTTGGGATCACTGCGCAAGAAATAGTCAAATTAATTATCGAGTATATAGTAAAAGACGCCAGGTTGATTTTTACCACAAATGATATGTAGCAACCGACTGGACAAAACAGTATTAAGGTAAAATAAAAAACAAAAATGTTTAGTGTCCTACCTTTTTGAAAAAAAGGAAGGGGGCCTTTAAAAGAAAGAAATTAATGGCTATTTTTCAAGATGGTTGCCAGCTGTTTTCTGTGTGTTTTTTGGTGTGCTAAAGTCTAAAAACACGATCTTATTTATTTTAAAACATTTTTTTTGTGGGGTCAGATATCGATAAAATTGACCCTTAAAAAGGGGGGGGGGAGGAGGCGGCCTCTAAAAAGGAAGCGGGCAGGGACGCTAAACATGTTTTTAAAAACATTTGGCCTAACACCACTGTTTTTTGTATCTATTTCATTGGTTACAAACTAGTTGGCGAAGTTTATGGTCCACCATTAGTCCAATGGACCTTTGTGGGTGCACCGTTGTTAGTAACTGAATCAAGCATCAAGCTTCGTTAATATTTTCCGTAAATCATAGATTTGAATTTTATGGCTTTTAGGTATTGTTGAAATATGGTCCAATATTGTGCCCTGTGATTTGTGTCTTCCAATTTGGGGCATTGCAGGTTGATTAAAAATAGGTCATCCTTTCAAACCAACGTAATAACTAAAAAAATCACTGGCTAACCTTCAGAGAAAAAACAACTGAAGTTTATGTGTCACAAAATATTTGTATTCAACTTAAAGATGACGAGATCCTTTTTAAATCTTGCCTCGTGCGTATTTCTAATATCAAGATGTAGTCCAATATATCAATTGCTCGACCAATGTTTACATGTCATCACGTGACTTATAGTGGGTATTACGTCATCTTAGCGAAATGGCAAAGACGTGCAAAGACTATTGTTGTGACAGAGCGAGTACACCGACAGCCGGCTTTATTTTTGCAAATAATAACACAGTTACCAAGCCCTTTTATTAAATTTGTACGATGTGACATTGATTTGAATCACATTACCGTTTCATCAATAAGCACAGTATTATACTTCAAAAGAAGTTTATTTTGAGTTATGCACTACCAGCGTCGGACGGCGATGTAGGCCACCCGGTCTTTTGATTGTAATGCAAATCACTGTAACAAAATTAAAGAGCGTATAGTAACAACGTTTTTGAGAGCCTTTTCTTTTGGATGATTTCAGCTTCAAAATTTCGACATTCGTCCGTGTGAGCACCATGTCGTAAACATATAAACATTCTTTGTAGAATTCCCATGTCTTGCTGAAACTGTCCTTACGGGCGTTATTCAGCTATGTACTTTACAACAACGGCAATTTCCTATGAAGGCCGCCTTGTTTGTTGATGTTTGCTAACCATTATAGGTCACGTGACTTGGAGAGAGCAATATGGGTCTACTAATGACTTCTGCAGTGGTTATAAACTTGCCATTCTTCAGAGTCATAACGACAGCCAACGGTTATAGCCATAGCCAAAGTTGCTTGTTTCGGACACGGCCCAACCAAACAGATGTTTGAACTTGTCAGGTGCATAATTATTTAAGAAACGGAAAAAGGAACATTAAGCAGTCTCTTTGCAAGCAAACAAAAAACTACATACGTTTTGGAGAGGTGTGATTGCTAGACAAGGAAGCCGAAGTTTACAACACACTATACTAGCACTACACTCTAAACACTTCCGGGTCAGAATTGACCCGTGGGGGCGTGATTCATAGCTGGGTCAATATGACCCGGAATCTATACGTCAAATTTACAAAGAAATGGATCACAATGACGCAGAATCCGAGTTCAAATCCCATTTTAAAATCACTTTCCGGGTCAGCCTGACCCGGAAATGGGTCAGACACACTGAGACCCGGATTCTTGATCAATTCCGACACGGGATTTTGTTTAAGAGTGTAGCCTTCTTGGTCTGTACACAAATTCAAACTGGAAGGTTGCCTTACTTGTTCCGGGGAACATTTGGGAACACTATATATAACTAAATAAGTTCAAAGTTTCCATTATCAACTAAAATAAAGTAAACAAATTTATTAGATTGAATATATCTACTGTCATCTGTAGCGGCTCAAAGCTTCCAACCAGACTGGGACGGTTATTCGTAATTGAATGAATATTTGTAATGTTGCTAGTTTTAAACTTACGTTTTGTTTGTGATGATAAGAATCTCCCCTTTTCTGAAAGTGAGATCGTCCGCCGTCCTTGCCTCATAGTCGTACAGTGCTTTGTATCTTTCACCAGCTGAGGGAGAATTTGTAGCAATTTGCTCAGATTTAGGAAGTGTATTCATTCATACCATTCACTCTAAAGAGGCCAGGGTCAGGATTGACTCGAATTGAAATGACTGAAATCTGCCTAGTCCTGGGTTGTTTTACAGATCAAAATAACCCATAATAAGGGTCAAGCATGACCCTTAATCGGGTCAGAAGATATGATTTTGCGGAAATCCGAGTCAACTCGACCTAAATTTAGGCAAAGTAGAAAGGAACCAAGATTCTTTGTAAGTTTTGACCTGGAGTAGAGTGAATAACATTATTTTAATACATATTGAAAATATCATTGAAATAGGTTGACCGTTAGGAAGGTTTCGTGTTTTGTTAGGATATTTCACTTTCATGTTGTTGTGCGCATGTGTATTAACAGCACAGATAATCTTGAAAGAATAATTTTGTCAAGGTACGTTTCCGCCTTGTACAGTAAATGTTATAATGCATAATATGCTTAAATCTCTTTGCTAGTATACTAACCAGCTAGTTATGACGGGTTGGTTGTTTGAACTATTTTGTTGTCTCATAAATTTACAAAATAGAAACCGATGAAAAATACTGAGCTAAAAAAAGTGAAACTATATTCTATCAAGGAAATGAATCAGTGAAGGTTGCGTTTCTACACATCCTTGTATGCTATTAGGTTTCCGTATCAGCAAATCTTTAAAAAACGTGAGAGAGAAAAAAAATCAAACCACCGCACACAAACTAGGCAGCACACAAATATCTTGGAGTGACTAACTGTCACCATCCCAGAGGAGCATGCGCGAAACGCAGAATTCTGAAGGTATGCCAGGTTTCATGGTACAGTTTCAAAATGGCGGACGGAGGCTATGAAGCATTGAAAAAGTTCAAACACTAATCTCATGACCTCTTAATAAAAAATAAATAAATAAATGCATTTGTTTCCTTTTCAAGCCCATAGGCGGTTAGCTAAAACTCCAAGGTACTAGGTTTAGTGATATACCGTCTTAGCTAACATTCCCCGATTATAAGCAACATCAGACACGTCCGTTCGTTTCTCTTTTGACTTTGGCTCGAGACAGAAAGAGGAAGCGATAGATTATTTTTAAACAATAGGTTTTCCCAGTGATTTTCTGCGTGGCCTCACCACAGGAGCTTCATAAAACAGGACAAATACTAGTATCAAAGGTTATACCTTCATATGCAAACACTTTCATATAGAAATATAGCATTGAATTAAAGTGTAAAATTAAAATGGCTTCCCAAATTATGAAATCTAAAAATGTGAAATATAATATTACCCACATCATTTTGATATAATCATTAACTTGCATTACACCAAGAAGGACTCCGAATATTCCGGCCTCCCACTGTTTGTCTGGTTTCATTGATACCAATGGTAGAAAAACTACAATGGTTGCAGCCTGGACATTGTGTATAGCAGGGATGTCCCCACAGTTTAGTTTGACATCATCGTGAACCTACCACTTGGAAGTGATGGTAAAGTCACATATACAAGCCCACGTATTTGGATTATAAATGCAGTATAACGTCCCGTGACTAAGAAGCCTAAAAAAGCTTTATGATGGTTGTGTAAAATTCAACATTTCCGGATTGGCGCTCCATAGCTGGCTCATTACCTCATTAAAGGGTCCTTCCTGACAAGGAGTTCCTTTAGGGTCCGTATGGACAAAACAGTATCAAAATCATTTTCGTTTACTTCAATTCGAATAAAATGCTCAGCAAAGTCTTACGCGGTCACTTACAGAAGAACGCTATAATTTTGTGTTTAAATAAATGCCCTACCAGGCAAATCAAAATCCAAAACAAACACAAAATGTTATCTCCCCCACAGCATGAGCGGTTATTCACATGGGATAACTTCACAATTACCTTGAAATAAAAAATACATTTGGAATGAAAAATGTATTTAAAAAAATCTCGTTTCATCCATTTAAAGCACATGTATAACATTGGTAATTGTCAAAGACCAGTATCTGCGCTTTATGTGACCCAACATGTACTTGAAATGACAAACTTGTGAAAGTTTAAGCTCAATCAGTCATCGGAGTCACGAGAAAATAGTGAAATACCCCATTATATATTTTCACTGTTTTCAAACATCGGGTTTTGGACACGCGCGATTAAGACTAATTGTTTTACTCATTTCCTAAAAACTATAGCATTTCAGTCAAAACTATTTCAAAGGAAGTTTACCACCATGACCAGCATCCGTGTACTATGTAAGTTATGTGCAAATCTGTTAACATTTATAATCTTACCATGTTGTGAATACCCTTTAAATATCAATTTAGGTGTAGGGCTGGAGACACTAACAGTCGTTTCATTACAATTAAATTGAGCTTTGTTTTTTTTGTCATAGAGTAGAATTGTATGATATGAATATCAATATTTTTGCTCTGCACTGCTGTTAAAAAAAACACCCAGTGTTTATACATTGGAGTTGTGCAGCATGTTTCATAATTTAATATAAACTTAAACCGAAACATATACATGCAGCACGTTACGATCTCAGCACTGCCTAATGAAAGTGTAACACAGGAAATGAACAGCTTTGATGGGAATGACACATCATTAGTTTTGTTGTAAAGTAAATTTATAGCAATCCTTTAGTTTTCTATAAACAATGGCAGCGGTGAAACTAGGGTGACCTTTTAGGGGGCACCCGGGCCACAGACATCAATGGCGGGTACGCCAAAGAACAAGACACATCCTTCAAATTATCTTACTTTCACAAAACATATTTAACATTGATCGTACATCATCTTTTAGGAAGAGTCCATTAATTTAAAATCTTTGGATTTTCAAGAAAACAAAATTTGAGTCTCTTCTGAGTCTTATACCAAATTAACAACAAACTCATCGAGCCTTGGCCCTTCTAAGCCGTTGCTACATGGTCTTAGGTAGTGAAATAGCACGCTGCACGGTCTTAGGTAGTTAAATAGCACGATGCATGACCTTAGGTAGTTAAAGGCACATTACAGAATTGGTTTTTGCTAGCAAAACAGTTGCTGGCAGTGTAAGCACTTTATGTAATCCACCATATGCATAAACTGACAAACCTGTAGAAGTTGAGATCGATCGGCCATCTGGGTCACGAGAAAATAGTGAAAAACCGATTACACATTTGCATGAAATCATATAGGTTCAACAAATGAATAAAACGCTCACTGAGCGATAAACTCCAATCAGAAAATTAGTTTATTCATTTCTCATCAAATATGGCATTTCAGAAAGAAATATTTCAAGGGATATTTTCTACTATCATCATCATTAGACCGTGTAAGTTTTATGTAAATCTGTGATCAAAAGTATATTTTACAATTACCAATTCTGTAATGTTCCATTAAATAGCACGCTAAACCATACCTGGCCGTGTACTTGGCGAATGCATTATCGCCATTTGATCGTTACCAACCGACGCGGAGATCATGACACCGACCGAGTTGCCGCCACCCTGGCCACCGTCTCCGACGTGATTCTGCCTGTCATCACTGCCTGCGTTCATGGAATCCTTCCGCATTTTCCCTTTCTTTGGCTTTTTATCTTTATCTTTCCTCTCCTTCCTGTCTCGGCTGACCTTAGCCGAAGATACAGTGATGGTTGAGGTACTGTTGTCAAACCCCTCCTGGCCATCTGCCCCACCCTGGGCACTCTCTTTGTTCCCCATGGTTGGGGGAAAAGAAGCTCAACTCCGGAAACTCTACCCCGTTGGCTTTTTCAGAAACGGACTGCTCTCTGTTAGTAAAGAAACATAAACAAGTTAGAAACAAATATTGCCAAATGGTGGGATTTACTAGAAAACCCGTGTGGGAAATAGGAGATCCTTCCCCACCCGACACACAAACTGTTGGATTATGGTGCCCTGTCAAATATATCATCGATTTCATGAATAAAGTAATTATTACTGTAAGTAATTGCGGGTATATGTTTAAATATATTTTTGTATGAGCGTTAGCTCTGAAAAAATAGATGTGGTCTCGACGTTTCGAAAACGCAGAGCAAAATTACAATTACAATCACTTACAATTTACTCTAGTCCTACTGAATTGAACAAAATGTCCAGTTTAATTTTGATGGGTGTATGTTTAATAATCTGCTGCCTACTTAATGAATAGTTAAAGTGTGGATTCGAACCCCCATGAAGTTGTCCGGCGTAACAAAATGTTTGTGACGACGGCATCAAAAATATTTGGAGAGACATTTGTAAAACCCAATATTGTGACATTCCGAATAGTTGCAAAGGTGTTTGTGGTGAAAGATTGCAGTTGATAGGCCCCATCACTTATATTTTTAAAGCTTAGCTATTTAACGTAATGTCAGTGTTTGTGAGTGACTGTAGACGAGGCTGCAACAGCATGGCGCAGTTCAGATAGGTGTAATGATGGTCTTAGACAATGGCGTAGCTTGGTTTTGTTTTCAGGGGATGGTGAGGGGGAAGGAGAAAACTCACACATTCTGACTGACCTTAACAAAAGGGTAGAAGCGTAAAAAAAGTAAACAGTGTTGATGTCACGATAAAGCTGCATTATGTTTTTCGGCTTTGCACAATATTTGCATTAATAAGGTCATTTCAAAATTTCTTAAAAGTAGTTGGTTCTTGTTTTTGTCGATTGCTTTTTTAAACGTTAATTTGTTTCTCCTTTGGAGAAATATACTGGTAAGATATAAATTAGAGATGCCAGACTGTAGCTTTTGTCAGGTAACTTTCATCAATTCTGTACCATGTAGCGCTATGCTATTCAACAAGGATGGGTGTAAAGCTAGAGGGGCACATGGCGATCGAGCAAGAAGCACGAATCCTTGCGCCGTGTGGATTATTAAGCCCGCTTAAGTGCCCCGGAAGAAAAGGTTTAGTTGCTGGATGATCTGTTGTACTATTTCTGCTTTTTCTGGATAGGCAAAACTTACAGAAAAACAGGCTGTTTTATAACGGTACAACTTCCGAAGTTCTGACAACATGCATATAAATTTGCTGGGTTGTGCTCTGGAATATTGCCAAAAATGTACACATTTTATATTTAATTGATACGTCCTGCCAAATTATCACAGAAAGAGAGATATATCTATCACGTTGTCCATTGTCCATTCAGCTTAAACTTTCACCTGAAAATTTTCACCTGAAAACTTTCACCTGAAACTAGGTGACTTTGATTGCATCTTTCTTGTTAATTTGGCCTGTAAATCAGCATTACGTTGACAAAAATAAAAATCTATGACCCTAACTTTAGATTAATAAGTGAAGCAATATGCTCAAAACAGGGACTTCCTGCCAAAACTCAGAGCTGTGTTTATTTGCTTATCTATGAGAATAAGAGGTTTTAAATAATACCCATTAGGGCCTAAAGTAAGTATTTCTCAATACATGTATTGTTTTAGATGTCACATCACAATTATATCACGTCAGACTTTTCGGTGTCGTCTTCACTTTTATTCCCAATCCACTATATGAGAACTGCCATGGGGCGACACATATAAATAGTCACATAAAACGTCTGGATAAAATTGGTAACATATTGAATAAAATTAGATAACAGGTACAAACATATCTTTAATTTTTCCCCTTTTTTGATTATGTTTCTCCCAAAAGCATAATCACCCCGAATTTTTCATTCTTAGCCGTAGCCCAAACTGCGAACTGAGCATAATGCAAGACAAATCCAGAACCGGCGTCAGTGACGAAGTTTTCTGGGAGGATGTACCCTAGCGGTTAACCTTATTGAACTTTTGCTTTTGCACTCAGCCACCTCCTAAAACGCAATGATTGCTTTGAGGGTCCTCTTTTATCCAATGTTTCACATTTGTATTTATGTTAGTAATTTTTGTTGTTGCACCCCTTTACTTCTAATTTCCAGCCTTGTTCTTGCATTCACCGCGTCTTATTTAAAATAAATATGGAGAAATATCCGTTCGTTAAACTGTGGAGACAGTGTTAAAGACGATCCCTTAATGCCTTGCTGAATATAGCTTGGTATTTTACTAGACAGAAAAGTGACTTGAGCCTACATTATGACGTGACCAATCAGGGATGCAAGCCGAGACGTATGTGATCATGTGACCGGCAGACACACTCCTTCGACCCCATAGCCAAGGAAGTCCAAGAGAGGTCAACTCAAGCATCAGACAGAAGCATCTGTCTACCGGCTTCCGAGCGCTGATCCCTGCAGCCAATTGCGTGATGAAGGCAGTCTAGGCAGCTATCAAATGAAACCGGCTGCATACAAATCTAAGACAGGCAGTTAGGCCTAGTCCATGACTCTTTAACAGTATCGATTAACGGATTTGTCAAAGATGTTCAACTTTGGGATCAGTTTAGAGTCGTTGTTGCTCATGTAGTAATCTTCATGCAGAAACATTAAAGTATTAGTTGTAGGAGTATTAATTCTCGTCGTAATATCTTTAATTAAAAATGTAAAGTTGTCCAGTGGTATATAGGCTTACGTGCTAAGTGGGTATTATGTTCTTATCTGATCACCGTGTTTTTATTATTCTAGTCACCGATTACTACGGCCCAGCCCGAAAGTATGGCTACGTCTTTGCTAATTAAGTTTGCCTTGTCGTCAGCATTGCAATGAGTGTCGTGGCCGAGCGGTCTAGTGAACCGGACTCAATTTCTCGTGTTGTCAGAGTGTGGGTTCGGTTCCAGGTCACGGCACGTGTGTCCTTAAGCAAGACCTTAACCATTGTTGCTTCGTCCTTCGGATGGGACGTAAAGTTGTAGGTCCTGTGTGTTGTGTAATGCTCGTAAAAGAACCAGGGTACACTTCGTTAATAAGACAAGGGGCTCACCCGGTATTTCTTGCAAGGTTGGCTGCAGCCTTCGCTTAAACCATTACAAAGTGCTATATAATTAGCCTAATCTATACCTGTAGTTTGAACAATGGGTGCTTCTAAACGCTCTAATATAAAGCGGATAAAACGCTATGATCTGAGTGTTATTATTAATGCCAACCCAAGACAAATTCAGCTGTGTCCAGAATATTAGCTCTGGCTACTTTCAAAAGAGGCCAATATTCGAACAAATCTCGACTTAAAGCTTTGAGGAAAAAATGGCTTCTGCAGTTTCGATACAGCTAGGACAACGCAGATATGAATTAATATCAACAAAACATAGAAAGTGAAAATATGTATTTCTGTTTGAATGCTGACACTTGCGAAATGAAAACCCCTTAAAGAAGCAGTTTTTATTTCAATTGGCAATTAAAATACATTGTATTATGTATGAGCAGCACAAAATCCAGGAAAAAAACTGAAGGTGACCACGGAGCAAATAATTAGACGATATTTTTAAAAACAGTGTTCTGTAAATTACATGATTTGAATTAGTGTTGTAAACACCAAATGATCTATCGAACTTCCGATCCAAAAATGGACGATAGTATTTTCCCTGCAGCCTCACTTTGGGTATATCGGATAGTGAAACCTAGAAAGTAAAATACTACTAGATCAAAATATAGAAACAGGAGATCCAGCTTAAATATACCACTCAATTAAGGAAAGGGTCAATAATTAAAAAAATTACAAAACAGTTTACAAAACACAATTCTTAATCTAACAATTGTTTGCTATGAAGCACTATTGGTTTTTAACAGTTTTCACCAACCAACCTGTGAACAATAAATCCACGTTTTCGAGAACACAGATTTTCGCGCACATAGTAATGCCATTATTTCGACGGTGCAAATGGAAATGACAAACAGGATGTCGAGGAGCACTGTAATCGCTTATGACATTGTTCAGACGAGAAAGTTTCGCAGGACAATCGGTAGCAAGTTTATAACAAAAGTTAATTTTCATGAAGTGTCATACGATTAACTAATTTAGTTGTATGCCTACACAAGGTCTATTTCTACACCTTCGGAAATGTACCTTGCTTTTGAGAATTACAATACATTTTTCTAAGCAGGTATTGCTATTGTAAGGAATGCATGTTTGTTGTTCCACGCAAGCACCAAATACTTAACGTACAGAAACAATCAGTACAAGTCGCTACCCTGAATGCTAGATCACGGAGAGCCACATCGTACCTGTCATTATTAAATGCACAATGTGTCTAAGATGTGGCATAACTTCACACACCAACCTCCATGAAATAAAAACAAACCAAAAAAACAAACAAACAAAACATGTGGAACTTAAAAGTGAAATTAGGGGTGTTTCCTCAACCAAACTTGATAGGAATTAAGATGATTTTGAGAGTTCTGATAAAACCTACCTCGAAGTAACTCTATAAAAGTCCCGTTCAGCTTGACAGTGCGATACTCCTACCATTCATTGTGTGATTCTCGATGCTTTTGCTTGTTGGTAAAGGTGGTCCATCAAACCGACATAATGTGAACAGACACAGTCATTTCAGTCATGTACCACAAGTCTAGTATTACGCAGTTTCCCTTCAAACTTTCTGTGCGCCTACAATCACATCCGCAGTGACAACGAAGCTATTAAAACCCATTAGGTTATTACTCTGAAGTCAATACGACGGCCGTCGGACTCCAGCAGCAGCTGCATGGAAACTGCACACAGTCAAAGCAGTCTTCTATAACACTAACACAGGACGCACTTTCAATTTGGTAAATTACTACTTCCTCGTCGTGACGTCAGATGGCTTATTATAATATTAAGATTTCATTTGTTGAGAAGGCACTGGGAAGATTTATTCTCAAGCCTGGATCGAAGCATGTCTAAATATTAGTACTCAATACTTTGTATGACTCTATGTCCCCATTTACGATTGTAAAATTCCAAAGAATAGAGGTAAAATTTGTTCGGCTAGACGACCGCCCAAATCTTTCATACCCAAACAAAACTAAGCTAAGACCTGTAAAATAATCGAGCATTACGGAAAACTAATACTTCATTCAAAAGAAAACGAGATCATTCAAATTGAAACGTTTGTTTCGTTCATTCTATTTCGTCAAAGCCTTTTAAAAGCAAAGCATTCATAACAAATCTGACTTCTTCATTTGGTACAAAATTGTTACATGTTCGCATTTTAATTTGCAGTATAGGCTTGCTGAGTTTGCCTTTGAAAACCACAAGCTCTAGAGTTTATTTATAAAGTACTTATTCGCTCAAATATTGAATCTGATGAACCAGAAATGACGATGAACAAATAAACTGACACATTATTCGTTAGGTCGAGTTTGCGTAAATAATAGTCTGTCGTCCTCTTTTCCAGTGTCGTTGTTTGGATCGTTTGGGCAACAGTGGCGTAAATCCGTGTTGATAAGTGGATAGGATTATTCTGAAATTTCGGTACCGTTATAATGTTTGTTAATTGGCAAGGCAGATTATGACTAAAGGGACAGATGCTCATAACAGCATGCAATGTAATCCAATCTAGCGTTGGGTTCGCCCCCCCCCCCCCCGAAGGGTCCCGGGACCTTTTGATTTTATTTATTTGTTTGCTTTTGTTAAGACACAATAACCTCTTTTGTATTTTGAGTAAAAAAAAATGCTTTTAATTAGTTTTTGCGTTTTGTAATTGTATCATTATTGTTGTACCCCCTTTTCAAGAAAATGGGGCATGCGAATGTGAGCTGGCAATGCAAAGTTATAGGGCAGGCCCAACGACCCCAACAAATGGTTATAGAAGAAGGATGCTATGTGGTGCATTTTGAAACTTTCTTTGTTATCTTTTGTACCTGGAGTATAGTTTGTTGACTCTTAAGTTTTGCCATCTTTCCTCAAACAACACACACACACGAACCCACACAATTAAAACTTGAAGGAACATTACAGAATTGTTTTTTGCTAACAAAAACAGTTGCTGGCAGTGTAAGCACTTTATGTAATCCACCATATACATAAACTGACAAACCTGTAGAAGTTTGAGATCGATCGGCCATCTGGGTCAAAAGAAAATAGTGAAAAACCGATTACACATTTGCATGAAAACATATAGATTCAAAAAAAGAATAAAACGCTCACTGAGCGATAAACTCCAATCGGAAAATAAGTTTATTCATTTCTCATCAAATGTGGAATTTCCGACAGAAATATTTCAAGGGATGTTTTCTACTATCACCATCATTAGACCGTGTAAGTTTTATGTAAATCTGTGATCAAAAAGTATATTTTACAAGTTTTTGTCTAACCAATTCTGTTATGTTCCTTTAACAATTTAGCAAAAATTTGGAAAGAGTGCAAATATTACGAAGCATACCACGGACCTTGGGGCGATTTTGAGGAATTAAAGATACTCGTTGGTGTCTATGCCTCTCTTGGTCATCTTTTGAACATGATTAGCTGTAATCATTCGTGTGGGTTCTTCTTTTCACCATTGTCACCTTTCTTGAAAAAACGGGAACCTTACAAACACGCATCTTGAAGCCTAAAAGAGCTTGATGTCCGGGGCCCGCTGAAGGGCAGAAAATGTTGCGGATTAAGATACTCTTTGATGCATTCTCTGCTTTCATGATAATCATTTGAGGCAGTTTGATTAGTTTGTGGTTTCTTCCCCTACTTTTTTTTCGTTTTAGACACAAACAATGGGATGCTGCATGCACCTATCTATACAACCCCAACAAAAGTGACAATAGGTCAACGAATGATATCACAAAGGAGAGGCACGATTGGAGGCCATTACAACATTGTGTGTTTGTGTGGGCTTACGGGCCCTTGTGGGGTCTTTTACACAATGGAACAATAGACCCACAGGGGAATTCTTTAGAAAAGGGAATAATAGAACAACAAAAGCTGGACCCCACAAACCCGATCCGTAAGGTTGTGCGTGTGTGTGAGTTTGTAGTGACACTCAAACCGAGGACTTAAAACAAAAGGGACAATAGGTCCACGTTTGCTATCACAAAGGAAAACAATAGGGTCCACGTTTGTCAGGACAAAGAGTTGAACAAAGGTCCACGATTGGAGGTCATTACACACTTGTGTGTGTGTGGGGGGGGGGGGGCATCAGGGTATAAAGACTATCATTTTTTCTATTTTTTTTTTTTTTTTGACTGAGGGAAGATTGTAATGGGTAATTTGAAATTAAGTGATTTATAAGAATTAAGTTATTTTTCAACACAGGAAAAAAATCAATTCTTCATTACATGTTGGATACAAAAATTTGCCTTTTAATTTATTATACCAATAAGTAGATTGACTACTGTATTTCAAAACTAAACCATGAAAGAATATTTTATAAGAAAATAATACCATATTTTCAATGGTTTTAATTTAGAAAAAATACATGGAGAGTAATTGAATGAAATTAAAACTGAAAAGGGTTGGGGAAAAAGAAGTTTTAAAGCATAAGTTGTTGCCGATTAAAGGAATTTTTTAGTCATTGTTTCTTTGAGCAAAGTATCAAAGTTAAAAAAAAAGAAAGAAATTAATTCAAACAGTAAACTTTCCTTTTTGCTGTGATTTACTGTGATTTAAACACGACTTTACACTTGGACTCTGAGGGAAGATTAATAGACACCTTCTAATTGTAAAGTTCACCACAGTTAAAACAAAATCGCCAGATACCAAGACTTTTGGGCAGATGGCATACTTTAACCGCAATCCTAAAATCGACATATTGTATCCAAAGGGACCAACTATAGTTTATAGTAGAGCCTATGTGTTTTGGGAAATCCTACTAAACCCGGAGTATAAAGCTATAAACCCATTGTTATCAAGCCCAACACCTTTCAGAGGGTCTGTAGATTTTTTCAGTGATAATTTTTTTAAGATTAGGTAATTAATTTGCTATTTACAGGCTAAATGCAACTATACTAGAGCACTTGTGCTAATAAAAAACCAGACTAACACTCCTTAGGAAACATGCCCCCCCCCCCATGTGTGGATGCTTGTATTAGCATGGTGTTAGCCTGATACAAGGTTGGTAATCCACCCCTTGAGGTTTTGCAAAGATTTATGTGTACAAACTAATGGCAGTCATACGAACCACATGTGTGGTAATTAGATTTGCAAGATCATTGAACTAACCCTGCGCAAATAGCAACTGCCATTTGTTTCTGGATGGTTTAAAGGTGGACTACCCAAAGATTAAATTTTTAGAAAATTCATTGGCGGAATTTTGAGAAAAAACAAAAATCTTACTATAAAGTGCAGTGAGGCCCTTTTGATTAAGCCTTATATAAAAAACTTCAAACATTATAAAACTTGAAACACTATGACCAATGGACATACATATCAAAAATTGTTTATAATATTTTAACTCGCAGGTCTAGAGGACTCCAAGGTCCAAAAGACTCACATGTCCAAAGGACTCACATGTCCAAAGGACTCTAAAGCCCAAGGGACTCCCAGGTCCTTTGGACACCCAGGTCCTTTGGACACCCAGGTCCTTTGAACACCCAGGTCCTTTGGACACCCAGGTCAAAAGGTCACCCAGGTCCAAAGGACTCCCATGTCCATAGGACTCCCAGGTCCAAAGGACTCCCAGGTCAAAAGGACTCCCAGGTCCAAAGGACTCCCAGGTCCAAAGGACTCCCAGGTCCAAAGGACTCCCAGGTCCAAAGGACTCCCGGGTCCAAAGGACTCCCATGTCCTAAGGACTCACGAGTCCATGGACTCCCAGGTCCAAAGGACTCCCAGGTCCAAAGGACTCCCAGGTCCAAAGGACTCCCAGGTCCAAAGGACTCCCAGGTCCAAAGGACTCCCAAGTCCAAAGGACTCAAAGGTCCTAAGGACTCACAGGTCCAAAGGACTCCCATGTCCAAAGGACTCCCAGGTCCATGGACTCCAAGGTCCAAAGAACTCCCATGTCCAAAGAACTCCCATGTCCAAAGGACTCCCAGGTCCAAAGGACTCCCATGTCCTAAGGACTCACAGGTCCAAAGGACTCCCAGGTCCAAAGGACTCCCAGGTCCAAAGGACTCCCTGGTCCAAAGGACTCCCAAGTCCAAAGGACTCAAAGGTCCTAAGGACTCCCAGGTCCAAAGGACTCTTAGGTCCAAAGGACTCCCAGGTCCAAAGGACTCCCAGGTCCAAAGGACTCCCAGGTCCAAAGAACTCCCAGGTCAATGGACTCCCAGGTCCAAAGGACTCCCAGGTCCAAAGAACTCCCAGGTCAATGGACTCCCAGGTCCAAAGGACTCCCAGGTCCAAAGGACTTCCACGTCCAAGGACTCCAAGGTCCAAAAGACTCCCAGGTCCATGGACTCCCAGGTCCATGGACTCCCAGGTCCATGGACTCCCAGGTCAATGGACTCCCAGGTCCATGGACTCCCAGGTCTATGGACTCCCACGTCCATGACTCCCAGGTCCAAAGGACTCCCAGGTCCAAAGGACTCCCAGGTCCAAAGGACTCCCAGGTCCAAAGGTCTCCCAGGTCCATGGACTCCCAGGTCCAAAGAACTCCCATGTCCAAAGGACTCCCAGGTCCAAAGGACTCCCATGTCCTAAGGACTCACAG